>PVLA01002186.1:0-286940 GCA_004027455.1 Hydrochoerus hydrochaeris
CTTCCCTTCCCTTCCCTTCCCTTCCCTTCCCTTCCCTTCCCTTTTTGAGGTAGGGTTTCACTATGTAGTCCAGAATGGGATTACAGGTCTGTGAAACCATGCCTGGCCAGTTCCAAGTTAAAAGACATATTCTGTTTTCAGTTCTGCTTTGGTTGAATGTTGCTTTAGAAAAACCACTTCACTCTTCCCTACACTGTAGGGTGAGGGCATTGTGCTGCATGGTCTCAGCATTCAAAGCTAGGAATTTCCTAAAATAGAATAGCTTGCCTTTTGTACCACACAGCTTTTTCTTTGCTGGATCAAAATACTTTACACCTGCAAGTTAAAGGAGGAGAAATTTATTTTGTATCACAGTTTCAGTGCTTTCAGTTAGTGGTCAGCTGGCACCAAGAGAGAAAGTATATGACAAGAGGGCCTGATGGCCTCCGGTTACTTACTAATAGCAACCAGGAAGCAGAAAAAGGGAAAGAAGGGACCAGGAACAAGAATATAACATTCTGAGTCATACCCCAGTGACTACCTCCAACCATGTCCCACTTCCTAACCACACATTCAACTACTAAAGTCATCAGTGGCTGAATCCACTGATACACTGTAGTGGGTTAACTAATGGTCAACTTGGAACACACAGCTGAACTGAGTCAGCATGGTTTTGGGTGTGGAAGACCTACCTGAGGATTATTGCATAAAAGGAGAACTAGAGAGGAAGATGGCATACGGTTGTTGGAGAATCTTGTCATGATAGTCTTCCTGATATGAACTCATCTGTTCTCATCATTGGAGGAGCTTGTGTTCTCAGGGTTGCTGAAGATGGCTGCTGTTCTTTTTGGGAGAGCTCTGGTCCTTACCTTGAGCATCAATTCCTGGCTCCAGTGCAAATCTCTGTTGTTGGAGAAACTTGTCATGCTGGTTTTCCTGATATGAACTTAGCTGTTTTTGTCATTGGAGGAATTACATGCTGATGCAGATCCTTTATCCCACTGGTGCAGATTTTCTAGCTTCCACCACTGATGGTTGGATCTTCCTTGTGCAGATCCTTGATACAGACTTGCATGAGAAATTACTGTGTGACCTAGGCCTCCAGCTGGACTCATGGACATTGCCATGGGCTCTAGGTCTTTAGTTGAACTTGTGCAGGACATTGCCATGGGACCCAGTCCCTCAGCTGTATTCTTTGAGTCTCTAACATGTGGACAGTTCTCTTGCAATCTTCTGCATTTGACTTTTTGGGTGAATATTATAAAGTAATCCTATAAATTATGTGTCCTGTATTAAATCTATTCCCTTGCAAACCCCAACTACAACATAAGTATAGTGCCTCCATAATTCAATCATATTAGAAAATCAAGAGACTTTTGGGGGACATTTTAGGTCTAAATCTTAATACTTTTGAAGTCTGTGAGCTTCCAATTGGTAGAAATTCTTTAACATGGATTCCATGGATTCATGGAAATGTTCCTTTTTAGCCTGATTAGGGAACTTTCAGCTGATATAGAATGCCACTGGCATGGGTCAAACTGATGTCACATAGAAAGAGGGATTATATATTTTTTTCTATGCAATCCACAGTTGAGTTAATTACCTATCACGACTGTTTTCTGGACAATGTTTCATGGACAATATTCTCAGTGTCTTTCATTTTTCAATGATCTTTACTTTTGGCTCATCAGTTGGTTGATCATCCATACCTCTCAAAGCACACACACATCCACATGTCCACATGCTTATGCTCTTTCTCTTCATCCATTGAGACTGTGGTCTCTGGTGTCCTTTGTGGCTTGCTGATTTAATCTGCTGTTGAACCAGGGGCCAGGTTCCTTGTGGTAACTGTGTCCTTTTGCAGAGGCTGAGGTCATGGAATCCCAATAGCACTTAACGATTCATTTGGCACTGTTGGAAGAATGATGTCTACCTACTGCAGAACTGTATTCCTCCCAGACTCTAGGAGAAAATGTGTTTCCTTTTCTTTATCATCTTAAGAAGCTATTGACATTCTTTCGTTCATGGCTCTATTCCTCCATCTTCAAGCTGAACAACATCAGCCTGAGTGATTTTCAGGCTGCTATCTCTTTTGTACCTTTTTTTACTTCCACTTGTAGAGACCCTTGCAAATAAATTGGGCCCATCTGCTTTAGCCAAGACAATTTTCTTACCGTAATGTCAACTGATTAGCAACTTTAACTTCATCTACAAATTTAATTGCCTCCTTTCATGCAATATATTCATAGCGTCTGATGATTAGGTCATGGAATATCTTTGGGGAAACATTCTGCCGTGTGCACCAATTTTAATAGTGCTAATAATTTGTATTAACAAAACATTAAAATACAGTCTTACTTTGTCTTTACCTCCTTGATCTGCAACTAGTCATTCAACCATAATTCTTTCTTTTTACTTGAAATGAAAATAATTGCTTTTTATTTAATTCAATTTTCCATAATTTGTAGAACTCTTGGAGTCATAACACTTCCAAGACGTGTTTTAGTAAGACATTTGCATATTTGTAAGAGTATTACTAAATATTTTCATTCATCAGAGGTCCTAGAAAGTCTGCTTTTTATTGTGAGTGATATTGAAATTTGGATTCAGGTCCTTCATGTTTAAAATATTCTTAAAAAGACAATTCGGCTATTGGATAAAGTATTCAAGAGAATTTTGCAGTTTATTTATTAAATTCAAAACTCCAGTACACTGAGTTACACTCTAGTTTGAAACCTCAGTAGGTTTTCTTCTGTTTACTGGGAAAAGCCTTGACCTATGGAGCTGCAGGTATACATTTAAGGGGTGGGAGGGTTGTGCTTGTGTGAGGATCAGAGGATGGAAAGTTTGAAGAGTTGACTTTGATCAAAAAATAGAGTCTGTGTGCAGTCCCCCCAGAGTGCCAGGGGGTGAAGTGTTCTTGTTTACTGGGAGTCCTCACAAGCCTTTGGACCTTAGCTCTATAGGCACTACCAGAGAACCCTTCCAGAGACTTGCCAAGGTTAAGCACTTACAGGTTTGGCTAGCTTTGAGTCTAGAGAGAATGAAAGGTTTGGCTATCATTCTGAAATGGGCCTGTGGCCAGCAGGACTCTAAGGAATCTACTCATGCTAACATTACATCAACGCTTCTTGGCATTTTAAAGTGAGACTAGGTAATACTCTGCTGACAGCTTGGAAAAGTTGTCCATTTCATCTTTTCTCTAAGGACCACATTATACATTGTGACCATTCCAATAAAAAGGAAACAGCAAGAAAACTGGGATCAGGACAGGTGAAAGCTGTCACAGCCTGCCCTTGTGACCAGTTACTGTATTTCCTCATGTTTGCAGTGGGGACACCGAGGCAGTGCCTAACCTCCCTCAAGAATTGTGAAGACCATAGATGAGGTGACTGTACTTTGAAAGTGTCAGCTGTGGGGCTGGGGATTTATCTCAGTGGTGTAAGTGTCTGTCTTGCAAGCACATGGTTGTGAGTTTGATCCCTGGTACCGTTAAAAACAAAAAAAAAAAGAAAAGAAAGTGTCAGGTGTCAGTTTTTAGTACTTGAAAAGAAGGTGCAACAGAAGGGGAGAAGGAGAAAGCTTTACTGTGCTAAGTTGAAATGATCAAATTGAACTCTCTGATCCTGTGTATTATGTATGTATTTATTTATTTATTTAAATACATCCCTTAAATGTACCAGGAGAGAATAAATTGTCTCTGGCTTTGAGCCACAAATCCAACACATTAATTGGTGTTTCCTTGTGAAATGTCATTCATGGAATAGGATTTGTAGAACATCAAATAAAAGCACCTATGTTTGGAGGGCAAAGTAAGTACAAGTTTTATGGTCCATTATCAATTCAGTTCTCACCTCTACTTGCTTTTAATTTAGTGTTTTGTCATAAGTGATATCCTATATTTACAAAATTTTATCGGATGCCTGTTTAAGAGAAAAGAAACCTGCACATGAATAAATTTGAATTTACATCTTGCATTCTCTATGGTCTTATAGAAGAAGTGTACCATCTTTTGTATCATGAACAGTAGGGTAAAAGAATGCAAAGTTACAGAGTGTTAAAGCTAGAAATGATGTCAAAGTTATCTAGCCTATAGGTGTGTAAAAGCTTTCAAAAAATCTTAAAGTGTAAATCTGGATTCATTTAGGGTAATGCAGTATTTGTATTCATTCAGAGAATATTTTTATAGTGCCAGGCCTTGATCATGGTGCTGAAGATACTAATATGGAAGACCCAGTATTTTCCTGTGAGTAATTCATGGTGTGGAGATGGGATGGGCCTTAAACAATTAGTGCTCAGTGCGAGATGAACATGCTGGGTCTCGTTGATAGGAGGCTAAGAGGGATGATGCAACAGTAAATAGGAACTGTCTGTAAGATTGCCTGGGGTTGGGGGTGGGAGAGTGAGAGAAAGCTAAGTATTTCCTGTCATTTCCTTTAGATAAATAAAATAATACTAGGTCCCATAAGAGACCATCATTCACTGCCTGCCCCTTTGGGACCCCTTTTCCTTTCCAGTGCCATGCCAATCTATGACCCTGCAAGCCTAAGATCTATTTTTTACCATCATCTTTCATATTGTTATTATTTATGACGGTCATTGTTTTAACTGCTCCAAGGAGATAATTGGCTTAGTTGCTAAGGCAACCCAACATATTGGGTATAAGAGCAGCCAGCATAAAGGGTTTGCCAAATTGCAGGGCTGGGTGGGAGGTGTGGGGTGGGAGAGCAAGAGAGCTCAGCTGTGGAGCTTGAAAATAGCCATGTTCAAATTATCTCTGCATTTCTTTCACTGAGGAGCGTGAAGCCACTTGGAATACAGTGCCTGCCAACTCCTCACCCACCCCTGACGCTTCCTATTTTCAACCCAGCCAGTGTACTCCTTTGCTAACCCTCAGTGCTCAGCCAAGAGCTTTCTTGGGTTCCAGTTCACAGACTCACAACTCCTGTTCTGTCTGCTGCCACTCAGCCCTGGAAGTGCTCTTGCCCTCTATCTCTGGGGTTGCCAGAGCTGAAGGGAGCTGCAGTACACAAAGATCTTATGTGCCCACTGCTCAGTGCCCATTTCGAGCTGCTCATACTCCTTGCTGGTCTTACTCAAGGCTTGCAGGCTCCTTCCTGATATGGGAAAGTTGTTAACAGATGACAATAACCTTTTAAATTTAAATTGTTGAAGACTGATACATCTTGCAGAACTGTTCTGATTAAGTAGGTAAACTGAAGCCAAGCAGTGAGAGGTTCTGCCCACAGAGTTATGTGGCGAAAGAAGGTGATGTAGGACTTGAACTTTGACTCCTTAATGCTGTCACCTAATTACTTTACTCCTGTCATTGGTGTTGGTCCTTGGCTGCTGACGATTCAGTCTGAGGTTCTCTGGGTAATTTTGCATCAGATTCAGTCCTCTAGGTAGCTCAGATTTTTCACTCCTGGCCCTGGTGCTCTTGCTTAGATGGTGTATATCGCTTCACCTGATCTTTCTGCCATCATGCTGTGGCAGAGAGAATGATTGGCAGGAAGATGCTGGAGATAAGTGCAGCTCATTGGTTAGCTTTACTCTGCATCGTCATTTGGCCACCCAGGAGCAACTATTGCCATGAAATAGGATAATGGGCAGGGGAAAGGGCAAGATGACAAAAGAATCCCTTCCCAGAAGATCTGAGAGATTGTTACCACTTCTTTCTCTTCTTTCCTGCTCACCAAAGCCCACACTGAGCCCCAAGATGTCTGTGGGGAGGGCGACTGCCTCTGTGTTTTTAGCAGCCTCCACGGTGTCCCCCTAAGGGTGTCCCAGGGCCCTCTGCAAGAGCATAGCCTCAGAGTGATCTATCTGAACAGGTTAAATAAACAGGTCTGTGTTTGGGTTAATTATCACTGGTTCTGTTGCTCTCCATTACTGCTCCATCCGGGACTCTGGCCAAGGAGCAGATGGGAGAGGCTGCATCACCACCCTGGCCTCCTCATTGTGTCTGGCTCTCCCTCCTTCATGTTTTCTCCTTCTCCTCCTCCCCCTCCTTTCCTCGGCTCCCTCCCTCCTTCCCTTATTCTCCTCCTTCCCTCTCTGTCCCCACCTCCTGCTTCTAACCCTGCTCCCCTGCTTTTCTTTTTTCTCTTCCCTGTTTTGCTCTCTCTCCCTCTTTCTCTCTCTCTCTCTCTCCCCCTCTCTCTCTTTCTCTTTTTGGCTGAGCAAATAGGCCAGATGGTGGTGAGGAGAACAGACAACAAGTGAGGCATGGCATATGGGGAGCTTGTTTAATTTCAGCTCCTGTAGGGAAGTAGATTGGAGGAGGTGAGCTACAAAAGCAGAAAATGGAAAGGGGAAGGGTGAAAAAAAAAGAAAAGAAAAAGAAAAGAAAAACAATAACAACAACAACTGACCCTTCTAAGGAAGAATTTGGATTTAATTTACTATTACTGGCCAGTGGAAGCAGTTGAGAATGAAATGGAGCTAAAGCAGAAAGTGCCCTTTTTGAATTCTAAAGGTTCAGTCTTCATCTCTAGCTAACCTCCCTGGCACCCCATCTCCAGATGGCCCAGGGGTCTGGCTGTGGTCTAGGAGGGCAGTGGAATGATTAGGATTTCTTGTATAACATAGCAAGTGGATATTTGTAAACTGAATCTAGGAAGAATTTTGACCAGTCCTTTAAAGACAGGGGGAAAAATACAGATGTTTGTGACAAAAAAAGGGTTCAAGGGGAAAACTAGTCTGCACTTAACTCTCTTTCTCCTGCTAGTCTTCTGTCTGAGTGCAACGTACCTTTTCAGTTTGATTGTGCTGTTCCCCTGGGCAGCTGCTTACATGACTATACCTCATCCTGCTGACCCTGGCTGCTCCCTTTGCTTACTTGAAAAGTCTAGCAGGATCTCAGAGTAGAATGTGGGGGCTTCGATAAATGGCCCCCTATCAGAAGGCTTTGTTTCCAATAAAATTAACTGAACTCTCATGGTGACCGCCAAATATGTCAGATTTAAGGGAGACACTGGCCACAACTAATGCCATATGCCTTGGTCACTTCAGTGTAAACATTCCTAGAGATAAGTCAAATTTCTTCTGCCACCTCCCAGCACATTTCCACTCTGCCATTTCTGGGAAGCCACACTGCTAGAGTAGGTAGATTCCTGACATCCAAGGCAAGCTGTGACCCAGCTCAGTGCAGGGTTTCAGGTGCCTGTGTCTCTGAGAACTAGGAGAGACTAGAAGCCTTAACTATGACCCAGGGAAAAGAAGAATAAAATCAAGACTCCTCTGCGGGAGTTGCATCCTCCACCCCCAAGCTCCATCAGGCAACCCATTGGGCAGCTGATGTTCCACAGCTGATAACTGGATTAGGCAGCAGAATGGGACAGATGAGTACCCCCAGAGGCCCTGCCTGGAACGGGGGGGGGGGCTCCCTGTCCTGGTGTGGGGGCTGCCACTGTAACATCCGAAGCTGCCTCAGGCATGGGCATTTGTATGTGTGTTCACCCAACTGCACATGCCCTGGAACCCATAGGAAATGCTGGAGATGGCAGTTCACACAGGGCACTGTTACATAGGTCCCCAAGCCAAGTGGTACTGTAACCTTTTCCTGTAAGTGTTGCTTGCCATGGGTCCCTGGGCAAGGACACTGCTCAAAGCCAGGTCAAAAGCAGCCTTGCTGTGATTGTAGTCCTGCCTGGGTTAGCTGGAGTGCTTAAGCGGACAAGGGAGAATCGCCTGTATAGTCCAACCCTCCTTTTTAAAAAATTTCCTTTCTTTCTTTCTTTCTTTCTTTCTTTCTTTCTTTCTTTCTTTCTTTCTTTCTTTCTTTCTTTCTTTCTTTCTTTTCCATGCTTCCTTTCAGTAGCAGAGTAGCGGTTTGATCTCCCCTGAATGCTGTCCCCTCATTTGAGCCTTCGATTCTGAGAAGATTCAAGGCATTGTCCAGGGTGGCGGGATGTCGGATTGATTTCGGTGCCTTTGTGTGGATATGGGGCTCCTGAATGAAGCTGTTATGTGCGGCTGGGGCTAGCGGGCAAGCTGTCCGGCTGCAAGCTGGGCCTCCCTTTGTTGTGGGGGCCGCATTGAGCCCAAGGAAGAGGCTCATTTCAGGGTGATTTACTACCACCCAAACACCAGCTGTCTGTTGTGGGGCCGCTGAGTGGCCCTGCCCAGCCCCCTCTTGTGATGCTCTCAGAGTGCCCACCCCTCATTTCAAACACTTAGACTGGATTCATATTCATATATATTCATATTATGTATTTGTATATGCATGTATGTACATTTATGTGTGTGTACTTATGCACACACATATGCAAATACACACACACATATTCTCTTTGCTTATTTCTTTTTTAATAGAATGCCCTGAGCTGAGTGAGGGCCTCTGGGAAAAAGCTGGAGGGTTGGGAGCTGTGTAACAAGATTTCAGTATCAGCTCTGTGCCTGATCAGTTGTGACCTTGGACAAATCACTTGATCTACCAAAACTGTAGTTTCTCCATCAGAAAAAGAGAGTGCACATTTTGACAGGAAGAAGATACTTCTATTTCAAAATTGTGACACAGAAGAAAGTGTCTTATTACCCTAAAAGTAATGTAAAACATTGCTCAGTGAAATATAAAGCCAAAAGAATGGCAGGATGGTGTTGTATTGAAAACATGAGGCCTGTCCACATTGATAGTGAGAGAGGTACCAGGTGCTGGTGAAGCAGTAGGTGCAGTCCAGAAGAGTCCAGAGTTAGATCACCAAGTTGGTGGGAGCTATAAGGTGTTCTCAGGAAGATACCTTGAGAAAAGAAAAGTCTTCAGGAGAGCATCCTGGAGTTGGGGGTGTGTGTGCAAGAATGGAAGTTTAGAGTAATCTATAAGGGGGATGGTTAGCAAAATTAGTCCTTGGATTTTGGGTGGTGATATAGTTCATTTGTTGTTGCTATTACAGAACACCTGAACAACAGAATACATGTACACTTAGCTCACTGTTCTAGAGGCTGGGAATCTGAGAGCATGGTACATTTTCCAACTTGATATCTGACAAAGATCTTATTGCTGCATCACAACTTGACCAGGGGCATCACATGGAGAGACAAAGAGACAAACTTTTGGAGGACATATTTGTATCACAGTAGACAGCCAGGGTAGTGGTAGTCCTTCCCTTTCTGGCAGCATTCTTTGAACTGGAACCTCTCATGTAGGGGTCAAGAGAGTATGAATGAAGACTAGAGACATGATCAGATGTGTGGGGCAGAGAATCACTCTGCAGTTTTTACTGGGTGATTTGAAGGTGATTATGTTGTTGGCCAGCAAACCAAAAGATTGCATAGAAGGCAACTAGTAAATTTGAACAAGAATAGCCACTAAGGCCTAAGGCTGGGCATGCTGGTATATGCCCATAATCGCAACTACACTGGAGGAAAGTTTTTAAGGCATGTTTGAGCAGCATAATGAGACCTTATCTTTAAATAAAATTTAAAAGGCCTGAGGATGTAGCTCAGTGCTTCCTAAATTCAAATGCCAATGCCTTGAAAAAGAGAGAGCTGGAGAGAGAGAGAAGGGGAGAGACAAATAGAGGAAAAGAAAGCAAAAAGAGAGAGAGAGAAAGACAAAGAGAAAGAGAAAAAGACAAAGAGAAAGACAAAGAGAAAGAGAAAGAGAAAGAGGAGACTTAGGTGTAGGACATCACAGGAAAACAAAGGCAGTGAGGAAATACATTTGTAATGTACACCAGGCCTCACTGCATATTGGGAGTTGGAGAGAAAGGTATGGATCTGCAACAATGGTCCTTTCTATAAAATATGACAAATAGTAGCATATAATTCATCCCTGATAATAAACAGTAAGTATCATTCTTAATCATTATTATTTCTTTTTAGGTAGCCGAATGAGTGGTTACCTCTAGGTCATGTTCCAAAACAGGAAATGCAGGTAAAGAAACAGATTTTATTTGCAGGGACTGTTGTGAAAAGCAGAATGATATGTTTTTGACATAACCAAGACTGCACAAGTATAATCAAAAGTAGCACTTTGGAGATAAGATTGAGTTTAAATTATCTTTGTTCTAAAATCTTTGCCTTAGTACTCAGACATATAGAGGGTTTAATAGGTGCATGATGAATACAGTAATGTGTATTCTGGCTCTTAATCTGTAGTTTAAAAATAGTCATTTATTCCTCAGCTATTAAGAGGCTATTAAGGTGCCAGTTAATGCCATGCTCTGAGAACAGTGAAGAAAATCCAGGTGGGGTGTGTGTGAAGCTGGAGGTGATGGTCAGGTCTGATAGGAGAGCCATGGGCAGATGTGATTTTATTCTGCTTATTGTTGCTGTTCTGTTCACATTGCCTAGGGAAAAGAGGAAGCACGAGTGAACGTTCTGAGGTGGCACGTGGCTCCTAAGTTGTGTTGAAGTAATCACCTGTTTTTACACAGCATCTGATGACCAGAGACAGACTTGGGACAGCAGCGAGCTGCATGCCAGCCACAGTGGCTGGTGTCTAATGCTATGCTCCCAGCACTTAGACAAACAGGATGTGGATGGCCTCCTGCGGGCCTCTCTAGATAATGACCCCTTCTCCAAAGCCTTATCCCCCTCCCCATTTCCTTCTACGATGTCTTCATGGCCCACCGGAGTTTTGATGTTGGTTTCTCCTTCATGTGGGGACAATCTGATGGGCTTTTAAAATTTAAATTTAGAACAACTGTAGGCTGTGGAAGGTATTACAGCAAGTGCTAGTCCCTTCCAGCATCCCAGAGAATACTGAGAAAAGCCTTAAAGATGCCCAGGAAAAATTTTCCTGCTTTTACTGAAGAGGAAAATATTGCCTCACAAAGGGAGATGCTAGTATTATAGACAGCTAAACTAGGCAGAAATATTATAGACAGTGAGATAGGGCTAAACCTTGAGAGAGCCAGGACAAAGGTGAAACGCATCTCAATTGTGGCTGGTGACACATCTGTTGGAGACCAGACCTCAATATAAAGGCAAGATGACCAGGTCTGTATACTTCCTCAAAGGACAAACACCAGTCCTAATGAAGTCTAGATAGACATCAGTCATCCCAGTGGGTGACCAAGACTTCCCCACCCATCATTTCCTAGAAAGTCTGTTCTTTCCATGCATCCTTGTTATGTGACCTGTTTCCCCATTGGATCACTATTACCTAAGTGACTATACTTGTATCCTTATTGGTTAATCATAGCTATAACCTACATCACACTCACATTGCTCTATAAAATTTTCCTGAAAAGTAACCCATTCTGGCCCCTCTTGCCTCTCAGGAACTGTATCTCTCTCTTAATAAATATTTCCTACTGTTAACCTCTGTCATTCCTAACATTCATTCTTTGATTTTTAGAGAACACAAATTCTAACAGGTTGAGAGATAAATATTCTTATACTTCATCTCCCGTACTGGCCCAAGCCATACAACCAACGAAGGACTTCTGCTCTGACACCTGGCCTCCCAGTTCAGAGATTCTTCTGTTTTTTATGTGCTATTTCATATTGCTATTTAGGTGTGAAATTGAGTAGGTTAATGCCACTCTCTGTTTCTTACTTTTCCCATGAGAAGAATGAAGGACTGTAGTTTCCAATACATGGCCTGTGGAACTCAGTTATTCAGAGTGTTAAGAGGTGGTGAAGGCTAGAAAAGATTTCATGAGAAGCAATGTGGGGAAACACCTGGTTTTAGAAAACTAAACAAATGTGTTTGCAATGCAGTGTTTCAAAATCTTTAATATGTTAATGAGCATCCTGGATTTCCAAATGTAGTTGAGTTTATGATGTTTCACGAGTTTATTAAGTCACAAGCTCATGCCTGCTAGACCAGCTCTCCCTGGACCAAATGCTCGACTCTGATTCCTGTGTAGATGGATGCCTTTGGCAGAGAGGCTTGGAGCCATGGGTCAGTGGGCCTTTGTAAAGATGCTGCCTTAATCCTTCTGCTCTGGAAGGCTGGGGAGGTTGGGGAGGCTGATAGTGCCCTGGGGTATGGCAGAAGATGACCAGAAAAGGGAGCATTCTGAGGTGTCAACTCCACAGACTGGAGTTTGTCCTGCCTCCCTGTCCCTGGAAAAGAAAAGAAGGAAGACAAAAAGAGGAGGCCATTTCTCTGCTTTCAGAGCTCCTTATGCCTTAACAAGGAGAGGGGCCCAATTTCTTCCTTTGAGTTGGGATCAAAGGTGATTTCTTTGTTTCTTGGTTAGGAAAAACAACATTTAGAAATATAGGCTATACTGGAATGGGAAGAAGGGAATAAACAGTCATATATGTTTACTTTTCCAGGGGAGAAGAAGGGAACCAGCAAGAAGGACAGCAGTGTGTTACAGTTTTATCAGCTTTGACCACAATGCTTTCTGTAAAAAACAAACAAACAAACAAACAAACAAACAAGCAGACATTGAGATGGGTCCTGGTTGTAGTGAAATCTAAGGTTGTTTTAGAGGCCATGATTTTGCAAAGGGTGGATTGATGGCATGAGCTCAGGCTAAGACTGCTTGGGATGCCCTTGGGAAAGAGGGTTGTGTGTGCTAGGTCCCGTGGCTGTGTGCATGTTCTTGCAGGCACATTCCGGGAGCCATACAAGTAAAGGGAATTGTGTCCAGAGCTCATTTAGCCTCCACCTCATTGGCTTGGTATTCCTGGACCTTGGATCCAGACACGGAGATCAGCCTCTGATAAGCTGCTTTTGGCAACTTAGTTTGTGTCTGTTATTTATCCGGCAAAGCAGGGCAGATCACATAACAAGGCATATTTTCACTTGCTGCCTGGGCATGTGGGAGGACACACAAGTAGACACACAGACTGATGGAGAAAGGTGGTGAGCAAGTGTCTCACAAAAGCTCCTGCCAAACTCTTCACTTGCTCTCCTTACCATCCGTCTTCCCTCATTTTCTCCATGACACAGAGGCTGCCTGTTTGTCAGCAGAGTTCTCTGGGTGGTTGTTAAGGGAAGGCGTCATAGTAATGGACAGTGTTGACAGAGTGCAGCAGCTTAAACTCTATCAGTCTTTCCCTCATCCGAAGCAGCACATCCCCCAGACAGGTGCCAACCATATTCATGACCTCTGCAGCATGCGTATCAACCTGTAGTGCTGCTCCACTCATTACCCTTATCTGAGACTTAAAGATAATTGGACCCATTTTATAAAGGAAAATGCCAGGCACAGAAATGCAAGTTGTTTTCTGGCCTTACAGGAGAGAAATTGCAGTGTAGCCATTGTGTGACTGGAGGTCTAAAATCATCTGATCCTGTGAGTAAGGGGTAAGCCCCTCCTTACCTGGAACACCCATGTCGCAGGCTGCTCTCTGCCTATCTTGTTCTTTTCCAGGGCAAAGGCAATGTTTGAGAAACACAGACTCTAATAAGGGAGTAGAGTTTATTATGGATTCTGGGAAAGTAGTTTCTTCTTTTAGTAAGAAAGTGTAAAGGACCTATGCCAAGCACAGGAACTTTCCTAGGCAAATGAAGATAAAATGACATATGAGTGGACTGTTTCTTAAAAGAACTTGAAATAAAGCTCTTAAATAGGAGCTTGTTGCATAAAGAGAAAATGTGAAAACTAAAATACCATATATCATCCAAACTAAGACACCATGAACTCGAAGATGATGGCAGAGACATTGGATGTAGACACCACCACTTTAAAGCCCTCTTACTGGGCGTAAGAGCTTCACTATCTGAATTTTGTGTAGAAAAACTTTCTTAAACATTATGAACCAAATTATTCAGTTTGGCTTTTGGAAACAACAGACAGATTTGGGCAGTATTTTAGGGTTTAGGTTAGACAAACTCATCGGGCGGAGGTTTGAAAGGATATGGACACCTGAGTTGGCATTTAATCAGGGTTCTTCTGGGTTTCACATTCCAGTTCCACTCAACTTTCACAGAGTTCCACTGTGAAAGAGAAGAGATGATCCTCGCTCTAAGGAGGTTTAGCTAGGGCATGGACAACTTAAAGTTGTTAAAAGTTTTTAAAAAGAAGAGTAGGTAAGACCAACAGTCAGTGCTATAAACGTGAAAACATAGGAGTTCAGTGTGAGCTACTTGAGTAGGACCAGGCCTTGTAGAGCAAGTGGAATTTGTACTGGGCCTTGAAGAAGGTGGGGCATGTAATTATGGTGGGGTAATGAGGGAAAGGCAAGAACAATTGGTGCTGGGGGTGAGACAGCTATCATGAGGTCAGCAAGAGGTGTGGCCAGCTGAGCAGGATTATTAGAATTGATTTACCTCCTTGGGGATGTGGCAGGTCAGTCTTTTAGGGTGTAGTCAGTGCAATGCATAGACATGGGAAGGAGAGTAAGTGTAAGGGGAATGGGAGAACTGAGGGAGGCTTTCATATTGGCACTACCACTCTGCTCCCCACAGCTGGCCACTGTGAGTCCATGGAGGGAGGGTCACAACTCACACTGCTCAGTTGTAAAACCTTACTGCTTACCTAGTGGCAAGTGTGAGATTCTGAAAGAGCATAGGAGGGGCCTGGGATTTAGCTCAGCAGCATAAGCGCCTGCCTTGCAAGCACATGGTTGTGAGTTTGATCCCCGGTACAAATTAAAAAAAAAAAAAAGAAGAGCATAGGAAAGAAAGGAGGGAAAGTAAATGAGGGAGGCTGTGGGCATGGTGAGGGCAAGGAATCGACATTTGAATCAGCACTTACTCTTTGCTTTATAGACTCCTGCCTCTTTTTCTATCACAGCTTTGCAATTAGCCATATATCACTTGGCTTATAATTTTTATTGCCATTTTTAGTTATTTTTGAATTGGATTGTTATTTATCACTTGTTGGTTATTTTATATGCTTTAATTTGATTCTTTTTTTCCCCTAATGCCAGGTACATGAGGTAGGGACTGTTCCTTTGTATCTCAGAGTGTTCAGATATGTTTTCTTTTTCTTGGTAAATGATTAATACTGCTGACTTAAATGCATTTGGAAAATAGATGGGTGTGTTAGACTGCTTAGGCTGCTGTAACAAATGCCATAAGTAAGGTAGCTTAAAGGATAGACATACATTTCTCACAATTCTAAGATCAAGGGGCTAGCAGATTGTCCCTGTGAAGGACTCTTCTCCTAATTAGTGGAGAGCTACCTTCTTGCTGTGTCCTTACTTGGTGGGGAGAGAGCAGCTCTCTCTCTTCCTCTTAACACCAGTCATTCCATCATGAGAGTTCCAACATATGACCACATCTAACCCTATTCGCCCTCTAGATCTTTCACCTCCAAATATCATGCTGGGCATTAGAGTTTTAGCATATAAATTTTAGAGGCACACAATTCAGTCCATAGCAGCATGATACAACTTTCAAATGAAGGAGCAAAGAAAAAAGTATATCTGTATGTATGTATGTATATATATATATATATATATATATATATATATATCTCATATCTATCTATCTATATATATATATAGATGTATATTCTCTCTCTCTCTCTCTCTCTAAATATATATATATACTCTATATATATATATTTAGAGAGAGAGAAAGAGAGAAGGAAGAACAACCTATATGTATTTATTTACCTTTGATTTATTCTATGGATTAACCTCTCAATTCACTTGATTCACTAATTGTGATACTGAAGAACCCCAGTGGCTCTTGAGTCCTTGACTGTTGGAATATTAAATGATGGTCAGTACTTGGGTAGGGACAGGACTATCTCATTCATATTAAGAAGCCAAGGTAGTGGTCTCCAGATCCTGAGAGGGAGAATGTACATGTCATGGTTAGGAAAGCAACAGGAATACTTCTGAGGAATGTGTCAATTCGTGGGGAATGACCCACGTGCAGTGCTGGTGGAGAGAGATGGAGCATGGTTGTGCCCTCCAGTAGTGGTGACTGTGGACTTGACTGATTATCAGTAGATGTCTCTGTGTCATGGAAAAAAATGAGAGCTCTTGGCACACTGTACATATTTTATATATTGCTTAAGGGCCATGTGCATACCATGAGAATGCTCTGTCTCTGACAGGAAGCTCACAAATATTTAGCAGAAGTTTAACATTTAAAAGAAGGTTTAATAGAAGAAAGACGGAGAGATAGAGGCATCGTAGAGACTTAAAACTGACTGATCCACAGGATTTTTAATCTGAGGTCTGAGATCATTATGAATATCTTCATAGTCTCTTTTCACCCTTTGGAACTGGAGGGGTAATTTTTGTGTATTTGTGCATCTAAGCATTTTCTGGGATGGTCTATAACTTCCTTCAAATTCTCAAGACAGTCTGGGAGTGAGAAAAATTAGGAATTGCTACTGCTATCAACCTCAAATCTGTTGATAAGGAAACCAAGGCTTAAAGAGTGTTACTGGCTTTTCCAAGGCCCCTCAGAACTGGGAAAACTATGCAGATATTTAATCTTATAACATAACAGTATCTCCACTATGACTTTCTGACAGATCAAGAAGTCACCTTTGCTTGCAGGTTATTTCCAAAATCCTACTAAGAAGATGAGCTACTAAAAAGAGATTGGAGATTGATTTTCTGCCAAAGCCTGTAATCCACCCAGGCTGCTCTTGTATTGGGCCCAATTTGAACCCACCACAGGCTAACCACAGAAGAATAGGGATTTGGTGCAATGAATCATAGACTCTAAAGGGATCATCTGGATAGATTTTATAAGGCCAATATAAAAGTGGGCGCTGAAGTTATTTGGCCTCAGTTCATGTCCCAGGGTGTGTGTGTGATCCTAAGTATGGCTTGCCTAATACTGTAGGAATGGCTATGCCTAGTCTTTGATATCATTGTGTATTAGAACTAGTGCCACCTCCAAAATAGTAGGAATACCTCATTATTAACCACCTGCCCTCGCCATTATTTTTGTCTTCCGCATGAAAGAAAATTTCTCAAATTCTTGCCAGAAAGGCATTGTCCTCCCTATCCTGTGTTGAAATGTTTTAGGTGAACATGTTGTCACCTTTGTGTTGAACTGGAGGGATAGTGCCTTGAGTGAGAGAGAAGGTCAAGTGTCTAGGAAAAGAATGGCAGAACACTAAACATGGTATGTATTGGACCAGGAGAATAGGACAAAGGAGGGTGTGAAGAGAGCCAGAGGAAAGTCAGAAACCTTGGAGGGACAAGATGAAGGAGCACAGCTCAAAGGGCAGATTTGAGAGTGTCCCACTGAATAATGCTGGCAGACAAGATCTGCCTAGTGGTGGCTGTTCAAAGGAGGCATGGCATCTGACTGACGGCCATTCATGGATAGCTCAAACTCTTACAAAGTTGTTTCTTACACTGTACTAAAATATTTCCTTGCATTCACCATAGATCGCCTGTGTGAAGTTTCTTAAAATTCTATAAACCAGGTTTTTTTCTTCTATCTCTTGGGACAGCTTCCCCAGTATTTGAAGATAATATTGGTGCAGTGCCTCAGTCTTCTGTGTCCGAGACAAACTTAAATTTTCCCAGTTTCCAGTCACTCTGAGTGTTTTCCTTCCTTGAGTGAAGATACTCCTACTTAAATATATCTTGGATGTGAGTAGAGTGAAATCCATTCCTGCAAATGTGATCAGGTTAGACCTGAACACAGTGGTGCTTGTGTAGCCACTTTGTGCAGGATACTGGATTCCTTGTACTGTGTTTGTGAGAGTTAAGCCTAATAAATTAATACTAAGTCTATTTGGGGCCAAGATGCCAGCTTTTGGAGATTATTTCATAGTTTGTAGTTTTTGTCCATCACTTTGGTTACTCTTTTCTGTTTTGTATCATTTATACAGTTGATTTACAAAGCAAAACACTGTAACTTCATCTAAGAAGTTGGAGAAACTCCATAAGCAAGGGTTAAGAAGTCTAGGGATTCTGATAGACAGGTCACTTTATGTCAATGGTCTTCACTTCTTAAAATAAGCACCTCTAATTCAGAATAATGGACATGAGGACATGTTAAAATTTGGCTCCAGGAGTGAAGCTCCATCTAAAGAATTTTCTAGACCCAGCCACTCAGACCAGTATGACAGTTGTCACTCTCTCAGCCTTTTTGTTACTCATGTATCTCAATATCACATGTCCATCCCTGCCCTTGAGGACCAACTCATCTCACAATTTAAAGTTCTTTCTCAGCTATGATCCTGAAGTTTGCTAGACACAAACTCAAACATAGCTGGTAAAACATATTTCTTCTGCAGGCTGCTGATGATCAGAGACTTAATAGGTTACTACAGATCTGCTGATCAGTACTCTGTTCTGGCACCATTCCTGACTCTCTTGAATCCATCTTCCAAATGTCATATGCCTGGAACTCATGAAAAATAAGAACTACTATGTATATAGCACATAAGTCACTCAGACTTCAGTGTGCTTGTTTCATATTCTATAAAGTGAAGGATCTTGTGTTAGAATAATTTTTATGAAAATATTCTTCAAAATAATAGGTTGCCAGGTGTTAGATTAAAAAAAATGAGGACTGAGCAAAATTCAGAGATAAAACAAGAACTGCTTGGTTAAGAATAGTTAACTAAGTTTGTTCATAAGGCATTTTTCAGATCCTTCCATACACTAATGAGTCTCGTGCATGTCCTAGATTGAGTAGTATGTTGTTCTCCCAGACTTTATGTGATCATGGACCACTGTGAGTTAAATGAAATATCCCACAATACTCTATTTGAGAAATGCTGAACTAGTAGGTTTCTGGTAGAACCTTTGGTGATCTCTGTAGTGCCAAGCGAAGTCTTCATTCAGAGTGCCTGGGGCTGGCTGTGAAGGCCAGGTTGTTGTCCAGCCATCAGCTAGGCTGTAGTGACCACTAGGAGAGCTTGTCCTTCTGCTGCATTGTCACCAGGATAAAGGCACCTTCTGACCATTCCTGACATTGACAAATGAGAGCAATTCCCTGGATATGTCTCTCCCAATATCCCCCCCCCCCGCCTTCTCTCTGCTTCCCTTCTGGGTAGCACTCAGGGCCTCTACCTAGCAAAGCTCATTAACCTCTTTAATGATGCAATATCCTTTTTCCATATAAACCCTTGTCCTGAAAATTTGCCATTCTGCATGCTTCCCAGGAGGAGGGCGTTCACTGGGCTGCTCTGTGAGGTGGAACTTGCTCCTCATGTGGAGAGGATGATTGGCGCTCTGCCTCTGGGTGGGGAAGTGCCAGTGAGGGCTCTCATGGACAATCAGTCCTGTGGAGGTCTTGAGTTGTCAGGATGATTTCACTGATTCAGAGATGCTGCATTTTGGTGCTCACAGATTGTTTCAGTGCTCTAAAGTCATTTCCCAAAATGCATATTTGGCATTTTAAACTCTTCTTAGGGAAGAATGGATGTATCATTCGTCTCATTCATCTGACCTGTGATCAGTCAAAGATCTGGTTCATTTGCTTGGACAACTTCCTTTAATGTTATTCAAGAGCACTGGTGGGTGAAAAGCATTTGTGCTTCTTTCTGAAGTGTCTCCAAAGACCCCCATTCACTCTACCTAGAGTCTGGTTTTAGGGCTACAGCTTGGCTGTCATCTCAGTACTGCCACTTACTAACAAGGTGAGTAATGGTGGTCTAGTCACTCAATCTCTGGTCATTTCTGTCAATGACTTAATGATCTGAATGAAATACTCTTAAGCTCCATCAGTGGTTTCCCACTCATTTGCAGTGTACAATACAGCTGTGCCCCTGCTGGGACAGTTCCAGCTTAGTGTGTCAGGGAGCCTGCCTCATTGCTGAGACTGATTCTCTAAAAGTGATCCATCCATCAACTAACCAGAGATACACACACACACACACACACACACACACACACACTCATACACATGGGTTTGCACAAATGTGCATGTTCCATATCCCCTATGCTGAACCACATTTCATTGATAAAAAGGTTTTAATAGCATTATATTAATCATGCTGGCTAATATTTATTCAGCACCTTCTATGTTCCTCCCTTTTTACTACCTGCTTCACCTGCACTATCTTAATCTTCCCAAAACTCTGAGGGAAGTAGTTAACAGTTGATGAAGGGGAAACTTACAGGGGCTAAGCAACTTGTCTGAAGGCGTAATCCTGTGATTTAAACCCTGCTTCCAGAGTCCAGGCGTTTAGCCACTCTGTTAGAAAGTATAGGAAAGCAATTTACAAATCTATAGCACTCTGTAGATCAGGTATCATTACAGTTGCTGCTTAAGCTTCTTATAATTCAAAGGGGGCTACAGGGTTAGGAGAAGAATCAAAGTCTCAAGTTATCCCAGGAGCATCTTTCCTATTCATGAGAAAAGTGTGTTGTTTCCACTCATATTTGGTCAAAGATATACCTGTTCTACAGGTTTCAGGGAGTCCTAAGGTCAAGGAGACTGAGGGTATAGGATGACTACAGAGAGAGCTGGAAAATTCCAACTCTCATCCTCTCCCTTGATACCCACTTAAAACCCTGTCTGATTTGGACTGTGAGCCAGGCAAAAGGTAAGATACCTTTGAGGATCATGTCAGGACAGCAGAAAGCCTGGAGACTGAGAGGACATGCTCCTAAACTTTAGCTAACTTAAGGAAATGATCAAATAAATCAGTTCTCAGATCATTCCCTTCACTAACTGATGCTGTTTTAGGAAGCAAACAAGATAACTGTAGTTATATAAGTATAAACAAGATAACTGTAGTTATCTTGTTTATACTTATATACTTAACAGTTATCTTGTTTATACTTATATACGTAAACCCTAGAGTCCACAAGTCACAAGGCCAATAGAGATTTTTGAAAAGATCTTGCCACGTATTTGATAAATTGCATTGGCAAACCATTGTCCATCTCTGACAGTCTATCATTTCTGGCTGTCCCATTTCTTACCTTGATGCGAGGGTGTTCATATAGGAAACTGTTGACCTGTACTTCCACTTACATTTTTCACATTAGAAAATACAGACTTACGTGAAACAAATGAAAAGGCTTGGTGTGGGTCTCAGGGATGCCTGCAGGGACTACTGCAGATGCCATGTTTGTGTGAGCCTGATTTCAAGTAACTGTTTCTACAGAAAATCTAAACTCTGGGCTTTCCAAATTGGAGAATATCAGTTCTTTCAGTAGTTTGTCACTGGTGGGTCAGGTTATTCTGTGTCATAGATAGGGGACCACATTCCCTTCATATATCAAACTGAGAACATCAGGGTCAGGGACAGTGGGTCTGTGCTCATGGCATGGAGGTGGCAGCCTGTCAATTTCATCTTCGGAAGCAGTAAGCCCTGTCTCTATCCCACATGAGGAGGTGTTTTCAATCAGCAAACCATTGTGCCCCCAAGAAATGCCGTCTGCAAAGCTTTACTGTGTGGGGATACACTGAACATGTAAAACATAATCCCTCACTGAAACCTTAAATTATCCAAACTGAAAGAACTTTCTGGGTCTAACTGGCCTTTCTCGGTGAGGTGGTTTGTTTTCATTTGCTTCATTTTTCTTCTTTTGGTCTTTGAGCTGACTCTTGTCAGTTTCGTTCCTATTTAAAGTTAGTTTCACCTTTCAGTTCCCTCAGTCTTATAAAGTTTCAGTTCCCCATGTGGTGTGTGGGGTGAGGTATGGAAGGGAGCTTTGTAATTATGTCTAAAATAAGATTTCCCTGAACTATAATAAAAAACATTGGACAATGAAAGAAAGACAGTGTGATTGGAGGATGAATCTAGACTCTTAAGACATTATCAGATCATTTATTGGAGCTCTTTAAATCTTGTGTCCTTCATCCCAATGTTACACTGGACTATGGTTCTCTAATCCAGCTACAGATTAGGATCACTAGGAAAATGTTTAAAAGAACAACAGAAATACCAAAAAACCTGGTATCTTGTTCTTATCTCATCCCAATTAAACTAGAAAACTAAGAGGGGAGCTTTATGCCCCAGAACTCTGTTCCAGGCGTGGCGGTAATTTGTATGTGTAACCAGGGTGAGAACAGCTGGCCTGGAGACTGGCTGAGGATCTGGAATCCTTTTTAGCTGAGCATCCTGGTGACCTTGGTTAGAGCAGCAGTAACAATATTAGAGCAATATGAATCCGTGCTCTTGGATGGTAGTTACATTTTCTGTTATTTCACATACTCCTTCTTGATAGACACTTAGCGGTTCTCATTTTAAAGGTGACTAGGTAGGATATTTTCCTGTTTAACATCCCACTATTATTGCTTATTGAGCCAGAAGGAAATTACTCTCGTCAAGTCTCAGACAACTCTCCCTGGATGAGGAAAAGGGAAACTGGTCTCCGTGAGTGCATGGCAGAGACCTCAGCTGTGTCCTTACTCAAACATGGTCAGCCTAACCTTTAAAAAGTCACCCAGGGCCCAGCTCTGCTTGGTAAATTGAGATCTCTATGTAGCCATGGCCAGTAAAAACCAAATCAGTGTTTCAGTTTGCTGACCTAATTTCTAATATCTAAGAAAGGCTTTGAATCCCAGTATTTTTCATTGTCTTTTTGTTGAAATGCTTGTTCAGAACCATTCTAGTTTGTACACCTCTTTCCTTTCCTGTGCCTTCTTCTCCAGCTCTTGCCAATCCAAACATCATGGAACAACAGAGTCTAATGTAAATTTCAAATGTGCTTTGAGACAACAATATATTTTCATTATTACATAGTCAATAAGCCTGGTCTATGTTGTTATTGTTTGCTTGTTTTTAGCAGGGCTGCAGAGCTGGGGGAAGTGTATGAAATATTTTCTAATACAAAATGCATTTAAATAGCATTGTGTGCTGGCTTCTACCATGTCATTTTCAGTTTGAGAAACAAAGTCTCAAATAAGATTCAAATTATGTTTATGGTATCAAACATATTTACATCCTTTGCAGATAGCTGGGAAATCTGATGCATTAGTAACCACTGGGCAAGAGATCTTTTCAAATTGAAGCAACTTGTAAAAATTGTCACTTTTGTGAGTGTCTGCCTTTGCCAGGGATTGACGTAGATGTTTTACATGGACTCTTCTCTAATCCTCACCGCAAAGTTGACTGTGTCATTTAATTTACTGATTAAAAAAAAACCTAACTAAACAAAACTGAAGCTTGGGAAGCTTATAAAACTTGCCCAGAGTTGCACTTGACAGCAAATACCATGGCAGAGCTAGGACTCAATCCAGTTGATCTGGCTGTAGCATTCATTTGAGCACCTCACTAGTTTTGAAAAATTCAATAGTCCCCAGTCAAAGCAACATGTTCTTGAATGAGGGCATCAGGATGTCTCAGAGCTCTTCTTAGGTCTATGTTATGTTGTGCCAGTTTATTTCCTAGGACAATCTATTATGCTTTGCTAAAGATTTATGCCATGTATGTGTTGCCCTTGAGTAGAGCTTTGATAATCATTATTGAATGTGATCTTATATGCAGTGGTCAGAGCCATCACTTTTTCCTCTTTTTCCCAAAGCAAAAGAGAAATCTATTGCCCTGTTCATATTTAAAAAATTTTAAGTACCAGAGTCAGGCCTTGGACTCAGGCCCTGTGACTCCTAGTTCAGTGCTCTTTCCACTGCATAGGATAAATGTTAGGTATTTGTATGTGTCTGAGTCTCATGTTTGTACCCTGGTTGACCCAGGCCATCAGAGGCACAGAGGTAACTAAATTAGAATTATTAGGTAAGAAGCTGAGCCAGCTGGCTAGACTGGTCTTTCCAGTTTTACCTCTCATTATAGCCAGTCTACAGTTCTATCAAGCTCTTAAGGCTTTTTTTTTTTTTTTTTGATTCAGGCTTCACTTTTCCCACTCTTGGCAGGCTGTTCTCTCCTGTCTCCACCACTGTAGCCAGATCCCTGTGATAGTCTCTCTGGGCTAGCTCAGGCCCTACTTCCGCAGTACATCTCTTGACAGCAGTCAGTTCTTAGCATCTATCCAGGCCAAGTTTCTGCAACATTGCTATTTAGATAGAGCTTGTTAAGAGCTTAGCACATGTAAGTTTGTATTTTGTTGAGGTCTTCAAGTATATATAAAGCAAGGGATACTTGTGTATTCATTCCTGTATGGAGATAAAGATGAAGGTGGGCTGCTTAGCATGGTTTCAAGCATGGGCTGGTCCTAAGAGCAGGTCCATTTGATTTTCTTTTACCTAAGTAGTGTTATCCGGATCACAGGCGATGGTGCGATGTAGAAAGAAATAAAGTACAGGGATGGGTCAAGAGGCTGGGCATGTGGGAGTAGTACCCAGAGAAGGCAAGGCAGTGCAAGCCTGTTTCTGTCGTGACTGAGCCAAGTCCTTCAAAGCATATTTAACAACTTTCTCACATTCAGTGATTAGCACTGTCAGTATAACCTCTTCTACCATAGATCTGGGGTCAGAATTTAAAGGTCCTGAACTGAACTCAAATATTGACTTGCTTTTAGCTCTTAAGCCCCATCACTGTTGAGTCATTCATTCATCCTGTAGTCACTGAGCAAGGCACAGTGTCAAGTTACACATATCATAGAGGGGTGGTGAAGATACCATATCTAGTACTGAAGAGATGCCAAGTTAGTAGTGTGCAAATAACTACACACACATTTCTATTAAGTTAGGCACACTTTTATTAAGCCACACACACACTTGTATTAGGTTATGCTCAAAGAAAAAGGGTGAAATTATTCTAGACATTGTGAAATTTCATTTGGAGAAATCTTCACTAATGAGTTTAATAGGGCCTCAAAAGTATCAAAAACAGCCAGGGTAGGGAAGAAGCCTGCCAGTCTGTTAAGGAATTGTTCCAAATACTAAGGGAATATGAGCAACTACGTGGTATGAAGTAAATGAGATAGTTGGCTGTACAGGATATGGAGTGCCAAGTCATGGAAGTCAGACTTGGATGGGAAGAAGACATACATGAATGGAACAGAAAAATGTGGTATAACACTTCAGGAAAACACCTAGATTAGTGTCACGATGTCTTCACATTAAAATGGGAAGAAGTAAAGTAATTACTCAACTCTAGACCTGGCATGTGCGGAGAACTGGGAACTGATGGCGTCAAGGTGTCTGCGCCCCGTAGGGGAAGAAAGCATTCTCTGCATGGGCTGGGTCTGAGGCTGGTGACCACTGTGTGGACTCCTACAGTAAAAATGCCTTCTGTGAACAACTTGAAAGCAAGGCAGTGGTCATTTAAAGCTCTGCAGCTCTCTCTCTGGTATTCTTCTGGTACCTGTTGAAAGCCAGAATTCAAAGTCTTTGGAAAGAGAGACCTTCACTGACAATAACTTTGACCACTGTCTGAACTCAGCTGCAGGTGTTTGACACGTTGGCCCCACCCTCCTCCTTAAAATGTCCTTCCATTTAGCTTCTGGGACACCACTCACTCTGTTCTCCTAGTTGACCAATGGCGCCTTTTCTGAATCCTTGGCTTGTCCCCCTCATCTCTTGACCTTTACGCCTTGGAGTGACCCGATTCAGTCATCTCTGTGCACATTCTCTTATGTCATTAATATTATCTACACACATACAACATTTCCATCCAGGACCTGTCAGCTGAACTGGAAACTCACATCCATTCTATTTTCCACAAAGATACTAGAGTGGTCATTTAAACTCCAGTCAAATTTAGATGCTCTTCTGCTCCAGATCCTCCAACAGTGCTCCCTATGTTATTCTCTACAAAAGTCAGCTCTTTGCCATGATCTGTGGAATCCTAAGTGTGTTAGCTCCTGTTGCCTGTTTGGCCTCTAGTTGCTCTGTTCTACCTTATAGAATAATCTAAACAACAAACTACTTTAGATACTTGGTATTTGATGTTTCTTCTGCCTTGGGAGACTTTCACTGAGGCCCCTACAATGCGTGTCCTTGACCTTCTAACTGATGCCCTTTAGTATCAATTATCTATGATAACTTTCTTTAAAACAACAAATTCTGTCCCTTTTGATGGTCCCTATTCTTCTTAATCTCTTCTGTCTCATTTTTATAACCTGCATTTATCTCCAAATGATATTCAATGCATTTTAGTTGTTATTTTGTTTGTTATCTAATTTTCTATGCTAGAGTAAAAGCACTTTGAGGGCAAGGACTTTGTTCTGCTCATGATGTGTCTTTGAAGCTAGAATGTAGTGCTTGGCTCAGTAGATATGTGCAAAGTGATTTGGACATGATCTCTAAAAATAGGACTTAGAAAAGAAACTCTGAGTTAGGACCTGACCCAGGGTGAACTTTGTGAAACGTCACAGCGAAGGAAAATCCTTAAGGTAATAAACATTGAGTAAGAACCATGCTTTGCCTCAAATACAGATTTCAGGAAGCTCACAGACCTCTGTTTCTTCAAGCATTGAATGGATGCCAATACTTTACCCACAAGACAGATGTAAAATCACTTTAGGAGGTAGATACACTTTTCCTTCTCTGGAAAGAAAGTAGCCTTGGCTCTTCTTCCTTTCTTGGAGAAAGATGTATATTCAGTCAATGTCTTTTTCTCTTCATTTGGCACAAGACAGAAACATAGAGGATGTGTTGTTTCTAGCATTGCCCACACATTTGGTAGGTGAATTTAAAGGCACTCAGCTTTATTTTGGTGATGGTTTCTTATTTTATCGCCCCTTATTTATGTAATTCTTTTTTTTTTTTTTTCAAATGATAAATGACCATCAACTTTGTTAAACCCTGGGAACTAGTATCTAAGCTACAGAATGATATTTACTGAATGGCAGGTTCAGTTAATGTTGGTGCAGAACAAATTAATCATTATTAATTCTGCCCACTCTGATGGTAACTTCATCCCTTGCAGAAGTGCTGATCTTTATTAAGAAGTAATAGCATGAGGGATGAATGAGGCCCAGACTGGTTACACATGCTACAGTTTTCCCCATTCCTCAGCAGGAGAGATGGCAACACATATTCAGATTTAAGAAAGAAAAGCAAACAGGCACCCATGAGGCATCTTACTACTGCTGTCTGGCATTCAAATTCTAGTGTTAGAGAAGAGAAGGAAAAGGAAGAGAAAGAGAAAAGACAGTATGCTGCCTGCTCAGTGGGAACAAAATAAACAATTAGAATAATACCCAGAGAAGTGAGGTTTTTTTTTTTTTTTTTTTTCAGCATGTAGTAGGGCTTGAAGTTAGAAACTTCCCATCTTGATCTGTCTTCCAATACTCAGCTCTTGGGATAGCAGCCTTTATCTCCTAGAGTTCTTTCTATTTTAATGTCCTGTCCATGTTGATGTGTGTGGAACAACTTTTAAGAATAAGATCCATTCTTTGTCTGAGGAAAGTTGATCAGGGATTCTATTGCTGAGTTTCATTCTAATTAGAAAGATGCGATATTTGGAAAATAGACCCAAATGCGATGGCCAGACACTGAACAGTCAGGACCCCTGTTTTTAGTTCTCATTGTGTGTTTTTAGGAAAGTTCCCAACCTTTTGGAGATTTGATGTCTACATCTGTAAAATGAAATGGTAATATGGAAAACTAACCTTTAAAGAATGGATGTTCTGATTCAAGCTATAACATGGGTAAACCTTGAGGTCTTTGTTCTAAGTAAAATAAGGTAGTCACAAAAAGACAAATCCTGTATATTTAGACTCATATAATGGACCTAGAGTGAGAAAGTCAAATGGTGGTTGCCAAGGGTTGGAGGGAAAGGGGATGGAATATTATTATTCAATGGGTGTAGATTGGGGTTTTTGCAAAAGGGACATGGTTCTGCGAATGGGTGGCGGTGATGGGACCACAACAGTATGATTGTACTTGATGATGCAGACTGTACACTTACATGGCTAAGACAGTCAATTTTATGTTATGAGTATTTTACCGCAACTTAGAAAATTAGGAAAAATTACAAACAGGAAGATAATGACTTCTAAACAATTTATCTTTTAGTGTTGATCTGTCATCGTTACTCAAGGGGTGAGGAAGCTGCCTTAAGCTAGAGAAAGCTTTGGAGGCCTTATGAGTTATTGAGGAATCTGCAGATGACTTGGGAATAAAACAGATAGACAGATGGAATATGCTTGTTAAAATCTGATGTGTTCTCGGAGGAGTCACCAATTACAATTTGTTACCCAAAATGCATGTGGTTCTAGTTCATGCAGTGAAGGATAGGAAATTAGCAAACTGAACTTAACAACTGACATTCATCTTTGGAACTCTTTATCTCCTTGGAATGGTTAGAAGAAATAAGGAGATTCATGCCAGGACCAGTGGTACATTCCTGTAATCCCAGCCCTGGGGGCCCTGAGATGGACAGATCACCACAAGTTTGAGGCTTTTCTGGGCTACATGGTGAGTTCAAACTGACCTAAACTACATAGCAATATGCTGTCTCAAAAAACAAAACAACAAAAACAGATAAAACAGAGATACATTTAATGGGTTACTGACTTGCACTAAATATTATATATGCAGATAACATTAATCTTTGTGATTAGTGACCAAGTAAGTCACTGTTCCAACATTGTAATTCTGGGCTGAGTGCTCTGTTCTGCTACAGTGTAAAAATTCTTTCTTTGTTGTGTTTTTAAAATCTTAACATCATTTACACAGTGTATGCAAAGTGGGAATAAATGAATCGAAAATTATAGAGACTGTTTAAAAGAAGACTTTAATATACTCACTTTTTCATCTTGCCAGTTGTCTGCTCCAATGGTCACCAGATGATGAATTAGAAGGTAGTCTGTCTTGTCTTAAAATGGCTTAGTGTCCTAAAAACATACAGAGAGCTGAAAATTTGGAACCCTATTGCATCATGCTTTATCACACTCCTTAAACTAATGCTTTGGAATGTTCTCATGACTTGTGTTTCCCATAATAGACTGTGAGCCCCTTGGGATGTGGATTCCTGTCTCTTTTGCCTTCGTGTCTCTATATATAAGCCCAGTAGGTGCTCAGTAAATGAACTTTAGACTGCATGGTGAAGATCTATAGATTACTCCCCAAGAAGCAAACCTATATTTCTTGTCAGCAATGTAAAATATTTTAGAGTTTGAAAGAGGCTAAGTGTCATCTCTAGTGCATGATTTGGGGCACCCTTGTTATCTCTGGATACAATGTTGATTATCAAAAGATTATAAAGTGATTATAATCTATTCTAATCCAACTTTAATCATAGAAACCTGATATTTTGGCATTTTATCTAGTTTTCACATTAGGATATCTAGGTGTTTCCAAAAGATATTTTGAAAGACACACACACACACACACACATACACACACACTTAAAATGTTAGGAAATGCTTTCTGTGTGTGTGCACGCGCATTTGGTATGTATTTGATGTTACAGACATTGGCTTATGGTTAATTTTTTCAGATTTCATTTTTCCCTGTAGCTCTCCATTAAATCCTTTTCTACTTTGAAGGAATTGAATTACTTACAATACAGATTACTTCATTAACATCCGTCAAGACTAGTTAAGGATTTTCTTAATATTTACCACACTTTTTGGTGATTACTGGATATTATGATTTTTTTCCTTACAAGAAGATTTGGGCATCCTGTTTGTGGATTTATAGGTCTCATTACTTAACCATATTAGATGGTGAATTGCACAAGAAACTTAGTTTCTATGTCACTGCAAACCCTGTAAAGTGTATAGAGAGTTGTATTTTACCAATGACAGTTACTTGGACAGCTACCCTTGGCTATTCCAGGAACCTTTAGTAGTAAGACAAGAATTTCTTGCTCTGGAGTCACAGAAGCTGGGGCTTTGATTTTGTGAACTAGCTGGCCCAGGGAAGGAATTCCCGTGGTAAGTTCAAGGGGCTCACAATTGGATACTTCCCCTGAGAGACTGATAGAGCCCTTACACTTAAAATACCTCCTTTTTTGTATTTTCATTATTTTGTATTCCTCCTCCTCATGGTAGTTTCACCTTTAGAAACTTTGGACTTAGTCTAAAACTGTTGTTTGGTATTTAGTGTTGGTGCTAAGTACCGCAAGTCTCTTGGAGAGGGAAGAAGTCCTTGTATTATCTTCAGACTACAAGAATGTCTTTTTAAAGTGTGCTGCTTATCTCTGCTGTTACTGGATGGTGATTTTATAGCCATGTGTTCATTGGAAGAGATGCATCTGGGACTGCCTTAGCTCAAGCCTAGACTTTCTGGAGATTCTGATCTAAATTGTGCCACCCTCTCCTACTTTACATGCAATTCAGTGTCTGGAAATAGGTCTCGGAGGGAACCAGTGCTGTCTTATACCACATACTGTCTTTCTGCCTGGTGGAGTGGCAAGAGCTGACCGGCCGCTTCACAAGCATTCATATACATGCGCAGCTGTAGTAAGTCCCTCCTACAGCGTTAGGATCTGACACCACCTGTGTGCTCACATACCATTGTGCAGACAAAGTCACAATGGCTCACAAAAAACATTTTACTGCAGGAATCTCTGAATCCTCCCTCACAATCCCACCATCCAAAAAGAGCCCTTGACTGTCTGAAACTCCTATTAGATCCTGAAGTTCTTTCTAAAGGAAGAGGAAAATGTTCTTCCTGTCATCCTCCTTCCCCCTTATGAAACTAGCTGAGAAATAACTCACACAATGCAAATTCTATGGGACAGTTGTTACTGATTTGTTTTCAGAGAGAAATACCAATAATAACATATCAATGAGAATAGCTTCTATAAAAGTAATTGAGAAAAAATACTGAAGACCTATTGTCCAATATGGGCTGGTGAGGGAGAACATAAGGCCCAAAGAAAAGAGGGCAAGTGTTTCTTGGAAGCCTGGAGCCTAATAACCAGACTCTCCCTGATTTGACAAGGCTGGCCCTAGGGGACAACATGAGTTCATGTCCTCTCCTTCAGCTGGTACGTGACCTGTTTGTCGTCAAGCATGGACTGCAGTTGCCTGCTTTATTTGATTTGTTTTTACTTAGCAAATACTGCATCTTTTTCTTGCCTTTGAGTTATCCTTGTAGCCTAGAATTTTATGATTGTTACAATGCCTTTAGGATTTCTAGTGGCTTCATTTTTTCATTTTCACACTAGGGTGCTATATACCTGGGAAATATCTCACACTATTTTTTGTTTTTAGAACTTGAAACTTGTTTATTTCCCAACCTTAACTAGTCAGGAATAATCAACAAAAGATTTTAAGCCATCCCATCAAAAGTTTTCATTTATAGACAATAATGATGAGGTGTCAAAGTGCTCAGTAAATCGAATTCCATCAGCGAATAAAGGACATAATATTACCAGAATAAAAGCAGTCACATATTTCACACAAAAGACACTAACAGGGAAAGGTATATTGTAGGAAACTTCTTGCCCTCTGGGAAGGTCTGGCAATGACATTGTGTCTCCAGACCCAGGCTGGTCACTTGAATACAATGCAGAGTGCTGTGTAGTGCTTGAGATGGGGGGTCCTGGGTCACTTATGGTGCATGGTGACTATGGAGTGGCCTGCTACATACTGAGACATCTGTTCAGTACCCTGGTTTCAATAATGTTGATTTCCAGTTTCCTATGATATCCGTTTGCAAATTGCTATTAGAGTTGATGACTGCATCACAATTACCAGGAAACTTACAAAATATAGATATTCAGGACCCATTTCCACACTTTCTGAGTCAGAACTTTTGAGAATGGGACTGAGGAATACACATGGACAACATGTACACGTGCACACACACATACAGGCATACACACATGCACCCATTTTAAAATTCCTCATCTTAGCCGGGCGTGGTGGCTCATGCATGTAATCCCAGCACTTGGGAGGCTGAGGCAGGAGGATTGTTGTGAGTTCAAGACCAGCCTGGGCTACAAAGTGAGCTCAAGGCCAGTCCGAACTGCATAGCGAGACCCTGTCTCAAAAAACCAACCAACCAACCAACCAAATAAATAAATAAATAAATAAAAATTAAAATTCCTCATCTGACCCAGGTAATACTAATCAGATTTTACTGCTATAATGAAGTTCTTGAGGATGGATATTTTATAAAGCAGAAGGATTTATTTAGGTGTGTTTTGGAGGTTCAAAGTCCAAAATAAGCTGGGCCCCCTTGTTTAGCCTCTGCTGAGGGCCTCATGATGGACACCATCACAGTCATGACAGTGTGTGAAAAAGGAGATGACATAGGGAGATAGAAAGCCACAGATTCAGGGATCTGACTCACTGTTTTATCAAAACACCTGAAATAGTTCCTACGAAAACTGTATTAGTCTCTCAAAGGGATTTGAAGTTACCTAACCACCTCCCATTAAGCCCGTCCTGGGGACCCAGCTCTCAGTACATGAGGGGACACATGCAGGATATATTCACGTAACCAAGATGGGAGGCCTGGTGCAACAAGCAGACAGCCTATTCAAGAGTGCCTGCAAGTTAGCCAAGCCCAGAGCAGCCACCTGATCCAAGATCCACTTGGATCTTGGATCTGCAAAGGGGTATTCCTCCCCCACCCCCGGCCCTCCACTCCCACAGGTGCAAGCCCCATGGTACTGGGTGCAAGAATGGAGACACCCATCATGAGCAAGACATAGAGGGCCATTCAGCTAAGGCTTCCCTCTGGTTCTGTGGGACCATGTCATTGCTGGGAAATAGCAAGCAGAAGTCAGAGACAGGGTCATGCTCCATGTCCTCATCAGCATGTGGCCCTTTCCACTCTTATCAAAATCTGCTTGGGTATTTCCTGCTGACAAGACCCTGGAGGCACAGCAAAAGCAGACATTGCCTAGGCAAGGAATGAAGAGCTCTGTGTTGGAGATTCAATATCAGCTCTGTGATCCTCCTCCCTGACCCTGGGGATAAATATTGCCCTTTACAGCTTCTATGATGGAGCAGACTTCCTATGTGTAAGATTCCAGGAAGAGAGTTAATAAAACCTCTTGCTACCTTGCCTCCCTGGCAGCATTTATTTGTCTAGCAGTGAGGCTGGGTGCTGTTCCTACAGTACTGGTGTTCAGTTGACATTTGTTTTGACCTTTAAACTTTGCGCTTCTCCCTTCCTCCTCCGCTCCTCTGAGCAGCCTCCCCACCTCCTGTTGTTCCTCAGCATGTGAGTTTGATCTTGCACGACCTGGGCTTTTCCAAAGGTTGACTCTCTGGGGTTGGGATTGGGTGGAGTGCTGGCTTTTCCTCTTTTCTTTGCGCAAGGGTCATCGTGTGACTGTAAAATTATTGTCTGGCAGCAGCAAGAGCTGCATTTCACATATGGGGAGTGCTGAGAGTTTTGTTTTTTCTTTAAATAAGAAAAGGAAAAGAAAACACCTCCAGGACCCACATCTGCCCGGGAGTGTAGGGCTGGGCCTCTTGCATTGGTTGGAGGTCTTGTCCTCCTCCTTTGGAGCCCTGCCCTGCCCAGCGGGGACTGGGAACCACATCCTTGGGATTGCTGGTGCTTGTCAGGGAGAGGACATTCTTGGCTCTGAGCTTCTTCAGGTTGTGGGCTTATTTACATGGGCGTATAACTCCAGAGATAAAGGAAAATTCCACTCTGGTGCAGTCCAATATTTCTGTTCCTGGTGTGTTGTGCTTATGCCATGGGCTTTGGACTTGGACTAACTGGGTTGGAATTCAGCTCCACTCAACAACCTTAGGCAAGTTGCCAGATGTTTCTCCTCCTCAGATTCTCATTTGTTTAATGGTATTCTTGTAGACATGTGGAGAGTTAAATATGTGGATACATATAGAAATATTTAAGAAAACACACCACATCTTCAAAACAAAATAGGAAGACTCCTCCTTAACTATGTCTCACGTGGAAGAAGCTTTGATTCTGTTGATATTTTCAGAGCTCATCTGAACTCTCTAAGTTGTAACTATGACCTTTTGTGCAGTAATACTTAGGAGAGGTTAATTTGTTCTTTAAATTCCTTTTACTTTTTCATTTGTTATTGTTATATTAGGAGTTAAAGCCAGAGCCTTCTCACTCAGCTACCTCCCTAGCTCCTTTTTTAAATTTTTATTTTGAGACAGGTTCTCTTAAGTCACTAAGTTACCTAGGCTGGCCCTGAATTTATAATCCTGCCTCAGCTTTCCAGAGTGCTGGATCACAGGTATGCTCAGCTTCTTTTTACTCTTGTGATGTCTCTGTGAAATACATTGATTTTTTTTTCATTCATCTTCCTTCTCCACCTTCTCCTATTAAATTAGGTTTAATAATTAGCCAGCTGTGGCAAGTAGTGATTTACAAAACAAAGGAAGCCACTGTCTACAGGCTGCATGCTTGCTCAGGACCCTAGGTCTCTCCAAGGCCTATGGAATGGGCTTGTATCCTTTTCTCTGTTGTGAGTGATCTTTTCTTCAAATGGATATTAATGGAAGGGACCTCTTGGCTTTGACCCTAACCAGGAAGTCTTCACTGTAAATATGTTCCTAAAGGTCTCATGACAAGATTGGTTCATAGCCAGGAATCAGGAAAAGGGAGTGGAAGTGGGCATGGGACCCCTGCTCTGTTGCATGAAGAGCTGTGGAGTCTACTAGGCACTGACCTTATCCTTTATGATGGCCAGCGTGCTGGGGCTTTGATTCAGTATACTCTTGTGGCATCAAGAGAAATAAGTTTACTCTTGTTTCCAGAATGTAGAAAAATGGTGCTTGAGATGGAAGTGCTTATTCTCAAGTGATGGACATTCCAACCCATATAGAGACAAATAGATGATAGCCCATCCCATCCCTGCAGTGTATCTTGGGCTAACTAAAGAGAATGTGGTCTTAAACTGGGTTCATATATCAATATCAAAGTAAATCAGTGACTCTTTGTCTTTCTATCTGTCTCTGTTTCTTGGACTCTTTCCCCCTCTTCTCTGTCTCTTTCTCTGTCTCTGCCCCTGTTTCTGTCTCTATGTTTCTGTCTCTTGTGTCTCTGTCTCTGTCCTCTGTCTTTCTCTCTGTATGTCCCTCTGTCTCTTACTTGCTCTGTTTACTCTAAGTGTATGTTCATTTTTTTCATGGCATTGTGTGGGGGAGGTGAAAGGCATAGTTCCTAGGTGGCACATTAACATTCTTTTCTTCTCTTGCCATGGCTACTTGTAGGTACCTGGGGATAATGTGATCATTGAGTCAGACTGAAAACACAAGTGTGAGCCAATGGTGGAGCATAGCTGTAGAAAGCTAATGTGAGAAGAAGGAAGGGAGGTCCAAGATTTATGTACCTGTTCCTGCTAGAAATGTGCTGTGGCCTGAAGCTATGATTTTGAAAACTTTATTGTTATTGGTGATAATATTTATCACTTCCTACCTAAATGTAGGCATGAGTGTTCACACAGTAAGAGGAGTCCCAATAAGAGTAAGGAGCGAGGTCATGGAAAATTCCCATCTAGAGGTGTTTATTAAAACATGTTCATTTGTTCTTTGTTTTTGGACACATCCTCCAGTAGAAAGCAAGAGTGAGTGTGTCATGTGTATGTGTATAGAGGCCCTAGATTTATACATCTTGCCAAAGATCTGCAAAAAAATCTAATGCATCATCTCTGATGACCTCTCTTGACCTATTGAGAACAACTGATATAAAAGGTCACTAAGTAGGACATATGGAGGAATTTGTCAAGTGTTGTCAGTGCAAAATGTGACTCAGTAGTAGATAATTCATGGCTAAGATGAGAACATATAGGATTATAAAAACTTGGAATTGGAGATAATTTGGAGGTCATCTAATCTAACTCTTCCAAGAATGCTCTAAAAAATATGATTCAACCTCAGTATGAAAATAACTAAACAATCTGGAAGGATCTATGCTAGGATTTGAATCAGGTCACACATTCTTAACCTTTAGGCATCCAGACAAATGACTGTACCCTCTCAATTTGATAGAGTTACTTGTCTGTCAGTGCCTAGCAATATTTTCATAGGATTCTTCACTCCTGCTTGTTTTATTGTGAGGCAAGTCATTTCAAAGTTGATATAATGCTTTACAGAAAGTATAATGGTAAGTTTTCTCCTGGAGATAAAATTAGTGGTCTTTTTTTTTTCCTGGAAATGCTAATGAAAACTCTGAGAACTATGATATTTTCAAGTCAGTGTACCTTGCCTTTTTACTAACGATCCTGTCAGAAAATCAAACATTTAGCCTGTGGCCCAGATCTTTTTTTCTTCAGATTGCCATTGGGGAAGTAATTATAGTGCTTATTGATTTCAAATATTTTTGACCAATTACTTCATACAGGCTTTGTGCAAGTTCTAGTACCTATAAGTTGGATAAGATGTTCTCCCTGTCCTCAAATAGCTCACTGTCGTTTGGGAGAAATAGCTTAAAGGAAGTGAGTATTTCTCTGTGACCCATATAGTCAGTGTGGTATGGAAGGTACTGTGATTATGTAACCTGGGAAACCAGAAAGTTTTCAGGGGAGGAAACATAAGCCTATGGCATTTGCACACCTTGCTTTTCTCACTGTGTGCCTGTGAGTATTTAGGACTTGTGTTATGGCTACACATTTTTTTCTGTCGTCACTCCCTCCATTGCTTTGTTTCTAACAAATTAAAATACCTCTTTTGCTTATCATATTTTCTGATCTCTGGAACATTTTTATTTTACTTCTAAATTCCTTCACCTAATCCAAGTAAGAAAGATGGAGTATAATTTTCAGTTGAGGGATTCCCAAGCTTGAAAAACACCATTTTTGATCTTTTTTTCTTCATTGTCTTAATCTGAAAAACAGTGAGTCAAGGTTGGATTTAATTAATGGAATGAAAGACTACAGGGGTTGGAAGGAACATTCAGGGACATCTCACCCATCCTGGCAAGTGGTGCAGGATGAATCTGTGACTCAAAGACACCAATGTCCTCTCTGTCACATGGTCAATTGGCCTTTAGTATATCTTTGCCAGGTTTCTGTTTTTGCCCTTTGATCTCTACCTAAAGTGTTCAAATTGTGATCACTTTGTCTTTCCTGAGTGACCCTATCTTACATCTACCCCGGAGCTGCCCTCAACATTCAGTGGATAACATTAATTGTTATCCACTTGGATCTCTGTTTTATCTCATATACAGTTACAAGATATGGCCATCCATGAGTAGCTTCCCTGGCAGGTAAAAAGGAGGGTGTTATACCTGTCCTGAGGGCGGTATGGACAGGCTTGAGCAGGAAACACTTTGGAGCATTTTCCCTCTGGTATTTTCTTCCCTTTATCTCCTTCCATGACTGCACTGGGCTCTCCACCCTATGGGTTGTGTTTAATTGCCACTGGTTAACAACATCAGGGCTGTAGCCACCAGCTCCTTCTTGCTCCAGAACACAGCCAGGGCTTCCAGGCCAGAGCGATTTTCCCTTAAAAACCAAAGAAGATAATTTCACAACCAGACAGAATCCATTCTTGTTTCATTAGTGACACTGGGAGGTAGGACTAGCGGATGGATTCTATGTAGCAAGTTAGAAACTCCCCAAAGCCAGAAGGGCAGGAAATTTCATGGTAAATATTTATGCCCCTGGGCTCCAGGGCAATTGGAAAGTGAGTTAAGAAGCTTTCCTTTTCCCTCTAATTCCCTGTGTTCATCACTTGATCCCTGCCATTGGGGCTTATCTTTTATGACTAAAGAAGTCCTGTTTTTTAATCTCTTAGCCTGGGGGAGGGGAGTCAGAGAAATATAAAACACCTTAAGTAATGCCCTAGGGAGAAAATGTCCTAGAAATGTAGGGCTCAGATGTTCTTACCCGGGATGCATGCATCCACAGCTGCCCATCTCTGATGCTGACCAGTTTAATAGAGGGGACTCCTCCATATAGGACCAAGAGAACTTGGATCTCTTCCTGGGAATTCTGTTTATATTTACCTTTTTGTACCTCAGTTTCTGCATCGATAAGATGAGTTGAAGATTTTTTTTAATTAAGCTATTCCCTAAGAGATCAAGGCAATAATATGAGACAAAGAAGGTGGAAGTATGCTAGAGGTCAAAATGAGAACTGTGGTGTCCTTAGAATCAGCGTTGTCTTGATATGTGATGTGCGTGAGTCACTCTTTCAACCTGGAGTCCTGGCTTTGCTCTCTGCCTTCCTGAATATGGGAGGACAAACCAAGAGTTGAAATGTTAAATAATCCACAAACTATTGTACCATGTAGAAGTGGCTGAACTGTGTTACAAACTCAGTTCAGTCTCCCATGGAAACTCAGACTCAGTGCCTAGCATGGAATGATCCTTCCACTGACAATAAGTGTGAGGTCGTGGCTCTCTTATGAGGATCACAGGTGTACAGTGCTTCCTTGTGGGCCTGAGGTTGCTTCCTGGCCCTGTACCAGGAGTGCTCCCAAGTTGCATCCCTGGTAGGAAGAGCTGCATCTATGTGCTCCCTTTTGCCCTTGTCATCTGTCCTCGGCTTTCAAGCTGGCACCACCACCCTTTCTGTGTCTTTTGTGCAGCAACACGTGGACACAGATGATTCCTGGGCATTAATCAAGGGAGAAGGCAGGGATGCATGTTAGATTGTACCTATTCATATTGGGCACTATCAGAGTGCTTGGCAAAGGAGGAATCCATATTCAAAACTAGACTTTCACGCAGAGCATGAGATATGCCCGTGTAGTGGCCAGTGAAGAAAGTCTGACTTTTCAGGTACATTTGTCTGTTGGGTTAGAACAATGCTGATTATACTTTCAGTGGAAAAGCAGGAACTGGAGAGCTGCCTTCCCATTTCTAAACTTGACTGTTATATTTACAGTCTCTAAGCAGATTTCTGGAATTTCACTGACAAATTCCCTAAGGCATGGAAATCAAGCTTCTTATGTGCTGAGGGATTGGCTGGCGGGTTCTCTAAAGCATCTTTATCCACCACCGCCTGGAAGAGGTGGTGCCAAGACTGGAGTTGTTTAGTTTGGCTGCAGTTTGGGGGCATTGATTCTGTGCTGACCTTGTCTGAGCCCCACTTGCTGGTTCCCTTTGCTGGACAGTCTAGAGGGCAGTACTCTCTGGAGGACAGAGCGCAGTCCCCCTGCAGTCCCTCCGCATTCCCAGCCTGGAGGCAGCTGATGCCCCGAAGACTTGGACTCTAGCTCAGTTTGAGCCAGGAGTGGCAGAGAGGGAGGTGTCTAATCTCTCACCATGTTTCCTGAATTTTCTGCTTAATAAAGTCCGGCTTAGCGTTGAGAAGCTCATTAGAAGCTAATTCATGAGACCTTGGTGACACTTGTTTGGCATAGTTATAAGGAACTTTTAGGCGCTCATCTTAAGTATTATTTATTTTTATCATTTCATTTTCACTATTTCATTCTGACTTTTACTGAGAAAATGAACAAACAGCCCATTTTAGTTTTTCTGATATAAAGACATAGTTTTAAGTATGCTAATCCAGTGATAAGACACTGTACAGTATTTCTCCAGTGAGCAACTTATTTTCTTGTACTCTCCAGAGTTCCTACTCTAGTTTGGGGTTCTTCCTTTCTTCTTCAGTTCTCCATACTTCAGGCTCACTTGGAGGAGAGCTGGGAGGCCTATGGAAAGCACCCTGAGAACACAGGATTGGGGAACTTTGATTTCAGCATGAGAACTGGGGCAGGCCAGGGATCTCTCCACTGCAGCCCTAGAGGATCTGCCTGCTGAGTTCTATTTATTTAGTCCCAGTGCATTTGATCCTGTCCAGTGTGAGGTGATGTCACCGAGTCAGCATCTCAGAGCTGGGCAGCTGAGTGGGAGAAGCTGAATGGCTGGTTGAGGCCTAAAGTATTGGGTGGCCACTGAGCAATGGCTAGCTCAGCCTCTTGGCCACGGCTGTGTGTTGATTTTGTAGTGAGATCATTACCTTGCCTGCCTGAACTGTTAAACACAGTTTAATCTTCCTTAAGACAGGGATGGACAATGTTGCTTTTGTGACTTCAGAGAGTCACTAGACAGGTTAGAGGAGGCTCGGTTTCTATGTTTCCATCCAGAGAAAATTAGAGCCCTGTTAGGGAGGCAGGGGACATAAATACTTCTGTTCTCTTGTAATCCTCATCAGAGCCTCGTGCTTGGTGGCAGTATTTGAAGGCTAGGGCCAAGGAGTCTCTATAGGTGCTTAGATCTGGGAATATGCACCTTTTAGGTAATATCCCACTCTCCCAGATTTTGTGTGGGGTTTCCAAAAATGTAAAAAACACACCTCCAATGCTGCCAGTGTCAACATAGGTATAAACTGCCTCCCTCAGTTAATTTCCTTTTGTGGCTAGAGTGAGTCTTGCAGCTTCTTTTTGTCCCCAACAATGACCTACCAGTGGTACTTGGAAGGCAAGCAGTTGGCAGTAAAGGATGAGGAACAGAAAAGGGAAGGTGAGAGGGAAGGGTAGAGCAGAAGAGAAAAGTGGCCTATCCTGCCCCCTATTAACTGTGGGAAGACTGAAGAGGGAGATACTGAGGATGAGCCTGAAAACATACTTGGAGGCTATGTTGTAAGTGAATCCAGCCCTCTTTACCTTAATTGCCTCTCTTTACATACTTCTTACCTCTCTATCCTGCCACATCAGTGCTGTAAGTCACATTACCCTCCTGCCTCCGATTTTCCCCTATGATTATATTTTTTGCTCTCACCTTATCTTAGTAGTCTGAAAAAGATTTAAATTGCAGTTTGGGACTCTGTCTCTGTCTCTTTGTATCTGTCTGTCTGTCTGTCTCCCTCTCTCTCTCTGCTTGTCTAATGTCTCTCCATCTCTGTCTCTTTGTATCTGTCTGTCTGTCTGTCTCCCTCTCTCTCTCTGCTTGTCTAATGTCTCTCCTCCTCCTCTTCCTCCTCCTCTTCCTCCTCCTCCTTTTCCTTTTCCTTCTCCTCCTCCTCCTCATTCTCCTCTTCTTCCTTCTCCTCCTCCTTTTTCTCCTCCTTTTCCTTTTCCTTCTCCTCCTCCTCCTCATTCTCCTCTTCTTCCTTCTCCTCCTTTTTCTCCTCCTCCTTTTCCTCCTCCTTCTCCTCCTCCTTCTTTCTTCTCCCCTTTCCTGCCAAGGCTCTGGGACTAACCACAAAAGAGGGCTCCTTCCTTGCCTGAAAGTGAAGAGGTCACAGCTTGTCAGCTCCCAGCACAACCCATGCCCAACAGTGCAGCCATCTCATTATTCAGAAACAACACACACTCAGACAGTTCCTGCTCTGCCACTGTCTTATGGAGAGCTCCTGTTGCAGGAACCTCTGCTGTGCTCCAACATCCCCAAGGCTCCAGCCATCAGGATCCATTCCCTTGCCTGTCCTCCACTGCAGTGCTGATACCTAACAGATGAAGAACCAGACAGCTGGGCCAGGAGTAGCCCCAGGCCCTGACTGTTCTTCTTGTATTTGTCCCATTGAGTTATGTGTTCTCATTTTTGAGCTGTCATTTTTGTATTCCTTTCTTCTCTTAGATCCCTAAGATTTTAATTTAACAGTTTTTAGGATGTTTGCTTTATCCAAACACCAACTTTTTCATACTTTAGATAAGTTCACTTGTTCCTGAACTCCAGAGTTTATTACTCAGGTCCACATTGGAACTGTTTCATTCCACTTGTGTTTTGGGGGGCATTCCTGATTTGAAATGTCCACAAACATATTTTATATTCATTCATTCTTCATTCATCAATCAATGAATAATCAAGTAAAGCTGGCTGTGTACCAAGCTCTCAGTACTACCCCCTCCTTTCATGGTAAACTGGCCAACCAGTATAGTTGCTCCAGTGGATTATACTTACAGAGCATGTGGAAAGGACATTTATAAAAGATACATATAAAGCTGCTGACTGTAAAGCAAAGGAAGGAGGGTGCTACTGCAGCATGTTTGGGAGATACTCACTGAGTATTGTATCATGAATGTCTCCTTAAAGAAGTGTCCAAACTGAGAGCTGAAGAAAGGGCAGTCAACCACATGGATAGAGTGGTGAAAAATCTGATGGGGTGGGGAGGATTTGCAGACAAAGGAAATGGCTAGTTCCAGTGATGCTAAAACTTTGGGGGAACTGACCAGGGCAAATATGTTAAACTGGTGGCAAGTAAGGGCAGAAGGAAGCCTGATGAGTTGGTGAGGCTGGTGGAGGGGAGTGAGAAGGTTTACATGCTATGGATCTTCTCAATTCTCTGAGCCTTTATGTCATGGACAGTGGAAAATTATTGGAGAATTTAAGCATGGGAATGATGTGACCTAGTCCCTTCTTTCAGTGATTATTCTAGCTGTTGTGTAAAGAATGGATTATAGAGTCCTGAAGATGGATGTGCAGAGATGTGCTTCACCCTAAATGAAAGGAAGACTTAGCATATGATGTGATCATTCCCACTACCCTCTTTTAAATGTAGCCACTTCTGATCCCTAAAATAACAGAGTTAAGCAGTGCTTCTTCACACACACACACACACACACACACACACACACACACACGTCCAGGCTCGTGTAGACGTGTACATGCTAAGGAAAAGGTCCACATTCTTTCTCTTTATGGATGCCCATTGCTTAGTAGAGTTCTTGGTACAGAAGTTGTCCAATTCAGGTTTGCCAAATTAGTGAATGAGGGAACAAATGTGTAATCCCTTATCAGTCTCCTTTCTTGAAGGAATTTTCCGGTTAAGGTTTCCCTGGGTGTTTAAAGAATGTGCGAGAAAGGATGAGTTCATAATGCAAAGATCTAAGCTAGAAACCTGGGTTCTCCTCCAACCGTTGCCTTGGAGAAGCTGAGCAAATGGGGCTCAGTCATAGCTCCTTGATACCCTGTTTCTTCAAGTGTGAAATGAAGCAGTCAGGAGGTGGAAAACCTGTTCATCACCCAATTTCTGTTAGCTCATGGCTTATAGCACTGTAATACTGCCTAAGCCAAACAACCCTCAACTGTTGGCGACCTTCAACATTTCAAGTTTGTTATAAAATGTTGTTGCTAAAGGGATGTCAGGAAACCAGGCCTACTTTCTTGTGGGGTTTTGCCTGAATCTTCTCTGGTCTGGAGGATTAGAGAAAGTGAAGTAGCTATTAGCAGTACAGAAGGACCTCAACCAGAACACCAGAAACCACTTAGAGGCATACTGCATTCAGGATAGCATGGGCATTAAGAAGGGAACCCAGTTATTTTCTTCTTTCTCTTCTATAGAGACAGAAAGGAGATAAAAGAAAAATAAGACCCAAAGCTTTCCCATCCCGATAAGAACTTCCTGATATTTCAATCATATGCAGGCATGCACCTTTGTTATTTGGCTACAATGACAGGGTAGTGGGTGATGGTGCTGTTCTTTTAGTTTCAATGAGTAGGTCAGACACAACTCAAGAGCTCTGAACTTTTTTATTTTTAAAAATGTGTATTTACCTTATAGGAACAGGGAAGTTAAGTCAGGAGGATGCCCAAGAGAGCTCTGTCATGTGTGCTCAGCCTAATAGTTTTAAGACTGTATGGAAATATGTAGGTTATGTTCTTTCCCTCCTGGTGGAAGCTGAGAGTGGGCTCCTGTCTTAATGGACTTGAATGATTCCAATGGAGAAAATCAGGTAGTTTATCAGGCTAAATTCAGTCAGCCAACAAGGACTGGCAGAGGCCTCTTGTGTGCCCTTCTCCAAGGGCTGATAGTCCCAGGTCAGCTCCCCCTCCAATCACTCACATTCTAGATGGGCAGACCTCACTAACTGATCAGGGAAAAAGAATCAGTAAGGAGGGCAGTATATCAATGCTATCATGTCCTCTGGACAGTCATGCCTCACATAAGGGAAACCCTGTTAATCTATGTAAATTTGCTGTCCTTATCTCTTTTCTCATTCTTCTCAGGGTTATTAAAAGGATAAAATAAGAGAACACATTTGAAGTTGTTCTCTAAACTCCAGGAAAGTTGACACATATATGGCATTTTACATGCTGCGAGGTTCATGTAATACGTGTTTTGCACATTTTGGTTCTGAAAATACACTATGGTGACTCAGTTTGGAGATCTTCAAGGTGCTATGGCTTATCATTAACAGAATCTTTCTGCTGTGTCTGTGTACAGGAAAAGTATTTTTAGTGCAATCTGGGGTTGCTTCTCTTACTATGGGAAGTGAGAAGGAAGGAAATCAATGAGAACTATATTCATGAGAAAAAATCATAAATCATCAAGTGTTTATGAAGCTCCTCAGATACAATTTCTTCAACTCACAAAATAGAACGATGCCCCGAAGGCCTATCTGAACCAATGATAATCATGCAGTATGGTAGAATGTTGGTGGTACAAAACAAATGACAAAGGTAATAATATTTGTACTGTGCTTTATAGCTTTCCCAGTCATTCAAGTATTTCATAATATTTAATCCTTTCTGCAACCCTGTGATATAGGAATGAAAGCATTTTTATTCCCTCCAATATTAAACATATAACATTAAGCCCTGAGTGTTTAATTAACTTATCCAAGTTTGCAAAATCTGGAAGAGGTGAGTCTAGGGTCAAGCCTAGATGTTGCTCTTTTTTTCAATTCTTATCTTGATGGTACTAATGCCACCACTTCTTTCCATTAAGTCTTGGGTAAATGGTTTGTTCCACCTATGCTGCAAATTTCTTGTAGTGAAATAAGTCAGACTCATAAAACAAATGAGAAAGCTATTGACAGGCACCTAGCTAATGTAGGAAGCTACCCTAGACTGATAATCTGGGTCTTGGAAGACCACTGTAGAGATATGGCTAAATTAATGCCTTTGTACTCTGTTCCAGAAGAAGAAGGGTTAAACTAATTGCTCTTGCTCTGAAAATTATGTTTGACTTACATGGATGAATGATGTTGTAGTTGTGAAGATTCTTAAAGATGCAATGTGAAGATGGGAGATTTTCGTTGTTGTATGCTGGTTCTAGTGATTCCTTTTACTTTGCAGTGTTCTATATGCTGTTGCTAAGGATTTACCATTTTTTTGTGTGTGTGTCTGTTTCACTTATCATAAGATTCTTTAGGGAGGTTGACCAATAGATGGTATTTATGACCTTCCTGGCCATTTTTGCTATTCCATTCTATAGGGCCTACCTGAGGGACCACAGATCTACTTCATCTTATCCAGACACTGTTCTCTACCTTCACATGACCTGCCCTTCATGTCATTTGTGCTTGGCACACATGTCCCCCTTAGAAGGCACTTCAGTGTTTATCTCAGTTAAGGAAGATTCCCTTGGCCCAGTCCTACTCTATTACAGTAACTTGTTTTATTTACTTTGTAGTATTTATCATCATCTGAAATGTGAACATTATCTGTTTTACAATATCATTGTCTATAACCCTTGTTGGAATTTAAGCACCAATAGAGCTGATTTTCTTTACATTGTATGTTAAACACCAAGAAGAGTATGGTTGCACATAGTAGGAGCTTAATTGTTGTTGACTGAAATTAACAACTGACACAAGATTACATAGTCAATGAGGAACTGAACTAGGACGAGAATTCAATCATTTAGCTCCTAGTTTGTTGTTCTTTGCGCTTGATATTATGCTGCCAAAATTCTGCATATTTATACCTGAGAGTTCCTGATGACTACTGATAAAATTTAGAGTGATTCTAAGACATTTGTATGAAACTAAGTGCATTTCTTAAGGGAAATGAGGAAATCCCTGAGGCTTACACTGTTCAGTTTATGATAACAGAACTTTATAATCTATGTACTTGGTATATTCAACATCAATCATTCTGTATTTGCTTAACTCATTTTTTAAAGGAAGCTTATTTTGGGAGCACTTTCTGTATTTTTTAAAGGATGCTTATTTTAGGAGCACTTTCTGTATTTTTTATTGATGACATTTGGGTTTTACCATATAAACACACCATCACACACACGTCCTCACAAGAGCACATAAACAATGACATGTGTGTTAGATTCTTGGTCAAACTGCACATATTTTCTCTCTGACAGAAGCTGAAAAGGCTTTATGCGTGAGATTATTAAACATAGGAAGTTGCCAAGGGATGTGGCGACTCCCAGAATCAACCTCAGAAGTTAACATAGCAGTAATTTTCTACATGACCTCCTTCATTTCACTCTTCCATTGTGAGTTTGTCAGTTTAGTGAACTTTTGGTAGGGAGGCTCTGAGTGAACGTCACTTAGATGGCCTCCTGATTGTATAGTTTACCTACTGCTTTGTGAAGCACACTGTGTTTCATCTGTCCTATGTTTTCTCTTCTGAGCACTGAGGAGATTCCCTCTAGGTCAAAACTTTTTGAGTGTTGATAAACAAAGCTATTTATTGACTCCACAGCCTGTGGATTTTCCAACATCTCCACTCAGGCTTCATCTCTCTTTTAGACACCAAAGTCTATGATCACTTTCGCTGCCCATGTCCTTGTTGATTTTAGTTTTGGCTCTTGTCTCCTGATACTGAGCTATAACATTCTCAACAGGACGTGGCATTTTGGGTTAGGGCAAAGGATGATTTCATAAATGGACAGATCAACATTGACTTTTCTCTTCTTTAATGACGTGACAGAGTTTTGCCTTTGTGGATTTTGTCAAGGCGATCTTGTAACTGAAGGATAGTGTTACTGTCCTACAAGGATACCTAATAATTTTCTGTCCTATGTCAAAGTATTGCCTGTATTATTGCATTGCAAACCCTTTTTTTTTTTTTGGCTTTCATTTTCATTACCTAGTCTCCCCAAAGTCTCTTGTATTCTTCCCTATTTCTTTATATGACCTGTCATTTTCTATTTCATGGAGAGCTCATGTGTGCAATATTGATTTTTCAGCTGCCACTAATGAGACTGGCAGAGATGTGTCTACTTATTCCAACTTTTATTTCCTGTCTCTAAGTCAACTTCCTGTCTATGACAGAGAATTCTCTTTATTTCTTGGAACTGCAGTGTTTTAATTGTTTTTGATTGATGTCTTTTTCAAAGTCTTTGAAATCTATCAAGTTAACATGCCAGGATTTGCCTATACAGACATATATTCCCCTCATGAAGAACACACACAAGTCATACTTTGGGGGTTAGTATTGACATAGGTCTAGTGTGGTGGATTGACAATTGGTGAGCAATTTGTAACACCTGGCTGTACTGAATCAGTGTGGTGCAGGATGTGGATGGCTCACCTGAGGATTGTTGCCAACAATATAAAAAGGAAAACTGGAGAGGAAGAAGTGTTGTTGGTTCCCTTGCTGTTGTTGATTCTCCTGGAGGAGCTTGTTGAGCTTCCTTCTGGATATGAATTTGGCTGTTTTCATTGTCAGAGGAACTCGAGACCTTCTTGTGAGAATGGCTGTGGTTTACTTTTGGGGAGCTGTGGTTCTTACTTTGAGCATGGCTTCCTGGCTCTGGAGGGAAAGATCTCACGCTGTTCAGTCTCCTGGAGAAACTTGTCATGCTGTTTTCCTGATATGAACTAAGCTGTTCTCATCATCAGAGGTCCTTAGGACCTCGTCGTCACTGAGGATGACTGTGGTACTTTCAGGGGAGCTCTGGTCCTTACTTTGAGCATCACTTCCTGGCTCTAGTACAGATCCCTCAGCCTCCTGGCACAGGTCCTTCATCCTTCTGGTACAGACTTTCTAACTTCCACTGCTGACTTCTGGGCCTTCCCAATGCAGGTTCATGAAATAGACTTGCATGAGACATTGTCATGGACACTAGGCCTCCAGGTGGACTGGTGGGGGGCATTGTCATGGGCTCTAGGTCTTCAGCTGGACTCATTTAGCACCTTGCCATGGGATCCAGGCCCTCAACTGGATTCTTTTGGTCATTAGTGTGTGGGCAGATTTCCTGAACTTTTTTGTGTTTGGATTTTTGAGTTACTATGTAAAATAACTCTATAAATTTTGTGTCCTGTATTAAATTGTTTTCCTTGTTAACCCTGACTACAACACCTAGCTTTAATTCTAAACTCTTGCACACATAGAAATGTAAACACATGATTTGCAGGGTCTTTGATTTTTTTCTTTGATTTACATATCTTTCTCCACATATCATGAGGCCATCACACTGTACAACTAACCATATAGTCACTAACCAAAGAGAAGTCACTAACCAAACTGAGGACAGGTATGTTATGTGGGACATGGAGAACTACTTGAAGGTCATTATGCCTTCATGGTAAAAAAAAAAAAAAAAAAAGGACAGGCAAGGTGAAGATCCTAGGCAGGACCAATGGAGAGGAGGGAATGTGGTTCAAACTTTCTCTCTAGACAACATCAGCTCTGTATGGCAAAAACCAGATACTTTGGCCAAAAAAAGAAAACCATTTTGGTGTAAGTCAAGCATTCCTGGATGATGTGTGGCTTACTTCTTTCCTCCCTCATGCACGAAGAAGTTCACTGGTGCAGTGGCCCAGGGTCGAAAACCACATGAGACTGGAGCATGAGGATGGGGGATGGTGACATGCTCTATTGACTTTCACTTGATTTACTCAAGCAATTGACTTTGTGTGTGGGGGGGGATGTGATCTTCTCCATCAGCTGTCATGCTGAGATGCCCTGTCATGCTGTGAATAGTTTTCAGTTCCTGATCCTTTTCTCAAATTTGCTGTCTACTAGGAGAGCAGATAAATGATGTTTTGGGTACCATGAAGGGAGGGCCATCTTGCAATGCTACCTGGGAATCAATTTACAGACATTGAAGCCTTGTCAGTTTAATTCTGATGGTGTGTTCTTAGATCCAAGGGATAGTAATGCCTTTGAAGGTAATTTATAGTTTTCTGTTAGGAATGCTTGTACTTAGGAGGAGATGAGCATGAATCGCGCCAAGACTAGAAGAGGTGCCGCTGTGTAGGCAGGCGGGTTTCCTTAGCTATTTTGATATGGCTTAATTCAATATAGTACAGTAGCAGTAATTGGAAGGATATTTCATGTAAATAGCACCTGTCAGCCTAAAGTACTCTCAGTCTCTGCAAACAGCACTGCTTTCCTCAGAAAAGTGCTGCTGAGTCAGAGATGGAAGTGAAACAAACCCAGGAGTCCCAGATGAATACACAAGCCAGCGGACTATTACAGTGGGAAAAACAGCGGCAAGCCCCTCACCATATGAGACCCATGAATTTTTGAAGATCTAGGTAGAAATTAAAGGGTATTTTCAACTTCTGCCTAGATCTTCAGAAATTCATGGGAAGTGAATTCTTTATTTTTTTAAGTGTCCCCATACCTTAGAATTTGGCCATTTAAAGCAAGTAAGAAGACTTTTTCTTTTAGAAAAGAAAGAACAAGTAAAAGTCTTCTTCTGACATGAATCAAGAGCTTCTCATTTGTCTGTTTTGCTTATTTGGATGTGTATGCATTCGCTTTAAAAATTTTATTTTCCTCTAAGCTAGGAATGGAGCTGTGCTGTAGAGATCAGAAACATAATGTGCTCACAGAGGGTATTTTTCAAGATGATGTTGAGTGGAAAAAAACCTTCGAGGTATTGCAAAAGTCATCCTCAGAATTGAAGAATCTTGGTTTTCACTTGACTCTCAGGGAATGCTGATCTGCTGTTGGAGAATGGCGTTGCTCCTCCTGTTCAGGTGTGAGTAAAGGCTGCCTCCTCCTGTGTCCCTGGGGGCATGTCCAGTGACTCTAGGAACAACATACGGTTTCTGATGTGTGTGCAAGCTGTCACTGTACAGCAGGAAGCTTGTTCCTTGCCGAATCCTCACTGGATTCATAGCTCTCCATCATGCCTTTGTATTTACTCTTGACTAGGCTTCTGTGAAGGGTGTTCTGGGGTTAACTCTAGCAGCAGAGGCCATTAGTGCAGTGGAAGGGACACTGCCATGGAAGCCTGCCCTTAACACATGTAATATTCCATAGAGCTTCAAGACCTCATCTTTGCAGTAATTCAATTCCCTTATGTTGTTTGTTCTGTTATAAACACTCTTAAGAAGGCACCAGCATTGTATAAGGAAAAAGCAAGCACTCAACACTGATTTAATTAGTAAAATTATCAGTCATAAAAGTCATCATTTAAATGTAAAACTGACTCCCTACTCAAAGCAACTTATTTCCCCTCATGTTTTAAAACAAATGTTGATTAAGAAGGTCTTATTCCAGCCAGGCCTAGTGGCACATGCCTGCAATCCCAGCACTCTGAAGGCTGAAGCATGAGGACTACTGTGAGTTTGAGGCCAGCCTGAGCTACATAGTGAATTCAAGGCCTGCATGAACTGTATAATGAGACCCAGTCTGAAAAACAAACAAAGCAAAAATAGTCTTATTCTGATAGATCCTGTGTACCTAAGGGTAAATGTTTTGTGACACAGAAAAGTGTAGAAAAAGAGTATGGGATTTGACTCAGCTTTACTCAAATAGCTTTAAGACTTGATTGATCACTCAACTTTCCCAGTCCTAAATTTTCCCTCTGTACCATGAAGAATGAGATGTTTGTGGTGTACCTTTCTTCCAACTGAATGGCTTCAAGGTTCTGAACTTTTAGGCTGCCTTAAACTGATTTATTGGAATAATGTTTACTTGCTGTGTGTTTCAGGAAGTGTAGGGATGTGTACTCTCAATTCTGCTTTCATTTATCTTATTGGAGAATATAAGAAAAGCAGGCCAGGATCTAACTGATCTACAGAGTGAGAATCACCTAGCAGAGTTTATTTTTAGGCTTGTGTCTGCTCTATTTTAATACTGTCAAGATTCATATTCCTCCATCACTGCCCTGCTGACTTGCTCCTGTTTTACTCTGCTTTCTTGTGTAAAAATAAACAGATGATTTTATTTTCTGGTGATTCCAGGTCCTTATGTATTAATAGAGAAGAAGGAAGTAGATGGACCCTGGGCTTTCAGCAAGGTACCTTGTAACCAACCTGTTTGTGTAGTAAACTAACTCCTCCCACATTCCTGAAATTTACCCAAAGCAACTAGGACACAGCTGGTTTATGTTAGTTTTATTTCAGAAAGTACTTTTCCACACTGATTCCTCCTGATAAAGACTGCCCAGGGCTGCTTTGCTGGCCTCAGGAGAGTCAGAAGTCTTTGTGAGACAAGCTGTGTGATCCAGTTCTTCAGATCAGCTCAGTAATGATGTCATTTGCAGTATCTATTCTTTAAAGCCAGTCCCTCCCTACCCGTTCTGAAACTTTCTCCCTTCCCCTGTGAATCTTGGTGGCTGTCGCACAGATTCCTCTTCTGCAATTGCCAAAGGGAAAACAGGTTGTTTATGCAGGGGAAAATAAAATAGCCACATGCCCCACTGTCAGTTTTTCTTGTGATTACTTTTGTTCCAGAAAGGAGAATTTGGGTACTTTGGCTTAGCTTTCAAAAACAACAGGATGTTAATCAGAAAAAGAATTCTAAAAAAAAAAAAAAAAAAAGAAACAAAGAAAGAAAAAATCAATCTATTCCTCAACAAGTGTTCCTCAGTTCTCTTCTCTTCTCTTCTCTTCTCTTCTCTCTCTCTCTCTCTCTCTCTCCCTCTCTCTGCTGTGCACTTGGAAAGATAAAAAGCAATTCTTAGGCTACTGTCTTCTCTTTGTTAGACCTAAGTGGACTTATGCTTGTGATGCTTTTGTTTCCTGATTTCCTGAGCAGAAGGTATTTATTAGACAGTCATTCATTAGTTTTCTCCTTGTGATTAGTCAAAGGCAACAAGACCTGATCTATGATAACCAATGTGGTTGGTCACACTGACATGCTGGGAACCCACAGAAACTGAGAACCTTGCGTCTTTTAGTCATTCTGAGCAGCCTCATCCCCGGTGAGCCTATGTGACTCCACTTGACTTTTTACAATAGATGCTAGGTTTGATTCACAGAACTGTAGGGTGTGAGTGCCCAGCACTAGCTGTATATTAGAATCACATGGAGGCACTTTTTAAAAAGTAGCATACCTGGACTGGATGCTCTAAGACTCTGTCTTTTGGTCTTGGAAGTACTGTTGGACTATTAGAATTTTTCAGAGATACATAGGTCAATCTGAGAACTGCTGTCCCAGTGCTCCAGAATCACCAGGTGAAATTCCCTGCCTCAAAGAAATTTACAGTTAGTTTGATAACATATATAATACATTTTTAAAAGCCCAAACAAATACAAAATATTTATATAAACTCTACATGCATTTTAATGAAAACAGTTATTGAAATGTATTTATTCAGAAGTACTGATTGGACATTTACTATGTGTCCATCCTGTTGTAGGAGTTGAGGGTCCAAACATGACAGAGCTGGTGAGGAATCTGCATACACCAAACTTACAGAAGTTCAAGGACACTCAGTTAGTTGCCAAGGGGCTGGGAAGACTTTGGGGAGCAGTCTGCACAGTACATAGGCTTGGAAGGATGAATGGAGAAGCAGGGAGTGAGGAGGGACATTGTGGGAATACAAGGAAGACCAAATACTAGCTGTATAGCTTTTGATTACCCTGAGAGGCTTAGTGCACAACCCTACTGTTTCATAAGTTTGTCTTTCATAAAAAACACATGTGTTTTAATGAAAATATGAGGTTTATTGGAACTTCACCTTTTTCGAGGAGAATCTCAAACACATACTCTGAGCAAATTTTTTCCTCTATTTGTTCATGACAGCAGGGTTAAAAAAAAAAAGTAGTGTTTCTTGTTCAAGCAATTTTGCCCTCCTCTTTGCCCATGGGATGTTTGCCAATGTCTGGAGACATTTCTGACTGCCATGAGTGGGTAGGAGGTGCTACTGGGATCTAGGGGATAGAGGCCAGGGATGTTGCTTCATATCCTAAAATATGCATGTCAGCCCCTATGAAAAAGAATGATTCAGCTCCAGCATCAAAAGAGCAGCATTTGAGAACCACTGTTCAAGAGGAAGAGAAAGAGAGATGGCGAAGGGCTACCGGTGGGATGTTTGATCCCCTTACCGTAATTCCACTTACTCCAACAGAACCCCCCCCCACACACACACACACATGCAGAAGCACTGCACACCCACACTGACAGAACATAAAAATCAGTCCTTTCCTTGTGGTCTTTACATCAATCCTCAGGGAATCCTGCACTTTCCAGGATAGGAGACATTTTTCAGGGTATCGAATACTTTCTGCACACTATGCACTTTCCCTGAGCTTTCAGCACATTGGAGAAACTCCCATGGAAAAGAAAAATTACTCTTTAATTTTCCATGCAATTTCCTGCTCAATTTTTATGGCAGCTGGGCTTTTCCCATTCTAAGGTTGGAACTGAAAGTGTACTTTTTCCTCTGGAGGCAAAAGAGGTCTTCTAAATTCCTTCTTGGACATTTAGAACTTCTAAATAAAGTTTTGGCTCAAGTCTTGAAACACACACAATGATATCAGCTGAAAGAGTTGCCTGTGCAGTTGCCCTAATGCTTGAGCTGGGTGGGGGAGGAAATGGTTTACTGTTGCTTTTCCACCTCCTGCCCTAGAGTGGGTAAGCCATTGGTTTGGAGCTAGAAATCAGGAGTTCTGATCTTCTCAACAGGGAATTATAGGGATATCATTTCACCTCTGCACCACTCTGTACCATCTTTTTATAATCTGAAAACCCCACTACTTTTGGGATTTATATTTGGGTTAATTTAATTTACATGGAATGCTTGAGTCAAAGTAGGTGCTAAACACATGATAGTATTTAAAATGTTATTATAGGCAAAGAGACTGAACAAGACTGTTTCCTAGTATCTCTTACAACTCTAATACCCAAATATATTGTCATGTTGGAAAATACTGGGATTTGGCTTGAACTGCATTAAGGAGAAAGAGCTTTGTATTGTGGGAGACAGAAGATATCAATTTCTGCATAAATTCCAGACCTTTTAGATTACATCAAACTGCCCCATACTGAAAGGAGCAGCCAGAGCTGAGCTCAAGGTGAAAGTGTCTGTTACCCGGTTGGGAAGTGAAGTCAGAGTTGTACCTGGGTCCACCTCCCAGGGAGCGAGAGTTACCCACAGTGAACTGGGCTTTGAGTCTTTCCCAGGAGAGCCAGCCCAGGGCAGCTGCTAATTCCTGCCGGCACATGTAGTTTCACGTTGCCCCCTGCCACCTGGAGTACCTGCGCTGTGGCCCACATTCCCTTCGCTGCCAACCAGGATGTGTTAATTGCCCTTCTCCTGACCGCTTCCCTCTCTCACTCCGCCCTCCTCCACGCACACCACAGGAAGAAAGTATGAAAATCCTGTTTGATGTTGGCTGAGGTTAGAAGTTTGCCTCCTGTCTGTTTTACTCTTTCAGAAGGAGAACAACCTAAATGCCACACACAGAGTTATCTAGCTCTGACTTTGAGGAGGAATTTCTGCCCTTAGGGCTCTATTCCTGGTGCTGCATAATCTAGCAGTAAAAAAAAAAAAAAAAAGAATTTATCCCAGAGAAGCCAAATCAGCTAAGAGTTATTCAGAGTGTCTGACTGCCTGTTATATTTAGAAACTGCACAGAGAACTTGAAGAATGCTAGAGCCTTCCAGCAGTGAATGGCCTTGCTGGGTTCTCCTTCTGGTTGCTTGGAGTGACCAGATGAAGACAGCGTCCCTGACTATTATTATTTGGGGATGATTAGCTAGGCAAAGAGTGAACAGTGCAGCTAGAGTATTACAAACATAGAATTAAAGTCTGGACCTCAGAGTTATTTAGTGTCCTCACATTCCCACTTCTGCAGATGCACATGTTGGACTGGATGACACTTGATCCTCTGAATGTGTTTTGTTGTCTATAAAATGAGGTGACTGGACATAATCAGTGTTCTAACCATCACTTAACATTGATGAATGGGAAGCTTGTTAAAAATACAGATGCTAAGGCTACATGGCCATGTCTATTTACTGAAAGGTTCTGATGTCTGTGCATTGGGCATCATTGCAGACAGTCAGTAGTCTTCCTCGGGTGACTCTAACTGCCAGTTTTAGTTGAGCAGAAACGGACCACATCAAGTATAGTCTCAAGACTGGTAACAACAATGGGAACTTGTTAGCAATATCTATTCTAACTAATGAATGCATGAAGAAAATGTTATTGGCATGCATATTGGAATACTATTTGGCCATAAAAATGATGAAATTCTGTCATTTAAATCATGGACAGAAGTGGAGGTCATTATGCTAAGTGAGATAAAGCAGGAACAGCGGGTTAAGTACTATGTTATCACTCACATGTAGACTCTAAAAAAGTTGATCTTATAGAAGTTGAGGGGAGAACGGTGAGGGGAGAACAGGAGAGAAGGTTGGGGAGAAGTTGGTCAATGAGTACTAAATTTCAATTTGATAGGAGCAGGAAATTCTGGAGTACTATTGCATGGTAGGGTTCCTATAGTTAACAGTTTTATGGTGTATGAACTTTTCGAAAGTCTGGAAGAGAGGATTTTCAATGTTGCTTTTACCATAAATATGATGTTTCACGAACATTATACAATGTATATATCAAAATATCACATGATATATTCTATAAATAGGCAAATTTTTTAATGTTTTTATGTATCTGCTAAATATAGATACGCAATAAATACAATAAAATAGGTTAAAAGCTTTTTTAAAAGAAAAAAAATCCCCTTTTTTCTTGGATCCCTGCCTCAAACATACTAAGTAGAGACTCCAGTTTTCATTACCTGCCATGCCATGCCCTCTACACGGTCCTACTGCATGAGAAAGTTTGTAAAACAGGATAACTTATTAAAGGATGCCTACTAAATTTCAAAATCTGTGATCCTATAAAGGACCTAGCAAAGTTCTAAGATCAAGCCAAGGCCATGCAGATGGCTAAACAGGCAGCAGAGTTCTTAGCAGAATCCAGGCCATTTGAACTGTTGTCTAGAGCTTTTTAAATTCTCCAGTTAAGAAGATGGTCAGAGTTCCTGGCTTGTTTTTCCTTCTCCTTTCTCTTTTCTTCCCTCTTGCTTCTTTCTTCCCTTGGCTGAGCTTCTTGTGGGCCACAGGATTATAAAAAACATACTATTTTTAGCTCATAGTGTGTTTGCAATGTGGTGTGTAAATTAATTGCAAAGAGAAAGTATTCTTTAATTCTGAGGCCTGTCTCCAGGGGTAAATTGGAGCTGGTTTGTGAGATGTTGGCCATGGCCCTGATTTCTGTAACTACTGTTCCTGACTGATTTTTGGGAAACTGTTGGTGGTAAATATGAAGACACTATCCCAGGTCAATAGTAAAGGAGGGGGACAGGGGGTGAACAGGACTTTTATAATACACTGTAATCTTTTTAGCTCTTCCAAAATATCTAGGGTTTCATCCACTGTATCACATTTTGTAAATTTCATCCTCCATAGTGGCTATGCAGTATTTTTAAAAAGACAGTCTTAAACAGGATCTGGAATGAGTTTTAGGGGTGAATCTAAATGAATTCAGAGTTAATTTCATCTAGTCGTCCTGGAGATGAGTAAAAGGTTTGCATGCTGTGCTCATAAACAAGAGGCAGAACTGGGATTAGAACCTTGGTCTCTTAACTTGCAGGCCAAGGTACCTGCAAATAGGGAGAGCCCTAGGGATGTCTAAGAAGATTTGAACCTGCACCCAATTCAGGAAGAGCCTTAGAGATTTTCCCAATATTGTACATTTCTCATTTTATAGATGAGGATATTGAAGCTTGGATAAAAAAAAATAACCTGCTAGAGATCACAAGGCACCAAGAGGAACTGAGTACTTTTGCTGGCATTCTTACACATTGTTCTCTCCAGGAAAACACATAATTTTCTTTAGTCACCAAATCAAATAATAGGCCAGTGAACTGTTCCTCCCCTTACACATTTCACCTCAGGCGTTGTTATAAGTAACGGTGTGGAGGAGATACGTGACGTGGCGTGCTGATTCAGTTCCTGTAGAAATGATTATCAGAGATGAGATGTGTCTTACAGTCTGAGATTCATGTGTCACGATTCTCCCATGGGTTATAAAAGAAGGAAACATTCATAGACACAAGATCTTCTAACTTGATATCCCAGGCAGGGCTTGAATCTAGAGGAAGATTATAGTTTTCCTAGTTTGGACAAATTTGGCAGAGATCCTATCCTTTGGTTTCAATAAAAATTTTGTTTTTGTTCTGCATGGAAGCAAGGTGATAAGGTGCGACACTGGCCTCTGCAGTGGAGCTAGTGTACAAAAAAGTGGTGTCTTCTTAGGGGCTGACATTGTGTATAACTTCCTTGATAGCTGTAGTATTGTACTCATAGTGAGTTTTCTTTTAGGGTTCCATTGCTGCTTTCCCATGCACATTTTTTTTTCTTGGTGCACTTTGATTTACTAAAGTGCCTCAACTAAAGATGTGACAATGATCATGAAAGTGGTATGTGTGATCCTTTTTTTGGCAATTTCAGGTTCCTCTTGTGTCCTACAGTATCAGTGACCCCTGTAGGATTATTTCTCATTCATTGCCCTTTGGTGCATTTAAAAGCATGTCTTCCTCACAGCCCGGATTCCTATCATTCATGATAGATGTTAGCAGAAGTAAAATGGGAGTGGCTGAAGCATTTAGATCAGGTTTCCTAAGTGTGGCATCTGTGTTTCAGTTGGCCTACCTGCAGATTCTGGGTTTTCTGCAGTTGTTTATTGGCTTCAGCCAGGATGAACAGTATCTGATGAAAACAGTATTTTGAAGTAGAAAAACACATATCCATATACTTTTAAAAACCTAACAAGAATTGACATTGCTTTATGCTGACCCTCAAATTTTGAAAGACTGAAATCATGTCTTAGAAAATTACCAAACAGACTTACAAGCATGTTCACACACACATGCTTTGTTAGTTACTTTTTTCATTGCTGAAACAAAATACTCAACACCTGAAGTTAAAGGAAGAAAGGTTTATGTAGAGGTTTCAGTCCATAACTGGCCAGCTTCGAGGCCTGTGGCAATGCAAAGCAGAAAGAGTACATGGTGGGCAGAAGGTAGCAAAGCAACAAGATATAAGACAAGGCTCTCTCTGTCCCTTATATTTTATCCTGACTACCAGAATTAAGGAAGTGACAAATCAATCAGTGATCCGATTTAATGTCACCCAGTCTTAATCCCATGTGATGCTAGCATTGTACCTTGAATCAATCATACACTCTTTATTCAGACACCCCTCAAAAAGCCCCACCTATGAATGCATGAAGCTTTTGGGGGACATCTAGACACAAGCCATAATACATGCCCTTGCCTTATTGAGTAGAATTCACAAAACATACTCTTCTGTTCCTAGTTATACAGAGATATTTTCTGAGTCTTTAAAGATGGGTAGATTAGTTAGCCCAAAGATCCCCAGACTATGAATTTTCATTGGTTCTTATCCCATGTTTTTGTATTTAGTTTTCTTTCTCATTGTCAGGATTCTCTTTCTTTGCTTACTATTATTAATAAAAATAACCAGTTCTTTTACCAGACCTTTCTATTTAATCTGCCTTGGGTAGGAATTAACATAATCAAGCTGCTAAAAATATGCTGAAAGTCAGATCAAACTAATCCTTATTTAATACCCAATTAGGGGCTGGGTGTGTAGTTTAGTGGTAAGGCAGTTGCATAGCAGGTACAAATTTCAAGTTTCAGTCCACAAGGAGCCCAAATGCAATTCTCCTTTCACAGATTTTACATATGCAATTGGTTTTGGTGAACTTATACATTGATATTTGGAAAATGAGCATGAATATTTTATAAACTGAGTTTCCCTTGGGACTCATGTCCTCCCAGAGCTATAGGGGAAATGGGAAGGGAGTTAGATATGATGAAGTTTTAAAGCTAAAAGTGTTTGTGAATGTCATGCCAGAGCAGATCTCTGGATTAGACTAGAATTATCTGGAACAACCTAGATCAGAGCTTGTCAAACTCCAGGGAATGCATGTGAGAGTGTTCTGGTGAATTATTAAAATACCAGAGCCTGTTACCCACCTGAAGAGATTCTTATCTCGGGTGGGGCCACCATATTTGTTTTAAATTTTTCATGTGATGCTAATTGCAGCAGGAGTTGAGACGAGGCAACCTTATAGCACTTCTATGTCACAGATCACTAACATGAGGCCCCCAGGCAAAAGAGTACTTACTCTTAGTGCCCTAAGTCAGTGACAGCCCCTGAAATGGCAAACTACTGTTATGACAGCCTGCGTAAAATTTGTATTTTCCTGTCTTAACAGCTCCTACTCCTTCAATTTTTTCTCAAGTGACATGATTTCAGAATTTCACCAGCACACACCAACCCATATACACATACACATATGAACACAAACACACTTACTTATACACACCACATTTTTAAATTGAGGGATGCTCAATACTGGAAAAGTGATAATCCTTCCCTTCTTCCATCTCTCACCCTCCTCTTTCTCTTCCACTTTTCTTTTGGGCTTTCTCCAGCTGAAGTGGGATAGATGAGGCCTTCAGAATGCACTTGCTCAGTGGCGTTCCCTGAACTTGGTCTGCGGCTGACCTATTAATTAGCTGGGGCAGTGCACCTTAATCAACAGGTTCCATGCAGGTCCTGGTGCGTGTTAATGCTTAACCCAGGATGCAGCAGTGGTCTCATTTGTGGCCTAAATGTAAAGAGAGGATTGTGGTTGATTGTATTTTTATGGATGTTTTCTTACTTGTAAGTGTTGACATATTGGTTTCAATGCCATATGTCAGAATATTTGCTATGAATTGTCTCATGTATGTCTAAACTTTTGAGTAATAGCATTTGCTACATAAGTTAAAATTCCTAATCTTGTTTTTTTTCACATGCATGTATAACCATATATGGCATAACCTCACTTCTGATATTTTATGGTTCCGATTTGCCTTAGGGTCAGTCCATTCTGAAGTAATCTCAAAGCCATGGGATATGTTTAGCTGCTACATTTTACTCCCTGTTAACCATGAGGATTAGGCCATACACTGCACAGATGAGAATACTGAGTCTCAAATTGGGTAGGTGTCTCCCTCAGGCCGCACTGGGGTTAATGATAGATATGGGCTGAACTCAAGTCCATGGTCTCCTGCCCACTTTTTCTTCCTGATTCAACAAGGTGTCCTGCACTAAAGAAAATGTGGACTTTCTTGATCCTCTTGGGTTCTTTATTACTCCTTGCACTACATGAAGATTGCAAGAAATCAGACATATACTTTAAGGTAGAAAGGAAATAAAAAGGGCTGAATCTAAAGCATTACCTCCTCTTAAGAAGGAAAGATGTTTCTCAGGCACAGAGGTTTTTCAGCAAGGATACCTTCAGTGTACAAGGAAACCTTTCACCTATAATGCTGCATATTTGTGGGGAACCACATAGTGAGGCTGGATTTCACTTTTCTGTTCAGGGAGTGGGCAGAGGTCACTACTTGAGTCCCATTCAGCTCTTCTCCTAAGCACTCAGGAAACCAAAATAATTCTCATTGATCTCCTATTCTAAGGTTTGATACATTAGCAAAAATTATTTGAAGTTACATGTCATTTGTCCAAGGTCAATCGCAGACTAACTGGAAGTTGATATGTCGGCATTTCATGGACCCAATTTCACTAAGAGGCAGTGTTAGGCCTTGCTGGATTCCTCCCATCCTTTTCTTTATCAGTCAGCCAAAAATGAATATAATCATCTCTATTTTCACCCTTGTTTGAGGCAATAGGAAAAAAATCTGGGCTGTAGAAGCTTTTATGTGTTGGAAAATTAAAACCAAAACTTGAGCATTTCACTAACTTGAGCATTTTACTGTCATTGCATCTTATATTTGTATTGCCATTTAAAATGGTAGAGCAGCTTCCACATAATAGTTAGAAAGCCAAATGGGAAATGAAGGACTGAGACCCCTTTTGTGAGAGTCAATAGACACGAGGGAAAGGAAGCAGACCAGGGCCTTTCTCAAGCTGTTGTCTGTCTGAGTTACTTCTGTTCCTTTCATTAACTTCTTTCCCACATCCCATATAAACTTGGCCTAGTTCTGATGTTCCCCAAGCCTGGCTTTCTCAGGGAAGCATTTCTTGACAAATGGGCCCCATAAGCACCTCAGTACACAGACATTTAGGCATTTGTAGAATCTTAAATCTGCTCTTGGTCCACACTTCCTGCACAAGTGTGTGCTTACTGGACACACAGTGATCTACCTCCATGTGTGAGGGGTTGCTGCACAAGTTGCTGCCATATCTTAGGGACTGTGATAACGCCAACAGAACCATAATTACTCTAAGATCAGCAGCATCAGGGCGATCAGTGCTGGCAAGTGTAGGCTTGCTGGAGTTGGGGAAGTAGCTGGGATTACAAGCAAGTTGCGTTGGAGGAATACCTGGTAAAAGCACTGACCTTGGAAAAAGGCACAGCCAACCTTGGGGTGTCCCAGCAATGAAGGAGTGTGTGTGTGTGTGTGTGTGCACGTGGGTGTGTGTTGGGGGGGCAATACCTCTGACCTCACTCAGCTCTCTCCTTGTGATTTCTGCCCACTGCCTCTCCCTGTCTGAAGCTAGAAGGTAAAGCAACAAAAATGTGCAGACAGAAAGAGATCACCTTCCTAGGATTGGGGTGGGGGCATTGGGACTAGACTTGGTAAAGCAAGTCCAAGGTGTCCAGCCCACTGTGGGAGTTATCCTAATCTTCTTTCATCTCCTTTTCAGATCACTACCTTGGAAACTGTGGACAGCTGGCCACAGCTGACTAATCACTCCCTACCGTGGTTAATATTTACTCCTCTTTGACTGCTGGGATCTTAGGAACCAGGTGTGCTGGGTCCAAGGAGATAGTCAAGACTCAGCTGGTTGTTGTCAGTGGCTCCTCTGGCCCCAGGGAAGTGGATTTTTGATACTGAGAAATCCCAAGGCTAATCATTCACCAAGTGGTAGCTGCTACTGTCTTAGTCCAACATAAAAAATAGCTTGCTTTGGAAGTTATTTCCTTTTGATGTTTGGTGAAAGAGATACTGCTGCTTATGTCATTTGCACTTTGAGAGCTTCCAGTTCTTTAAAAGTAGCAGTGGAAAAACGATTTGCATTGTGATCCTGCTTACAATTCTTTAAGATTTTTATACCTATTCTCTGACTTGATCTTCACACAGGCCCTGGTGGCACAGATTGGATTAAACAATCGCAATGCAAATCAACAGTCTGGAACTGGAAAGGGCAGGAAAGCACTCTTGATCCATCTATGCCAGTGGTGTGCAGAAATAATCCAGTGACCAGAGACGGGAAGAGCCTTCCAGGCACAGAGGACAGAGGCCTGGCTGATCAGGAGAAAGAGACCACCTTCCTTTCCATCTAGCTTAAAAGTAATGTGGACCTTAGTGGCTTCAGAAGGAGATTGAATTTGCTTGTAAAGGGATGTTTTTAGAAGCTTGATGAAGAGAGGCTGGTAGGGAGCCATGAAAACATGGGCCTTATTCTGGGAGCTGGGTGATGTGAGGGATAGGGACAAAGGCTGAGAGAACCAAAAAGGTAGGGATGCTATTTGGAGGCCGAAGAAAAGGACCCCTTGTCATGAGTATGAGTGCATTTGAGAAGTCGTCCAGTCAATCAGGAGTGCTGTCACTACTCAGCCATCCTTGGCAAGTGCCTCTGCTACCAACGAGGAGTATGTTTGTGCATGTGTGTACTCGTGCACATGTGTATGCGTGTGTTTCTCACCATTGGAACCATCCGTTTTCAAATACTCTTTAAGGATTTGAAAGCATTCTGTATTTTTTTCTTTTGAACCAAATATTGGCCTTGTCTATTGGGCTTGTCATCTAAAAAGAATGAAGTGTAAGGAAGTGAGTAGTTTAACACATACCTTTTTATAATTTCTTGGTCTTTTATTTAGTGTATGTAGTATCCAAAAGACACATTTCCCACATTCCTAGTTAAACTGTTACTTTTGGAGGCAGGCATGCCTATAAAGTCATTAATGTATTTATGGGGGAACCATCTGGCTTCTGGAAATGAACCATTACATACCCTAATGAGAATGTTCTTCTTGTGGCCCTGCTGTCAGTCCAGGTTAAAGGAATTGGACAGCCAGTGGGTGAACTCTGGCTACTGTAAACTCCTCACTCCACCTGGCACTGTCCTCACCTGCTCTTAACTCTGGCAGGTGGGAATGACTGGCATACTCCCTCTTCCAGGGACTCTCCTATTGAAGTCTCAGGCCAGGTCTGTGATTTCATCATCGTCTTTTGCAAGTCAGTAGCCTTGCATCTTTCGTGAAGCAGAGACAGCCATTCTTCTAAGGATGCAAGCATGCTCCATGCTGGTTTCTATTTACTTTTCCCATCTCATTTCACAGAAGAGGGGCATTTAGTGTCCCGTTCATAGTTAAGGGTGTTATTTTTGGTAGGCATTTGTGCACCTGACCTTTGTTTCAGGACTATATGATGGAAAATCAGCTGAGACTTGTCAATGCATAGGGTTGGGAACTTTAGTTCTGCAAAAGCATCTGACTACATGAAACCACAGAATAAGGGACATCGTGGCTTATTTTGTGCCTCTCAACTCAGATATGCTCCTTTCTGTGCTCTGCTATTTCATAACCTGTTCATTCTTTCAGAAAATCTACATAGGCATCTTGAATTCCAATAGCCTCTTCCTCTCCAGAATCTCTCTTGAGCCCATTCATCCATTCCACCTTTCACAGTTGTGGTAACACATACATCATAGCTGAATCAATTTAAGAGAGAAGGACATATCTATCTATTTGTGGTCTTGTCCTCCAGAAACCAATGGGGGTCTTACCCAGAACAGTGACTCACGATTACTTTGTTCAGTGAAACTTTCTGAACAGTTTCCAGACTTAGCACTTCTGGTAATGGTAGATCTTCGCTTATTGTCACAGGTTTTGCAGGTTGGTCACCTGCTAGCCTTCCAGTAAATAAGATACTCTTTTTCAGTAGGAATCAGCCGTGCTCCCTGGGTATTGGAGGAAAGCCACAGGTATTTCTCTGGGTCATTTGGGCATTAGTATACTGGTATAAGCACCAGAATGTATTATTTCAAAGTACAGAGCCTTGTGTGATGTTGAGCTGAAGTCCAAAAAATCATGGAAATTCTCAGGAGAGAACATACCATATAAGGTAAAGGCCAATATTTGCTTTCAGGGGATGGGGGAGGAACATCCTTAGGAACCAAGAGTAATGACTTTGGTCTTCTGAAAATGCTGTCCTGTTATACACCAGAGCATTAAACTATGTTAACAGTCATATCAGTTATGTTCAAAATGTCGTTCCTTTGTATATAAACACAGTGAAGCTTTTTAGCTGGAAGGCCGGGGCCCTTGCCCAGGCTATTCCTGGGTAGGTAGTAAAATGTCTCCAGGACCCTGCAGCAGCTGCCCCCATGGAACACACTGGACTTGAGTTACAGCTGAGCTAAATATAGCGGGGGCTGCCCTGTCCAGAGCACTGCCTCTGGTGGCCAGAACGGAATGTGCTGTGGGGGGTGTGGACTTCTTTGACTGTTTCCACAGACTCTGCTTGAGATGCATGTCTGCCTCCCACTCCTCCATGCTCTTCTTTTTTGCTTTCCACTTCTATGTTCCTCCTTTCTCCATACTGTAGTTTCACTTTGCAAGGAAACAGACACCTCTAAACTCACAAGCATACATTCTCTTACGTTTCCTTATTTTTCTGCCTCATCCTTCCTCTACACCTTTTTTTCTCCATCCTTTGCACTCCCTTATTTTTCTTTATTATTCCTTCATTTTATCCACTTCTAAACAGGATACATTCTTTAAGAGAAACCACTTCATATTTAGGTACTTGTTTGCAGAGAGAAGTATTCTCAGGTGAGGACAATCGTGCATCTTTTCATTAAGGAGTGATATCTTTTCATGGTATGGACAGTACTGAAGTATATGGGAAAATAGCATCACATTAATTTTTAACTTTTTCCTCCTTTTCCATCCCTTCCTCTTTTGGCTAATTAGTTATTTAAAAAAGAGAGAGAGAGAGAGAGAGAGAGAGATACAACTTAAAGTAACTAGGTTGCAACCATCCAGATCTATTGGTAGACCTATTGCCATTACATGTACTAGTTGGAAGAAAAAGTTTTCACTGGAAATGGGAAAAAATGGACCAAGTGGTTGTAGGGTTGAATGGATAAACTTCACATGTCTCCCAGCAAAGAGTCTAGTGTGTACACGTTCACATGGGTAAGAAGGAGGTATTTGGAATCAGGTTATGAGAATGAAAGGAGAGAAAAAAGTGAATTGGCTTGAGTCTATAGATATTAATAAAATATTATACATTCTTCATCACTTTATGTTATATATATATTATATTCTGCCTCAAATCAGGTTTCCTCATTTCAAGTATCATAGCATTTCCTGAAAAGATACATCCAAAATGAATTTTTGCAAATTGAACTGCAGAGTTTGTGGATAGCATAAAGAACTTTCTGGCAGAATGGGATAAAACAGCTGCTTAAAAGCAATCCTATTGCTGAGTCATTTTGGAAGAGCTGTTCATTTTATATCTAGGTTACTCTCCCAACCTTTAATGGGTACCTTAAAAATAATCCTTTTATTAAAGAATATTAATCTATTTTCAAAACTGGTGGTCCATGAGAAAATTTGCAGTTAGCAGAAGCCCATAAATATGATTCATCTCCCAAATGCAGAAACCCAGAACTAGAAAGGGCCTTGGGGACCATTAATACAGCCTTTTGTTTTATAAGCGAAAACCCTGAGGTTCATGTGGGGCAGTAATTTCTGAGGCTGGGCATCCTGTCCATGAGGTTTTGCAATGGGATGTTCCTGTGGCTCATGCAGTCATGAGCTTCTTCCAGCCGTGCCAGACAAGCGTTTTGGAGAAGGTACAGTCAGACATAAATCATGATTAGAGATCTCTTCAGAGGCCTCAGACACAAGGCTGCTCCAGAAGCTTGGTCTCCCACAGAGGAAACACTGTATGTGCCTCACCTTCTGGTCACGGTGCTGTACAGTCCCCACACTCTCTGCACATGTAACTAAGGTTTCAGAACTGATATAGAAGATTTTGTTTTTAGAAATTGTAGTGTATAGGAAGACTTTGAAGATGAAAAATCCCTTGGAGCCTGTTGTTATTCATTAATAAAGTAATTAAAGTACTTTCAGCATGCTGAATGTCAGCGCTGGGAACCTACATAAGAGAACCTGCTCAAAGCCACTCAGCGGGAGCCCAAGGGCTTAACTTGTTCTGTGTGTTCTGCAGCAGTTGAGCTCCCATGCTTGTAGCGCCACATATTTATGTGAGTAAGTGGACATGTTTGTGCCTGTATCTACTCCTACTCTCCCTTCACCACTGCACCACCTGGGGGCTCTTCAATTTTTTGCTCAAATCCTACCCCCTTCACAAAGACATCTTGGACTTCTCCAAAGATACGTTCACTCTTGGATAACTGCTTTCCTTAACTTGGAGATGCTTTGTTTTCCTTACAACGCAGTAGGCATTTGCATAATCTTTTGATCAGTTCTCTCTTATAGCCATTTACTTTGTGTAGTTTGCTTCTGAGTTAGATTACTTACTCCTTTTAGGTAGGAATTGTCATATTGTTTGTTTTTTCCAGTTCTGCTGATTGAACTCATGGGCACCACATCTCTAATTCCTTTTTTTAATGTTATTTAATTTTGAGATAGTGTCTCACCAAGTTCCTCAACTGACCTCAAAGTTGTGGTTTTCCTACTTGGGCCTCTCCAATTGCTAGGATTGTAAGTGTTCATCACCAGACCTAGCAAGCACTATGATAATCTTGACTTTTCCACAGCCTGAACAAGGCCCTGTGCTCTGCTCTGAAATTGTAGTGTTAGAGCACTTTAGGGTAGGAATCCTAAAAGGTATCAGCTGGCTCAACTCATTTATGTAACACATGATATAATGCTTTCTTGCACAAGGTCAACTAGAGAAGGCAGTGGTATGGCTGGAGGGAAATTAGCATGTCCAGTCTATTAAATTCCAAGTGTCTGAACTACAAACCAGAGTTGAAGGCTATAGATTCATAGTGTTTGCATAAAGTATGTTGGAGAGTCCAGAAATTATTTCTCAAATCTGCCTTTCCTTTTATATACTTCTTGATGTTGCCATTATTTTAAAGTGTCATGTATATACACATGCCCTCTCTGTTAAATGAAGGAAATGCTGCATTAGGGAACTGAGAAGAAAATTTAAAATGTGGAAAGAAAATTGATCTACCTGTGAGAAGGCAAGAGAACTTCATTTATTTTTTAAAATTGTTTTTCCTTATGGATAACTTTCAAACACTCTTTTTGTTTTTCCATAAGGCTTAGGAATTTATCTTCTGCCACTGGCATATTTTAGCAGGAATGATAACGAAAGCTTATTGATATATCATGTCTAAATCTTCCATTTTCTTTTGGTGAAAGATGCATTATGACTTCTTCTCTGTCTCTCTTTCTCTTTCTGTGTGTGTGTGTGTGTCTGCATATATATTATAGCTAAAGATTAACAAACAACATGAAATAGAGACATATGTTGTCAGTTAATGGAAAGGGGATCTCAAGATGGAGAAGACAGAAGGAAAGGAGGGGAAAGGGGGAAAAAAGAATTACTCTGTATACCTGTGTCCACTTCCCACAATAAATATAATCAATGTGTACTGCAAATGTACTAATAAAAATATTTGAAAAATTAAAGGAAAAAAAAACAACCAAGGACACAGCGATGTAGATGACAGCAGCCTTAGAGCAATGGAGGGGAAAACTGAATTTGTTGATTGGGTCCAAATTTGTAAAGGTGTTTGGGCTTCACTCTTAGGGCCAACAAAAGCCTTCAGAACTTAGCAATACTGCAGAACTATCTGCATAGCTACCCCTTAGGAAGGTATTGCTAGTGCCTGAATGGAGGCTAGACAGGAGGCAGAAGTTGTTGAGAGCTCATTCTTCAGGATGCTCTGTGCTTCATAGCTACTCCTTGTATGAACTTCAGGTTGCAGTGGCATCTGCTTCTCTGTTATTCCTCATGCTTCCTGTGCATCCACTTCTACCCTAGGAAATGACCTGTCCTTAACAATCTTGATTTGGGCATGCTATCTCATTCCTATGACGAACCTCCTTTACACTTCCTAATAATTGTCTCTGTTCATCCCCAGAGGGATCTGAGAGCATCCAAAACACAGACACAATCCATGTGTCATATGTCGTTAAGTCTTCACTTGTTCAGCTGAGATTCATCATTTGCTAACTATACCTTATTGGAAGCAATGACTTTTGAATTGGGGGAGGTCAGAGTCAACTGGGATGCTCAGGAAGCCCTTAGAGCACTGAGCTGAAGTGAGCTGAAAGGATCCACTGGATCTGTGATGAGAAAGTGAGAGTCATCCTAGGAAGAACACAGAGTATATGTTGGCAGGACAGCAGGCATGACCTTGGTCATACCCCTAAGAGATGGGCTTTCCTGGAACCAAAAGTGGTCCATAGGGAGAAGCAGCAGGAAGCACATTTGAGAAACCGTGTTTCCTTTCCAGAGCTTGTTGCTCTTCTAATTGTGTTTAACCTGGGCCAAGCTTCACTTGGACCCCATATCTTCTCTGTGGTAAGGCTGGCAAAGAGGTTTTAAAAACTGGCTAAGGAAAAACTTTTTTCAGAACAAAACAATTTGCCATTAACCATCTACTCATGAGTTACTGAGAATTACTAAATCCTCTTTCCCCATCCTAACCACCTCACAAATCCCATGAAAAGTGGTATGGACATCCAATGATGAGCATTGTCTCTGGATTTTAATTGTTGGCAACAGAGTCCTGAAAGGTAATTCTTGGCCTCAGCACTGCCATTTACCTCACTGAGGATACTGTTGTGCTGCTAGGTGGTTCACATGGGGAAAATAATAACAGTAGATCAGGAATTTGGGAAGCCAGGTGTTTTGACAGACAAATAGGTAAGAAACTGTTGGATACATATTGGAAATCTGATGTTCCAAATAACCCTTCAGGGATCCTATAATCATAAAATTTCTCTTCATCCTTATATGAAGGCAACTTTGGAAAAAGCTGAAATTTTAAAAAGTGAATTCCATTCTTATACATTTCCCCCATTCTTCTTGTCTGGATGCACATGCCCCAAAGAAGAGTGATCCTGACCTTAGGATTTAAAAGAATAGGTAATCTGCTATCCTGAAAGATTCTTTGGAACTGTGAGGGGAATGGTTATATTGGGTGAGTGGCAGCCCGTAAGAACCCGGTCAAGCAGATACTTAATGGCCTTTAGCATTTGCTGGATCCAGGGAATAGGCTCTCTCAAGCAGTTTTTCCTTAATGAAGGCTCTCAGTACACATAGTTTAGTTCTGTTAAATAAGGGCTCTGCTCCCACTGGTCACAGTTCATTAACTAGGTGTGGGGGCAAAGAGCTGAGGGGGCTATGGAGTAGAGAAAACTCCAGCTCAGAATTAGGAGGGATGGCTCACAGAAGATCAGTCCAAAGTGGATTTGAGAAGAGGCTGTAGGGCAAATGACAATAAGAAGTTATAAAGTTATGAAGTAGAAACACTCAATAATTCTTTTTCAAGAGAGAGTCTAATGTGGAAAGCAAGAGTCTTAATGCATTGTTAGAATGGACAATATTGAGACCAGCATGACCTCCAGGCTCCTCCTATCTGCCCTGAAAATGGCCAAATTATCCTTACAGCCTCCCTGCCAGGAGTCTTTTCTCCCCTATTTGTGCAGGTCCCCGTGGGCTTAATGGATTTTATCACTACATTGGTTGGAAAGGAAAGCAGTGGGGAGCTCTTATCCTGGGTATCCTTTTTTTTCCTTTCACAAAATATCCCCACCTTGCCTCTCCTCCTTACACTTATTTAGCTTGCTTTATTTTCCTTGTGGGAGGCCTCTGAGATAGGCAACAAAGGGCCAGGAATAAATAATTAAGATTTGAGAGTCTGTTATGTGGGTTCTGAGTCCTAATTCTATCTGGCAAGGGATTGCCTTTCTGAGCATTCATCTCAAAAGGGATATTGAGCTGGATGATGTATAAGGTGCTTTCTAAATCCTAAAATTGTGTAATTTTTCAGAAAGGAAATTAGAAGTGCATTAGAAACTCTTTATGGTGGCCAACGTATGGTAATCTTACAGTATTGGCTGGAACTGAGGAGGCTGTCTTCATGGATTCCTGGTGACCATGTGTAGTCAGATTCATGCACCATCCTAAATAAGGAACTCCTTAGAAATCAAAATATGTAGGAGATATTCAACTCAAGACTTTGAAAATGATTATTGCTATAAGTGAGTGTGTTAGTTGACTTTCTGTAACAAAATATCTGAGATTTTTAACTTACAAAGAGAAAATGCTTATTTTGGCTCAGGGTTTTGGAGGTTTCAGTTCATGATCAGGCAAACATGTTGCTTTGAGTCCTTGGTGATGTGATAGGTAGCAATAATGAGGAGCAAACTGCTTCATGGCCATGGAGCAAAAGAAGGGGAAAGAGGCAGAGACTGGAGCCCTACAGTACCTTTGAAGGATACACATCTAATGGTATTAGGACTTCCCTCTATGCCTGGCCTCTGAAAGGTTCCACTGTTTCCCTGTAGCACCACCCTCTGGACCAACCCTTTAACACATCAGCCTTTGGGGACAGTCCACATCCAAATTGCTGTATAGCACTCAGTGAAGCATGTTTGATTTAGGGAGTGAAACACTCAATTAAAGTGTCTTTGGTCTTTTAGCATGCCCTGTCCAATTGGGGATTTGGGAAGCCATTTTTGACAACTTTACAGCTTTAGAGCTTGATGTAAGTTATTTTTCATGTATATCATTGTGTTGAGGGAAAGAGGGAAATAGGAGTTGAAATAAAAACCCACACACACTGATGTCCTTGCTCAGAAAGGTAAAAGAAAAAGATTTTTAAAGCTTTAAGTGACACTTGACATCATCTAATTCAGGAAAAGGTTTTAAATGGCAAGTCCTGTCAAGTGTCGTGCATAATTGTATTCAAATATAAATATGTATGTTTTCTGGGGATTCATTGTAAATTTTAGAGCATTGCAAAGGGGGTTATGACCTAAAAAGGGTTTGCTTTTCTCATTTTCCATATTATAAAGCCCATCTCTAACAAAGGAGTGCCCATTTTGTTCATCCCTGAGTTGGGCTTTGAAAATAGATTTTCTGAGAATGATTTTGTTGCTTATTTGAACTGGGTTTTTGGCAGGTAACTTGCACTACAGCATGAGACCAAGCCTTAGGTTGGAAAGTTTTGAAAACATGGCATACTTCATCTTCTTATAAATTGATAAAGTCCACCTCGCAATAAATTTTCCAAACTGCGAACCTGTCCTATCCACTCACCACTCTCTGAATAGTCATCATCCAAGCAGGGAGATTTAAATGAACACACACACACACACACACACACACACACACAAGTATTCACACAAGTGTGTGCTCAGGCCTACACATGCTCACACATGCATGTGTTTACCCACACCTCTGCGTATTTACATGAGTTTTCACTTACATCCTTGCAACACTTGCTTTGCAGAAAGAGAGATGCCAGTGAAAATTATTACGGTTGGTAAATTGTTTGTGCTTCCTGAAAAAATGGTCTTGGCTCTCTTGTCAGGTTGTTCATTATTTGCCCTCTAACCACAGTGCACTGATATGACTATGAGTAGGAGTATTACCTCTTCCACCCAGGTAGGGAATATATCTTATCAGGCATAACTTGTGTTTTTGGAATACATTTATCATGATTGCTGAAGATACTTCATGATTGCTGAAGATAGATAGAAGCAAAGGAGATATAAAGTAATTTTAATTCAAGTTGCAGCTAAACCTCTGAGTTCACTGAGAATATTACCATCTTTTCCCCTCCCACCATAAAAAGTGGTACAGCAACCCAGAATCTGATATACTCACACATGTGCAAGGCTATGTGTACTCACAAGGCCTCAAATTAAAATTCATCAGTGGTAATCCCCAAGAGGGATCAGCCTTCTTGGGGTGACCAGTCCATGTGCTGGCCTGGGCATGTGGCTTTATATGCTATGTATTGCACTGTGAGCAGGCTAGCTGGCCAGGTCACCATAGAGAACAGTTTGATTTTCTTTTCCAGAGAAATGGGTGTTTTGGGAAGAGGCCCAACAGTATCTGGCCAGGTGGCCCAAACAGCTTACCTATCAATTCACAGAGTTAGGGGTTTGTAGAAAAGCAGGGCAGTGTCCTGTGTGTCCGCCTGAAGTAGCCAGTGTAGGTCTCTGGCAGCCCGACTCTGCCTCTGTTTCCCACTCCTCTTGCCCATGGTACATACCTGCATGCATACACATGCATGCTTATGCATGACTGTATAGGAGTTCTACCCTGTACTGCAGTGAAAGTGATTTCACCCCTAAACTGCCTAAATAAATGTGTCTCTTTTCAAATTCAATCATCTTTCATGATGCACAAGATTCCTTTGGACATCTATGTTTTGGCTAGAATTCTGATTGATTTTTATTGCTGTTAGAGTCCTCTGGAAAATAGTTTGGGGGCCATAAAAAAGCCTTCAGTGAACAAGAGGAAATGGCCTCTCAAGCAGTTGTGGGGTGAACTGTTTTACTGAGTGGACAATAATGTTTTATTCTCTCCCTCACTGTGTTGGAGATATGCTGTCCACCAGCATGGTATCCTGTGCTGTCCACGTGTACGGGTCTGAGAAGGACCTTAGGGTTAGGGTCCAGTGCTGCCCAGGTCAAGCATCTTTTCTTCCCTCCTTTGGACTCCAGGGCAGTTGCCCATCCATTTCAACACTGATGTCTGTGACCAATTTCGTGTTGAACTTCCTCACTGACACCTTGGAAATGAAGTTTGTAGATGGGAAAATGAGTTAATCCAGCAGATAGATGGGAAGAGACAGCTCACCAGGCAGCATTTTCTCAGTGCTATGAACTGGAGAGGCCGGTTAGGCTGCATAGAGTACCCTATTGCAGCAGGCTGAGCTTCCTCTTGCTTCAGGTTTCTTTTCTTTGTCATGGAAACTCTAGGGGGAACAAGGAGTGCTAAAATTGTCCTTTGTGTGACATTAACAGTGGATGACTCTTGAGGTTTCCTTGGGTCCATGTCAATGACATTGTTCATCATATCAGTTATCTATAGGAGAGAGAAGACACAGGCTAGAAAAAGAGGAGGGCATTAACATGTTGGTTTTGTTTTGTCCTTTTTAAGAAGAAAGGGGATGCAGTTCCTCTCTCTTTTTTTGTTATAGTATTGGGGATTTGACCCCGTACCTTTGCACTGAAGAACATCCTCCTGCCACTCCTCTTTAAATGAAAACTTTGATCTAGTGGCTCAAGTTGGGCTATAACTTCCAATCCTCCAGCCTCAGCCTCTCTGAGTGATGGGATTACAGGCGTGCACCACCATTCCCAGTTTGAGTGTGGTTGTTTCTTTTCATCTTGACTATAACTATTTCTAAGAGTATTGTCCCTGTTGTTGTAGTCAAACAAACCTCAAGTTGAGCTGCCCATTCTGTAGCTGTGTCTGCTGGGGTTGTCTTTGGAAGGAAATGTCACCTTTGTAAGATGCCTTGAGATGATTCCTCACCTCTGACATCAAAGCATGTAACATTTTTGGCTGCTGCCTGGGAAAGAAAGGGCTTTTTGCGTTTTCTGAAAGAAACTTCCTCATACTAGAGGGACAAGTTCTGGGCAGAGATGGAGAAAAAAAAGCCAAAGGCCTCGTGCTCAGCCACGGGCCTTACAGGCTCATCGAGCTCAGATTTCCTGCAAAGCAAACGATGTGATGTGAGAGTTGAACATGTGCTAGACTGGCAGCACAATGCCTGCTCTGAGATCTTGGACTTCCATATCCCCATCTGTAAGTGAGAAATTAGAACCAACTCCACAACACCTTCCCGGCTCTGTATTTCTGACTTTGCTATCATTAGAAGGGGAAGGTTATTGAAATTTGCTTTCTGAGAAAAGAGTACATGAAGACCAATGTGGCTTCTATGTATTCAGTAACTAATTTATGTGACAAAGAGTAATTTTTCAGAATGTGCTAGACACTGTGCTAAATGCTGCAGATGCAAGACTTCAGTTATAAATTCAGTGTCCTCTGAAAGCTCACACACAATATGTCACATCTGTTTCTGGGCATGGGAGCCCTGATGGGTTTGTTACTTCCATATAATCCTGGGACTTCCAATCCTATTGGGGTTGTGGCTAGTTGCTGGGGTTCTTGTCTGCCAGGTTAGGTTCATATTTCCTTTGCCTCTGCCTTTGGGATTTAAAAAAGCCACTTTAATCAAGTTCTAATGTTGGACAATTCCTATAAGGTGGAAATATAAGTAAGGATGAGGGTCTGTTCTCCAAATACCCATTGAATGCAAGGACCAAGCAGAAAGTAAACACAAGGGCTGGAGGAGCAGAGGAGGGGCACCTCAACTGGTGAAAATGGGGAATAAGGGGGTCAGATTGGCACAGGGTATGACAGTTACGGTCGCAAAGGAGAATTTTCTTAGGAGCTTCCCCTAGCTTGTTTGATTTGGGCAAAGTGCTATAAAAATAGATTAAAAACCTGCTTCATACAATAGTGAATCAGAAAGAGAATTGTGCCGGAAATGGATTGTGCTGGAAATGGAGATCCCTGTGTGATTTTGGGAGAAGTTGTGACTCAAAGAAATCAGATAGCGAATTAAACAGAAAGTCAGTTCCAAGGACCAGTTTATCAGCACTGATTCTTTACAATTTCAGTTTAATACAGAACATTGAGTAAAAGTTGTATGTGGCTCCCTGAATGTTTAGACTTGACAAAGATCAAATATGGCCTGTTATGCTTTATGATGGCAAATTTTGGGTAGTGTAGGAAATAGGAGGTCCAGTGGTAAGGAGAAATTAAATAAAACTCCTTTGTTACTTAATTGGATTTTAAATTAGAGGCCTCACAACATTTTTAAAAATTAACCATGTGAGCAGAGGTCCTGAATGCTTGGGAGAGGGGACACCTGCAGGTTCACTGCACTGAGAGCTGTTGACTCAGATATACAATACATAACTTGAACAGCTGTTCTTGGTGTTCCAGAAGGTCAGAATCTGAGCATGGTTCTAAAAATTGGCTTGCATTTAATAACTGGATTTAGTGAGAAGGCTTTGCTGGTAGGTGAAATTGCATGAATGCAGGTGTGTGGAGGTGGTTGTGAAGATGATGTATGCGAATTTCAGGGTTTCTGAATTCTGTGTAGCTGTACTTCATGTCAATGGAAATAGCATAGGTTTGGCTGTGCACCCTGCCTCTTGTATCATAAGTGTACATTTATGTAGGAAAGAATATCTTATTTTGGAGACCCTGTACTCAGGTGGACATATGTGAAACTTATTGGTCTTGAGTCCTGTTGTGCCATGGAGAGGAGGAAACTTGGATCTTGCTTGTCTCTTTGGTTCAGGAATGAAGCAACTTCAGTTTACTAAGCTCTTACTATGTACCCAGACCATGGTGGACAAATGAGATAAGAGAAGATAAAATTCTCCCCTAATGGGTACATTTCTCTCCCTGAAGGAGGAAATGAAATGTGTGGTGCAAACCTCTTCAAGACCACAGAATTAGAGAATGGATCTTCCAGCTAGGGCTTTGAAGCCAACCTGAATTGTGCATTGGACTTGAAGCAGAAGGGGCTGTAATGGAAGCCTATATCTACTTCCCACAGCAGGGAAGGGAGAATGAGCTATAGACATTTGGATTGCCAAATAAGAATATTCTTTTAGTTTCTTCTATTACCTCTGCTTTGGTCATTTTCTGAAAGTGGGGGATATATGCTTTCCAGAGATTTGAGCCTTCAGGACATTGTTTTTTGATACTACCGACACCTGTGTTTCATATGCGTGTGCTACCTATGCACAGTGCTTTATAGCCTATGTGCTTTAGTGTTGCTCTTTTGTCCCCACAGTTGCATGGATGATGTCAGTGGAGGAGGGACCCCTGGATGAGGATAAGGCCAGGGTCACTCCCTCCATAGGGCATTCCATCAACACAATTGCAATCTTCCAGATTGTATCTGCAGCACCAAAATATTGTTTCTGTTACCAGGTAGATGAGGTCAGTGAGACTCAGGTTGAATGACAGCCTAAGGATACACAGAGAGATGCTCATTGACAGTGGACCACAGTGTCTCTGGGACTGAGAGAGATGATGCGGGAGCACAAGATCCAGCCAGATGAATGAGGCCTCCATGACACAAGGCTATTTCTTTTGCTGAACAAAAGTAATTTGATTCTCCCAATCAATAAACAAATTAGAGAAACAGTAAAGAGGCCCTGGGAACCAGGGCCAACAGAAGCGGGAAGGAGGCCTGGGGAAAAGAAGAGGAGGTGGGAGAGGGCAGCATCCCATAAAAGCCAGGGCAGGGCAGGTGGGCCTGGGGAACCCAGCTTCCACTGGCCTTTTTCATCCTGTGGCGTCTGCATCTGCCTGAGAATCTGCTAATGGGTGAGAGGGAGGGGGGCTGCGCCCTGGGGGTGTGAGGAGGAGGGGCCTCAGAGCAGGTGCAAACAGAGGCTACAATGCAAACACTCAGGAGGATCAGGGGGCCAGGCTGGAGGGGCAGTTGGGAAGCACATCTTGGGGAAAGACAGAGCTGGGCAGGCAGCTGGCTGTGGGGGAAGCAGCAGGGAGGGAGAGACAGAGGGAGGGAGCCCTCTAGGAAAGGGCTGGCCAGGCTGTGAGAAAGGCAAGTGGTGAGTGTTGTACCTCTGTGACACCTGCATGCTGTCTCTACCCGGAGCAACATGTCTGCTTCTATGCAGTCATCAAGCAGGACAGGAGCACACACTTAGACCACCAGAGCACCAGGGAGGGCACAGTGTGGCCTTCAGCTGCCCAGTGAAAGAAGTGCTGCTTTTATGACAGCCAGGGTCCTGTGCTCAGGAAGTAGGACACCTCACCTCATTACCCACATCATTGCTCCCCTACATTTTTTATTCTTTAAGTATTACTTACTCCTTACGTATTTTATTCTTAAAACGTCTTTCAAATTTGTCACTTCCTGTACCTCTCTTCCCCTGTGGGCGCTCTTGCTTCTTCCTGACCCAGAGTAGGGTATATTGTGCTCTGAGTGGATGAGAATGCATTAAACAAGTATCCAAACATGGACGCAGGGAAACTGACGTGTTTCCAGGACTGTTTGGTGTGGATCGAGATGGTAATATTGCTGAGTTAAATTCACACGGCAGGCTCATAAGGCTTCTGAGCTCCTCCAGTGCATTTGCTCCAGCGATGGGAGGCAAAGCTTCATAGCAGCACCAGCCCAGCTGCTCCCTGAGGATAAATCAAGAGGTCATGGCCTCAAGATTTCATGTGCGGATGAGGGCAGAACCAGGGGCATTTAATAAGGACCTTTATATGAATGCAGGTTGCTCACAGAAGAGCACTGCATTTGAAAGCTGCAGCATTTATACATCCCAAACCAGCTCCACATTGGGCATCCAAAGCCCTAACTGAGCAAGTGAATTTCCTAGAATGGTGTAATTAAATATTAGGATCTCAGAAACAAAACAGCCAATCTTTGTCTTTGTCCACTAAACCACTCACCTGCAGAACTCAGGCAAGAATGGAGTCAATAAAGAGTGATGCCCTAGAATGTTGGTCTTGTGGGGGGCAAATAAGGCACCCCTACACACTCTGAAAGGCAGCAAAGTCTTCTGGGTGTGGGATAGATGAGTGTTTCTCCAACCATGAGGCAAACTATGGTCACACTTTTCAAACAGAAATGAGGACATGTGTCCTTGTGGTGAAACTATGTAACTATGTAACTTTCCCAAGTGTCTTCAGATCTTCTAAGAATAGCTAAATTATTGCATATTACTTACCTATTTTGTTACATATTTGCTGTATGGCTTGAATATATTTTTAACCTTTTTTTTTTTTTGGTCACTCAGCATCAATATTGAGTTTCACTCACCCACCTTGTGTTGCAGAAGAGGAAGCGAGGCCAGGAAGCAGTAAGTCTGGCCAAGGTCATGTGGCTTTGAATGTGTGCATTCTACTCTGACATGCAGACTCCGTGAGTTTAAACCTATTGACCATGACAATTGGGGTACTGGTTAGAGGCTGCCAAGACTGCATGTGTCCACTGTGGGTTTCGTTTAACGCTTTAAATCCTGCACTCATCTCCCAGTCACCTGAGCTACTTTTAAGAAAATTGAAATCATACCTGCCTAACTTGTGCAAAATTAAGTATGGCCTAGAGAGCTCAGGAGATGGGATGACAGTGCCTATAATATTCATCATGATAAAAAGTCTGCAAAAATAATTTGAGGCTTCTTTTTATGAAAAGAAGAGACATCTATCCTCCACATCCTTATGGTCTCACCAGGCCAGCAGGGTCATGTTGGTGGTTGGGCTGTGTTTTATCATCCTTCTTGGAGGCAATGTGCTATGGTCCTCTCATCAGCACGGAGATACTTCTGCACTTGCCTTAACAGTGTCACAATTATTCCCCTTTGTTTTTTCAGTGATTTTAATTACTAGATAATATTTCCTTGTGGGTGTAGAATTGGCCCTCTGTGTCCTTGGGTTCCTCATTTGTGGATTCAGTCAATCTGAGATAGAAAATATTCACACAGATTCTGAATATGTACAGATCTGTTTTGCTTGCCATTACTGTTAATGCAGTATAACAGCTATTTATATTGTACTTACATTGCACCACATATTACAAGTCATCTGCGGATGATACTATGCCATTTGTTATAAGGGCGCTGAGCACCCTCAGATTTGGTTATGTATAGGAGTAGTGTCCTGGAACCAATTCCCAGCAGATACTGAGAGATGACACCAGATACACACAGACCTCACATCAGAGTTTGTGAATGTTTACCTGGCACTCTGTCATCTGAGAGCATTGGTATAATTTTCACCTTCTCATTCTGCCTCTCTGTATCATTGGCTCTTTTCTTTTTATAGTAAGGCCTGTTGCGTGTTTCCTTCATTGCAGACTGTTATAAAACACTTTTGGAAGTAGGTGGAGGTACAAACAGAAGTGGAAGCTTTTTCTTGGTTTTTATAACCTCCTGAGTGATGGTAGAGTGCCTCAGTTTTATAGACACCAGCACTTGGGAGGTCACAGCCTACTCAGTCCCTTAGAAAGGCTGCAGGAAAAAGGGAAGCTTTGCATTCAGTGCTTATCCCCAGAGTCATAATAAAGTGTGATTTTTATGTCCACACTGAGGTCACACATAGGGTTACTATCTTGTTCTGCTTTAGCTGATACTACTCTCCTTGGATAGACTAGAGGCTGCAACAACTTTTTAGCTTCACTAAGAATTTCCATTGAGAATGATTCTTCCAGAATGAGTAACATATAGCCTACATGTCCATCTCCAAGAACATGACAGATTCTAATGATCCTTAAGGAAGGCTGAAAGGTAAGGACATATAGACAGGGGAGGACCCCTAAAGATCATTGTTTTTCAAAGAATAGCAGCCTTGCTATGCATGTCTCTGGCTGCTGGTGGTGGGAAGAGCAGGCTGCTGGGAGCTGTACCAGGCCTTCCTGGTCTGCAGGCTCAGGAGACTGGCTGGCTCCTGGGGGCGTGGCAGCCCAGGCTGGCTGCTCTTTCTGGCCTGCTCAGCAGGAGGACATTCCTCTCCCAGGCAGCCCAGGCTGGGCTTAGAGCCACTCAGCTGAGTGCCACGTGGCTGGCAGGCAGTAATGTGGTGGCTGGGGCCTGGTTTCAGGAGCCCTGTGTGGAACCTGCAGCCAAGTGGCTTCTGAGTTTTAAGGATTAATTTTGTCTTCAATCACACAGGTAGTTGAGAATTGGAAACGTTCCAAGGAAAGATACTAGAATGCAATGTACACATCGTATCCCCAATTTTATGACTCTCTCAGCTTCCAACTCAGTGGTTTCACCCTGGCCACCACATGCTAAGAGAGTTGACACCTGCTGGCCTTCTGTCAGACTAGGAGCTATGAAATCTAGCCTGGTATCTGCCGTTGTCTTAAATCTAGTGGTTTTGAATGATGATGGGGGCCAGTGGGGCAGTGATGGCGATTCAGACTCCTTTTTCTTTATGTATATACAATGCAAGCACAGGGCATAACTTCAGTCTACATACTGGGGGAAATTGCAGCACCACCTGCTCTGTATCTTTTTGAAGTTTCAGCCCTGGACCTATGTCCTGGGAATGTGGAGAGGGAATGACTCCAGCCCTCCAGTGGGCAGAGCTCATGTCTCACTTAGAATAAAAGGCCTGGTGTCTAGCACAGCACCTGCAACATTGTAATTGTTTGAGTAACACGTGTCCCACCAACTGACTGAAGGTATGATTTCTGCTTCCAAGGAGCTCACAGTTTAGTGAGAAAATGCAGATAGATAAATAATAAGAGTGACTTTGTGATAAGTGACCTGATGGAAATGCATTCTTGGCAACTTTGGAGGCATCAGTGTAACATTTCCTTTCATTGAAGAGGATTACACCTCCTTATTGGCAGTAAGGATTCTGCTTCCACAGGATGTCCAAAGAGATATATTGCTTCCCACAAAGATGTATTGACTCTGTAGAAACAGCATGGGTCTGTGGAAAGCAGCCTGGTGTGGGAGGAAGGGAGACCTCTGTTCCAGGACACTCTTGCTGAGTGGCCACGGACATAATCTTCTTGTGCCACAATTGTCTTCCTACATTAAAATCAGGATATTAACTCCTTCTCTGCCTGCTATTCTCAAGGCACTGTTTTAAAAGTCTCTACTGGTTTCCTGTAGCCTACAAATTTAATCCAGACTCGGAAAAGTAGAATCCAGGCTCTTCCCAATGTTGACTCCTCTGTCTTTCCTTCTTACCTGGTTTTATGGTCACATCAGTCTCCTGAATTCTTTCCAGTATTTGCTATCTATGTCCACATGCATCTGTATAAGATGCTATGTCTGCCCTTGATGCTCTTTCAGAATTGGGCTGTCCAGGGATTTTACAAGTCAAGGAAAGCTCTCTTCTCTGGGCAGCAAAGGTGCTCACCTGTGATTGGTCCCATACCCCCCTTAGACATCCTTCTAATGCAGCACTCATTCCATTTCTCATTTCCTGTTACGCAACTGTCCTCCCTGTGGATTCTCAAAGACTTCAGGTCTCCTCCTATCCCATTTCATCTCCCTATTTCTGGCACATGGCAGGGTGTTAAATAAGTGCTGGAATACATCAGAATGAACTGAGTCCTGAATATTGATCACAGATGCATGGAAAAGAACCAAAAGAGGACATGAAAAGGAAACAGGTGTTAGTTGAGTGTTAAAAGAATATAAATCAGTGCTGGTCAGAAAATACCTGGGTCCTCTTGGTGTATCTGGGAACATATGTGCTGTCCACATATGCTGGGAAGTCCTGCCTTGAGGAGGATCACTGTAATAGTCTGTTGGACTCTGAAATGCAGGAAAGTCTGTGGTTCTTTAAAGCTGCTATCTAAAGGATGTCCATCTCTACTGATTAAATCCCTACTTGGCTCTTCCTTTATTTCTTTCATTTCCTTATAGGTGTTCAATTATTATTTGTTGATTGAGTGGTTGCATTTCCTAGTATAATAGTGTCTTCTGCACTGCAGAATGGAATAATCCAATCTAAAGCATGAAATTGCTTTGTGTATTTGGGGTCCTTTACTTTGCCTAAGCAGCCTCATTGTGGGATTAGAGTTCCTTAAATTCAGTCTGTCCACCCCTGACACCTTCCTCACCAAGCAGGCCAAGTATTATTTTAGAAGTTATAATTCTCTGAGGGCAAAGATATCTTAATTCCTATCTCTGTGTTCCATAGTATCTAGCAATGTTTTGCATACAATATTCATCAATTTAGATTTGCCTTTTTTGCCAGGTGTGGTGGGAGATGACTGTATTTCCAGCATCTGGGAGACTGAGGCAAGAGAATGGCAAATTGAAATCCTATCTGGGCAAGTTAGCGAGACCCTGCCTCAAAAAAAAAAAAATTTTTTTTTTTTTTAAAGGACCAGGATATAACTCAGTTGAAGGCCTTTTAAATTCCCAGTACTACAAGAAAAAAAAAGCTTGGCAAAATTATTGACAGTTGACATTTAACCACTGACTAGTAAAGAAGTTCCAATCAAAATGTCATGAAATGAAAAATGCTTACATTTTTTAGATATTCACTCCAAAATTTCCTTTAAAATTCACCACCTGTCCTGGGTAAGATTATGTGTAGGCTGGGAAGCTAGAGGGCAATTTGAAACACATTTCACTCACTCTCTCCAACCAACCTTATTCTCCACCTGACCCCACTAAAAATATCATAGGTGTCTTGAATTATGATAATGAACTGAACTCAATCTTGCTTCTTGTTGCAGCTACCTGAAAAAGTGAGAGTCTTCACAGGTAGCATATAGCAGTAGCCATGGCACTGTTGGAAACTTAGGTCTCTGATTGAGGTATCCCCAAATGCCTACTGTCTAGGTGCACATATGCATGAAGTCGAAAGGAGTCAACTGCAGTTGTTTCCAGTCTGGATACAGAAATAAAAGAAAACCTTTGCTTCATTCTTTATAAGTTATTTATTAGAATAGCTTATTGCCTACACAAAATATCAAGCCGAGTCTAAATCTTAGCATGTACATTGGTTACTTGGAAGCTGTTAGCATTTAACAAGCTAAAAAGAAATGGATATCCCTGAGTTTGTTTTCTTACAGGTGTTATTAATGAAAAAAGATACCTGCTTCTATCCATCTGAAGGAAAATATCCAACAAAACAAAACCCAATTATAGCTTCTTTCTCCCTACTCTGGTAATAAGCAGTTATATTTTAAGAAGGTAAATAAATGAGGAAATAAGGAGCATACCTTTTATTCAGCAGGACATAGATGGTGCTTATTTTTATGCCTATCTCTATTTTTTGGTGCTGAGAGCATTTGCTGTGTTGAGGACTCACATTCTTCAAGCCCATGACTTGTGGGCTGAAGTCCACACACTGAGAAGGCATCAAAAACCTGCAGCAGTACTATAGCACAGGATGCTCAGGTCAAAGAAGCACAAGGCTGCCCACAGAAAAAACCTATTGCTTTTTAGAACAGGGGATTTTGTGCAAAAAGGAATATGATTAATCTTTATTAGCTAAAATGCCAAAAGGTCAAATCAGCAGAAAGGAAGATCACATAAACGTAAAAGCCAAAAAGGGTATTTGAGAACAATCCCTTTGATTTACAAATATTAGGAAATGAATCTACTCCTGCCCCCAATCCCATAGTTCTGCTTAGTTGTGATAAATTCTTGAAAAAGTGAGCCACAAGGTTAAAACCATTTTAGTACAGAGTTAGTTAAATTTAAGAGAAAACAATTGCTGATAAATTCCCGGCAATTCCAAGTCCCATTCAAGATGGCTCTCCAATGTCTCAATTCAGGGGCATTACTCAAGTCACCTAGATTCCACCTCTACACCTTTCCCTGAATCTTAAGATGAATTCAGGTGACTTGAGAGGTGACCTTGCAAGTGGAGGTGCATGGAGCAGCGCACCCATGTTAAGGATAGCTCTATTCTGCTTCCTGGATCCTGTGTAAAGTTTGCCAACCCTTTAGGACCTATCTCAAGCCTCAGCTCCCTTGACCTGCCTCCCAGTGCACCGTAACTCTGCATCACTGTGCACTGCTGATGAACAGTGCCTTGACACCTGCTTTTTACTGCACATAACACTGCAGGAATTGAGTAATTCTCTTGTATGGCTATTTAATGTGGCATGTGTTTATCCCCTTGTCAATCCCTCCCTCTGAGATAAGTGTCTCCATCAGAGCTCCATAGGTAGCATTGATTAATGATAGACCTCTCAGTTGTTCTTCTGTAATCTTGAGGGTGCAGCCTTACATTACAATGAGTGTGTCCTTACTTTTTGTTCTGATGAAACACTATTTAATTCTAGCAAAATGGTTTCCTAAGTGACAATTTACAATTTTTGACTGTCTCTTCTTCTTTCTCGTTTTTGCAATTTTAGAACAATTGGGGGGAAACAGGGGACAGGAAAAGAAATAGGAAGAAAGAAAAGAGAATAACGCAAAGAGAAAAGAGCAGAGCAAGAAAGGAGGTGGATCTCTATAGGAAGTTTGTAAGGGAAGGGAGCACCAGTGCCAGGAGGTAACAGGTACAAAGAAGAGTACATGGTGGCTGCTTCTTTTCTGCAAGTGAGCGGCAAAGCCTGTGCCTTGCTATTGCCCCGGGAGAGAAGCTGAACTCTCCAGCACATGTTCCCCTAGCCCATTGGTGGCGAACCTGTGGCACGCATGCACAGAGGGTTGTTTGTATCACTGACTCTAAAAGTTTCTCTATCACTTCCCTAGTGATAGAGAACTACGTTTTTCTTTTCCAATCAAGAATTTGACCAGGTGAGACACTAAGATAATGCCTGGGGGTGGTTAAGTATATATGCTGGTCATTTGTCCTTAAGTTATATTTTGCCTGTATTCAAAGTATTTCAGAAGTGTAAAAATTTAACACAAATTTCAGTGATGGAAAAAGCAAGATAGATGTCACCTAACAGGACTGAAATCTACCTGCACCTTTCACAGCCTTGTCCATTTTTATCAAAAACAACTTGGAATTTAAGTTTGTGAGGAAAGAGAATCATCTTACATGACATTTTCATTCCTAAACAAAAAGCATAGATTTATTTAGAAATATCAGAATTTTACCTCATCTAATAAAAGGCATAGAACATTTCTAAAAGAACTTTGAAAATATTTGTCTCAGATGGTATTGACAAGGACAGTTTTAGAAATGGCACTATCACTTGTCCTGCAAGTGGCTTCCAAACTGACCCTTTGGAGCTATAGGGAGTACAAGGTTAAACTGGAAATCCAATTGGATCTAAAGTACAACAGAGTATGTCTCATCTACCTGAGCACAGTTCTTATCTGACTCATCCATCCCAGGATACTCATGAAGAGAAAGGAGAAAAATAAATTCCTAGATGATGCAGATTTCTTGATACATATTAGTTGATGACACAAATAATAACAGAAGTAATACTAAATGCTTGTGTCTTCTAGGAACTCTTCACTCAGTCATTCTTTTATTTTTCAAAACTTACGGAAGCAGCACAGGACAGAGAAGCTATGGTCCTTGCTATAGTAAGACCTGAGTTCAGCTCACAACACTGCTGCTCACTAGTTAGGCAATTGATCTAGTATAAGGAAACTTGTCTTTCTGTACATTGGTTTCCTCCTCTACTAATAAAGTAACTAGTTTTATATTTCAGGGATTAAATGGAATGATATATGAGTGAACAATTCAAAATTCTGTAAATGCTCAGTATTTATTAGTTGAATATTTTATACTAGGTGTGATTGAAAATGTGTGAAACCTTATCTCAGGAAGATCGAGGGAAGCCAATGAACTCAAAAGCAAAATTCTTTCTTGAAAGCAAAGTTTCATTTGTTCAAAATATATCTGGTCCTCTGGAGTCTCAGTGGTTGCCTTTCTCACTGGGGCTGAGAGAAAGGTGGTAGAGGAGAGAAAGGCCCCTCACCCCTTCCTGGCCTTCTCTGCCTCCTTCTGTCATGGCCAGTCACTGGCCTCTTGTGTACAAAGCCTCATTGCATTCGCCTCTCTGGTTGCTTTGTACCTGTTGGCCTGCCCCCACCAAGGGCCCCTTTTTGGCCTTTCTTTTTTTTCTATTCTCAAAAGACCCCAAGGGGGTCCCAGGGCCCAGTGGCTGAGCTCCCAGGTTGCCTTACAGAGGAGGTGTTGTTCAGTAGAAAGGCATGTGGAGTCCCAGGGTGAGAAAGAGGAGGACATTATCAATCATGAGCTGTTAAAAGCCAGGAGAGTGAAGGGAGAGCTCACAAGAGCAGAGAGGACTGAATTGAAGTGGAGAATTTTTTTTTCCTGTTCCTGTTGTTGTGTTGTTGAAGAGAGCGTTCTTGGACATCTGCCCAGACACATGCTGAGTTAAAGAAGCAGCAGGATACATTCTTAAAGAATGAATTGGGAGAGGGGAAGGAGCTGGGGGTGGGGAGGAGGAGTGAAAGGGAACCAAGGAATGAGTCCAACCCCCAGACAAAGGAGGCCCCTGCTGACCAGACCAGCCCCAGTCTGGCCCTTCTGGGGTTCAAATGCTGGTTTGTTTAGCACATAATCAAGGAACACCAAGGCTCCCTAATACTTGCTTTGGACCCACAAAGGGACACGGAGCATAGTTTCTTAAACTGTCTTCTGTATATCCAGTACAGACTAAGAATGCTATGGAAACCACTCTTCTCTCCGCCAGTCCCAGAGACACTCACCTGGTAGCCCAGTTCATGATGCAGTCAGAGAGTAAACGGGCCTGGCCTCATGGACAACAGTGTCAAGTGCCACCTGGTGACAAATGTCTGTTTCTTTTCAAGAGAAGAAAACTATAAAATTAACAAAATATCTTCTGAATTCTCTGGAAACTTCTAATAAACATCCCAACTTACCACCATAAATGAGAAAAAAATATACAAACCCTTGTGTCTATGGAGGAACAGCTGGATTTAACTCCATTCCTTCCTCACTGGACTAGGCCAAAAGGCCTGCACTGTGTGTACTGATCAGACAAGACCGTGGAATAGATCAGCTGGTGAGAGTCTGAAAGCCAGGGAACATCCAGGAGTATCCTTCATAGCTCATTCACTTGTTCCACTTTGTTGTTGTTGTTGTTGTTGTTACAACATATATGTAGAGTAGAACTACCAAATGCATATTCATTGAAAGTCCCTTGTGGATGGGTTCTATGCTAGACTTTGGGGAGGTGTAGGTAGTTGGATCTTAGCATGGTGAATCATACCGTAGATAGCTAGGACTTTCAGAAAAGTTGACAGACCTTTTCCTTCTTGGGTGAGTGCCATAAAAGATACCATGATAATCCATAGAACCATTGGGGGAGCCAAGCATCAAGCATTGTAATCAAAAGGTAATGGGTGAGAATGACCCCCTGGAGTTCACATTATGTGCTCTGTGTGCCACATTTGTTCATGCTGCCAAGATTACACCTAGTTCTTTAGTCGGTACAAACACTACCTCTAGTTCCATAGGAGGTAAGGGAAAATAAAATAAAATGACAATCTTTAGCCATTCTTGGAACCACTTACCAAGGACCTGAATTAAAGAAGGCCGCCATGCTTATACTCAAAGCAAGAGAGATTAAAAGGCTACATTTTCAAAACTTAAGCTACACCTTATACTTTCAAGTAAGTAATGATAACTATCCTCTTTCAAAACTATACACTTCATATTACCATTGTAGAAAATACTATTAAAATGTTATTTTCTTCTTTTCTGTATGTCATGAGAGACAGGGACAGATATATATATGATAGAGACAGAAACAGAGGGATAACAGCTGAGCGTAGTACGTAGCTGATTCTTCCCACAGAGCCCAAGGAATCTGCACTTAGGAAGTTCCTGTAGTAAAATGTGACAGAGCAGGTTACCCATGTCCTTGTCACATGGCACTGAGAGCTCAGGATCATGGTAGTGATGCTCAGGATCTGTGAGCTACTGCTGCCCTTATCAAATTTGGCAATAATATTCTTGAACCATTAGTCTTCCTTAAAAGTAGTAGGTAGACATACAGATAACACGGTTTCTTTGATTGTGGTGTCTTCAGGCACCACTGTGAAAATTGAGATATTTTTGATTCATTCTAATTTATTTGACATCATTTATGAAAATTACTTCTTGGGCATTTATGGTTTTTCCTATTCCATGTGATATAAAGAGTTGGACAGAAAAAGACTGCACAGAAGGAGCAGAGAAGGAAATGACAAAAAAAGAAAGGAAGTCTTCAGTGACTTACAGTAATTTGCAGGTTGAGACATGCAGGGAACTGAAATGTGCTTGCTGTAAATTTGCATGATGAAGCTCTAACCTTCAGTGTGATTTTATTAGGAATGAAGAAGTAATTGAGGTTAAAAGGGGTTTTATGGATGCACCCCTAAGCCCATAGCATTAGTGCCCTTACAAGAAGAAACACATGGAACATGTTTGCTCTCTCTGCTGTGTGACAACACAAAGAAAAGATGGTTGTCTCTAAGCCAGGAAGAGATCCTGCTCCAGAAAGTGAATCCTGCAAGTTGAGTATATTTTATCAAAAGTGCCTGGGACCAGAAGTATTTTTGAGTTTAGGTTTTTCTCTGATTTGAGAATATTTGCATATACATAGTGAAATGTATCAGAGATTAAACCCAAGTGTAAGCATGAAATTTAGTTATGTTTCATACACATTTTTTGCATAGCCTGAAGGTAATTTTATACAATATTTTTAGTATGCCTGCATGTTAACTACAACAAATTACATAAGCTCAATTGTAGAATTTTCTACTGCAGCACCATATTGGTGCTTGAAAAGTTTCACTTTTGGGAACATATTGGATTTGATATTTTCATATTAGGACTACTCAACATGTATAAACTTGACCTTATACTTTCCAGCCCTTGTATTATGAGAAAACTGACTTTTGTTGTTTCAACCACTCTGTCTATGGTAGTTTGATGAACAAAGCCAAGACCCTTGCTTCCTTTACATTTGCCATATAAATGGAAAATGTTGAAAAGCAGTAGAGTTTCTTCTTTCAGTCCTCTAACAGTGGGATAGAAACTTAGAGTATAAAAAAATGGTTCTCAGTACAAGGCTGGTTTGAATCTTTTTGAGGTTTTCAGAGCTGTAGATGAGACTTTAAGAAGTTATGATCAATTTGGGTTCCCAGTGTACTTCCCAATTATTCAAGGTTGCAAGATCAGCACATTATATACATGTTACTGATTTGTTTTACTATGTTGGTTAGTATAGGCACAGGTATAATTGATTAGACTGGATTCTGCTAATAAAATGGGTCTGAACTGAGTTTATTTAAACTTGTTAACAACTGAAAAGGTTGAACGTTTAAATACACACAGACATACACATGAAGAGTATGAATAAGTACAGTAAAATCCCAGGTCCAACCCTATCCCAGTTCCAATTCTGATGAAAGAAGAATAACTGTGATCAGGTTGCTGTCTTAGAGATACTTTTTTTAATTTCAAGTCATAATGAGGCATCTACTCTCTGTTCCCCTGTTTATAATTAGAGAATACCCTCAAGATGTATAGAAAGAGGTTTGTAGTAGTAAGTGCCCATGTCTACAATGTCAAACTCTTGGGAAAATAGTTCCAAAGACCACACCAGTGACTTTCTGTAACAGAGGTACAAAGTAATTCATTTGTTGGGTCCTTGTTTTTAACTCCTGTGACTTAGCACATTTCACTTCTAAAAGTTGGCCATGCACAAGGCCAAATTGTCGTACAACTTTGTTTTGTAAGCTTCACATCTCTCTATACATCCACACTCCCATATGCATTACCACTGCTTAGCTTTACCTGTCAAGTTGAAATTGACATTGAATAAATCCTAAATAACTTAATAAAATGTTAATCTTGAATTATTTTTCTCCAAAAGAAGAGAGAACAGTATTATTCTATACAGTATGTTTCATGAACCTTACACAGGGATACTCAATTCTTTTCATGCTGGTAGGAATTATAGTTTTAAAAAATTAAGGGGCCAGGAATATACTCAGCAACACAGTGTCTGCCTGGCAAGTAAAAAGTCCTGAGTTTGATTCCTGGTACCAAAACAAAACAGACAAACAAACAAACAAAGAGAAAGAAAGAAAGAAAGAAAGAAAGAAAGAAAGAAAGAAAGAAAGAAGAGGAGGAAGAGGACAAAGAGGAAGAAAAAGAAGAGGAGGAAGAAGATGAAGAGGAAGAAAAAGAAGAAGAGGAAGAAATTGAGTACTTAAATACATTTGTAGGGTCTGCTCAGATTCTTTCATGGTAGAACTTCCATTAACATGTACTGTGAGTGTACAAAAAAGAAAGAGGGGGGTGATGTTATATTCACATTTACCCCCATTTCATATGATCATGGAATACTTTGTAAGACCCAAGATCAAGAAAATACAAAACAAACAGAACAAACTGCATTATTCAGAACACATCTCCAATTTCAAAAGTAAACATTCCGCTCTTTCTTCCTTTTCCTTTTTTCTTGCTAAATCCAGTACCATTGACCTATGTACACTGCCAGCCTTCAAAACTAAGTTCTTACTCAAGCCAGAAACATAATATTGGTTGTATCTTACCCAAATGTAAAATTTGTGAACCAGCCAAGATGACACCAAATTGTCTTTACAATTGTAATTCTATTTGTCTTTTATTATAAAACTTTACAAGTACCTTTCAAGGGAGAATTTCAGAAAAAAAAGAGTATGTGTAAGGAAGATTTTGAGAGCTTCTTCAACCAGACTGAAAAGTTTCCCACTTCATTTTTGCCTATACCCAGGGTATTTCTGCTTATTACTTAGTGCAGTGCACACTTTTTAAGGCTTGATGTCTGGGTGGAGCAGCTCTCAGAGAACAGAAATAGTGGGGATACAATTCTGATTCTTTGGCCAGAATATGCTTTTCTTTTCATCCTCTGTAAACAGTGAATACAGGAAAACCACACTGAAGTTTTAAAGCATAACTGTTGCATAGCTGAAGATTACTATGTACTATAGAAAGGAAGAGAAGCAAGAAATTCTATACATTGGGAACTTGAATTGATTCCAAAAGTCTGGATTCACAAAATAGTACATTGTGTTTTCTACAGTTGAAATCATTTCCTTGGTTTCATGACTTCCTTATAGAGGGAGTAGATCCTTCTGCAAAGCAGTGGGAGAATAGGGAATATGTATCATTTGGAGAAACTTAAATTCAATTTTCTGCTCAGTGACTTTCCAGAGTGCTCATTTGGTAAAGCTCAGTAGAAAGCTGTCTTTTCGTTCTTGTTTTTATTCCCAGCCCTCCTTTAAAAAAATGAAGAACAAGCTCAGTTATACATTTTGGGAATCCGGTAGAGGCCTGTTTGTGAACATTGCCAGTGATGAACTGTTCACTGGTCTTGCCCATGAAGAGAAGTGAAGAGTGGAGCATAAGCTCAATTTGCCGTGTTTTCATGGACCATTTTAGACAGAGAGGTCTCCCTGGACCCCCATAACTTTTCTACTTCTGTCCTCCATACACAAAGGCATGTGATCAAGGGGTACTTTATTTGAGAAAGTTTCCCAGTTTCTCTTCCAAGTCCTCTTTTTTCCTTGATGTTTATTCCTAATACTTTCAACCTTCTTTGACACTTTCTCCCTTTTGGTACCATTAATGCCTTTTAGTTATCTCACCTACTTCTGATATTTAATTACATTTTCTCTAGGTTATCCATAATTGTGCTACACAAGACTGGCACTGAAAGTACGTGGGTTGTTGGAATCAGGTAGAACTTAGTGTGTGTTCTGACTCCAGTCCTTACAAGCTGCGTGACTTGTGCAAGAAGTTAATAGCCCTAACGGCTGAGAATTTTCACTTATAATTTAAAATAATTGCTTCTCATCAAGTAAGAGAGGATTAAGTGAGGTATGCAATATTAACTATTTTACGCATGATCAGTGCATATGGGTATTCCATAAATGAAAGCTTTCATATTCATTGGTTTTGAGTTACGTGAGGCATACATAGAGATCTCCTGAATCAATAACATTCAGGTAATAATGACGCTGATTGTACTACAACTCCACTTTCTCCCACATTCTGCCCTAGATCCATTTGCAAGTCTCTTGGCCTTCTTCTTCAGAGTTTCTATGACTTTGTGTTGATCTTACTTGTGGTTATCCTCTGATGTTCTTGTGTTTTTATTCACAAGATGTAGGATCTTGGCTCCTAATTGCTTTGTTTCCTTAGTAGGGTGGTAAATGCAAAATTGGTATTTAATAAATATATGTTGATTATTCAGTGGATGGATTTAGAATGATAAGCAATATGCTAGCCTTAGTGTGGAATAACATGTAGCTTTTAGGACTGAGGATTCAGGAGTGAGCTTCCTTTAGGGTTTAGGCCTTCCTTGACTGGCAGACTAGGCTAAACCTCATTTATTGATTAAAAGCAAAGAATTCTAAAGGTTCTAAACTTCTAGCACAGGAGAAACTGAAGCCTGGTTTACTGTGGTTAAACATTAAAGAGCATAGTCATAACTTCAGTGCATTTTATAACATACAAACTTCCATGCCAGACCTTGGCTGCCCCCAGTTTCAGAGACTGTATATCTGACAGGCCTGGCAATCCTAATTCCCCTAGTCCTCTGACCACTCTGAGAAACACCCAATCAGAGAAACACAACCATTAGAGAAACTTTCTATATCCCTTTCTGTGCTAAGGCTGTTTCCTCAGAATCCGAGGATGCAAATTAGCTGTATTGGAATAGATATCTGTAACTCTTTGCTAGGTATAGTCTGTGTCTTCAAACTCAGTGTCCTTTGGATCCCCTTCCTCAGCCTTACTCTTGCCCTTGCCCTGTTCCTCTGAGGAACAGCTGATGTACCCTCTGGCTTGAGATTACAGGAGCCTAACCGGGGGCACTGCGCTTAGCTGTGCTCCTCTGGCCCCTGAATGAGAAGCAGCACCTGCCAGCCCCTCCCCTGCTCCCTTTAGGCTGGTTACACAAAACTCATGCTGTTCTGCAAGCCAGATCTCAGCTTTCACAGCAGCCTGGTCCCTGAAGCATTTCTTATTTAGTTTTTAATCACACTGGATAAAGGACTGCAGCAGGCCAGCCCCTCCCCGAGCCAAGTCTCACTCCAGGGCCCTTTCCCTGGGCCAACTCCTGCCACTATGCCACTGATTATGTGTACTGGGGCAGGAGGGTGGTAATTGCCTGCCCTAGCTAAGAGAGATACAAAGCAGCGTGTCTGAAAACCACAAGCTGGGCATGATGGAAACCCTGTGCCTACATGAGGACTTGCACATCTCCATCATCTGGCATTTGTGAGAAATGCAAACCTCTCAGGCCTCACCTGAATCTTTTCATCTGCTCTGGAGGTGCTGCTCAGGCATCCATGTGTTTTGATACATGTGCAGCTTTGAGGATCTTTGCTTTGATCATGTTTGATGTTCAGCAGCAGTTTTGTATGGGTTGGAAACTTCTTTCTGGAGAAGGAAAAGCTGCCAAGGATGTCACACACCAGACCCCCCTCCCCGACCACCTCATCGCATGCACACAATGTTCTCTGGGAAGCGGGAGTGTGGTGCTTTGGAGTAGCCTGAAGGCTGGAAGAATGTGCAGTTCCTGGAGGAACTGGGATGTGCAAACATAGGCAATGAAGCACTTGTCTGTGCCTTGGCCTTTCTGCATCACATGGGCCTGGGAACTGCACCAGGTGTGGCAGGAAAATGCAACTCAGTTTTCAGAGGCCAGGGAACAATGGTCAAATCACAAAGCAGTGCCTGAGAAGGGAGGGCTGGAAGTGGTTCCCGTGCATACAACAGATGTGCAAAGATGGGTTAATCATATTAAATCCAGGAACACAGTCTACAAGTGTTCTTTTTCCTGGCTCAGGAATGATCTCATTTAATTCTAAGATTCCCTAACTCATAGCTTTTACTCCAAGTAATAGTTATTTTAGCTAGAAAGGGAAGAAGATAAGGGATCTTTCAAATTACCAGATTTGCCTTTGATTCTGCCTCTAGGAGAAAGTGTGGTCTTTTGTTAAACAAATAACTCCTGTTGGTTATGAAAGGTGAGGCCTGCAAGGCATAGCATGAAAGAAAAAAAAATTGTACTGCATAAGATATGATTGGAAATTTTGATGTAAGTGACAGCAGAGTAGCTGAAAGGAAAGGAAAATATACTTTGCTTTCTATCAGGATAGAAAACCCAGCATAAAAATACAGGTCTGGACTGCAAGAATGAGTGGAAACTTCTGGCATCAAATTTCCTGTTTCACAGAAGTTAAAGGGTGTGATCCATTGTACAGACAGCCCTCAACATATAAGGATGCAACTTATGGTTTTTGTGTTGCTATGATGCGTAAGCTCTACACATTCAGTAGAGACTATACTTCAGATTGTGATTTTTGATTGTTTCCCATGCTAGCCCGGTGGCGTGCTTTAGTTGACTCTGATGTGCTGAGCAGTTGCAGCAAGGCACTGCTCCCATCAGCCACTCCATCATCAGGGGACATAACTGACTCCATACTGTATTGTGCGCCTAAACTGTAAGTTTCGACAAATCAAGTGAATTAAATGCATTTTTTACTTACTATATTTTTCTCTACCTGAGGGTTTACATAACTCCATCCCGAGTTGAGGAGCACCTGTGTCTAGATCTCCAAACATTGTAAAACTGAATTGTCACTGGCTAACATGGATCCTTGCTTAAGTGACAATAGAAATTGAAACTGAGGAAGAAAGTAGCATGGCAAAGAGTTTTTATTGGAAAGTAAGAAAAAGTGGCAAGGAATACTAACTAGCTTGAGGGGCTGACAAAGGTCCGGCTGGCCCTTAGCAGAGGAAAGAAAGAGAAGGTAAGGAAAGAACACCAGCTTGAGCAGCTGGAAGGGCACACGCTGATCAAGTTCAGACTGGCCCATGACAGTTTCTCAGGACACCATGGAGCACTGGAGTCTGCTTGATCATCATCTCACTCATGGGTTTTTAGCTCCAGAAGATTCATTGTTTATTGAGGAGTAATTCACCTCCCATGAGATGGTAAGATGGTTTTTCTTGCTTGGGCGAGTGATCTCACCATGGTCGGCAAGGCTCAGCTTTTCCTAGAAACCCAGGAGTGACAGGGTTACGACAACATCTGGAGACTTCTAGGCATTCTCAAGGAGGGTCTGGAACTGAATGTTGTAAAGCTAGTAACTGGATGTCCCTGTAAATCCAGAAAATTAGTTTAATTACTCTTACCTTGCTGTCCTCAATCCTGAAGGGAGATGAGATAGAGTAGGTACATTTAGAGCTAATAAATCTTGTAATGCGCAAAACTCCTGGAGTGATGAACATGTCTACATACAGAGCAGGGATCTGTCCCACAGCTTTGTGATAATGAAGGAAACATAAAATGAGGGCAGAGATGCCAAAATTTATCCTGCTTTTACTTCCCATTGGACAATTACAGGTTCAGCCTCTCAGTCCCTGACTGCCTTGGAAGAGAACACAAGCCATGCTTTTAATAAGTAATGGGTTAAGGACCCAGGAGTTAGTTTCTGTCCCTATGGTGGTCTCTGACTGTCAGAACTGCTGGTTACCTTCAATTTTACATTATATGTGTAAGCTGCCAGGAGACTTGGGCCTTGATTCCTGGTTTTTATATTTTGCAAAGACTTGGTATTAGGCATTGATAGGGAAGCATTAATGAGGTACTTATGGGTGGGAATGACAGTACAATAAATAAATCAAGACATGGCACATGGGAATATATGGTTAATTCCTAAGTAAGTATGAATTAAACTGACAATATAGGTTGTGAAATGATAAATGTCATCTCAGAACTATGAGTTCAAAGGAGGATGACTCAGTGTCAGTTAGAACAGGAAAGGCCTGTGAATAGGTAGAAGGCAGCTAGTCCTGTAGATGATTAGTGACGACCCCCAGAATATATAGAAGAGCCACAGTAATAGGAATGGGCTCATCAATTCCCCTGCAAACGTCCTCAGTCAACAGGGAGCAGTAAACATAATAGCTAATCAATCAAATAATTACTGCATACTCATCTAGTGCCAAGAGATATAGTGGGGACTAGAGATTCAGAGATGAATTACGACAGGATTACTTGCCCTTGAGGAGTTGCATAGAAAGTGACCAACAGGGGGAATATATAAACTGGAATATAATCTGACACCTGGCTCACCAAGGTCCACATGGAGACAATAGCGATTAGAAGTAAGAGGAGTGAAATCAAAAAAGAGAGGGAGGGAGGAACAAGGAATGTTCTCTAGAGAGGATTCAGTCTTGGGCTCTTAATAAAGGTGAAGTTTTCTAAGCAAATGAGGGACACAAGGGTACGGCTGGTTTATGAAGCAGGATTTGAAAGGAGCAGGAGACCAGCTTGGGAGGGGACTTGCATCAGATCTAATGGTCTTTCTAGGAGCTTCCAGGATGCTTGGATTTCATAGAGCAGCTACTAGAGGCCACTGAATAATATGAAGAGGGAGAAAGGTACTAAATATAATGTCTAGGAAGGCTACCACAATGCAAGGGCAGCAGAGTGTCAGGCCAAAGGCAGAGAAGTGGCCACTCAAGTGTTCATAACTGCTTTCCCTGGGGCCTTCTCCAAGGGAGGACTCTTAACAACCTTTATGCTCCTTGACTTGCCTCCTTGGGTGATGTGTGGCTTGTCCCTGTCCTTGCACTAAGTTAGCACTCCCAAATTGCCACGTGGTAGCAATCTGCTGACAACCTCTCGCTGCCTTGTTCCATGCTTTCAGCTTTTCCCACTCACTCCCTTCATTCCTAGAACTTCCCTTTCAAGGAGATAGCCCATCCAGTTAACCACTTAACAGTTCATCCAGAGAATCACTTGGGCAGTGCATTTGTTTATGTAGTGACTACACTGAGTGTCACTCAGACAAGTGTCATTTCCATCAGTTGATTCCTATACTGAATAAATTTGATAAGATTGTTGTTTTTATATTTCCTGTTGTATTGACTTATAAAATTAACAAAAATACAGTTTTTGATCATTCTTAAATATGGTCTGGTAAGAGGTTAAGACTGAAATAAAGATTTACCAAGTAAAAATAGAGGACTCCCAGAAAAAAATTTTTGTCCCATGAATACTTAATCTAAAGAAGTATTATTTATATATCTGAAATTCAAATTTATATGATATGCCTGTATTTTGTCTTACAACTCCATATCCAATATCTCAAGCAATCTCACTTTAGAATTACAGGTTCACCTTGTACAATTCTCCAAAGTCCTTTTCTCCCACAAAGGTTACTGAGACCTCAAAGATTCATTCAGCCCAGCTAGAGCAAATTTGTGACTTCTAGATCAGCTTAGTGTCCATTTGGTAACCTGTTCTCCTTAACATGGGATGGATTAGATAAATGCATCAGCTTTCCTAGAAGCATAGGGATAGAAACTTGTATACATATAAACATGTATAAGAATGAAAAGTCAAGTGCTATTTCAATGAGAATTTATTCTGGGCCTGGAGTCTTCTTGGAATTAGGCAGATCTATCTTGGCCTGCTTTGGTAGCCAAGGAAGTCCACTTGGCTTTCTGACCCAACCAATAATCACATGCTCTATTTGGCCATGAACAGTAGTCCTTTCTGTTAGAATAATACCTTGTACTTTTCAGAGCACATCCACAGACATGGCTTCCTAAATCTTTGTAAGCTTTTTTTTTCTTTTAATTGTAAATGATATTTATATACTTCACATGTTTCCAATTTGGTTTCTGCCACTAAACAAAACAGAGAAGTTTCTGCAAACACTGAATTACATATCAGCGCTTTACAAACACACTGCAGTTAAATTTTTGTTCTTATCTTTTTTTCCTTCTGCTCCTCTTCATGTTTTTAGAATACCATTCTTTCGCCTCAGTTTGGTTAGTCTGGCACACATCTGATTCAGCATCACTGTTCTCAAAGAAAGGATGCTTGATTGTTAAAACTATGAAAAGGAGGTGCTGGAAACTCCTGCAGGTCCAGCCGGACTCTGTTACTGCTGGAGCTCAGGGCTGCCTAGTCCAGGGCTTCTCTATTTCTTCCATCCCCGCCTCCCAGTTTCCTTAGGATTCTTTATTTCTCCTCTTTCTGTTCTAGATGCTCTGAAGCCTCTCAACAACCATGGCTTGCCCACTATTTCAAGTGATTTCATTGTCATAGTTTTTGTTGCTTCTCAATAATAATCTGAGAAATTCTAGGTGAACACAGGTGTGTAATTATCTATTTGGCAGGTGAGTAAAAGAAAACTAGAACAATGAATTTAATAACTCCAAAGACAGGAGGTGACAGGAGTCTGTCTTCAGTTCTTGCAGTTCTTGCCCTACTTTGGTTTTGCTGTGATCTGTTCTTAGCAGCTCCTCTAGTCATGCCTAACTCATGAGATCTAAGGACTTCTTACATTACTGTCCAAGCCACTGCAATTGTTGGGTCCTGTCATTTACATTCCTAATCTTTGGTGGCCATATGTGGCCAGGATTTTCTCAGTGCCCATTTTCATTAAATCTCTAAGAATATACTTTCCAGTCCCCATGAAAGATCACCAGAAGACAAGATATGTTCCACTCCACAGGGTTTGTTGGATGAATTGGAAACCAGAAGTGCTGTGGGTCACACTACACAACAGCTGAAGATATAGGTCCTTGTTTACCCCAGGGAGACTTTGATATGTCCTTCTTCCTTCAGCAAATACTGAGTGCGCATGGAAAATAGTAATATCTAAGTACAGAGCATTAGTTTTTCTTTCAGACTGAAAAGAAGATGACCTAGGCTTGTTGGAGGAGGTCAGCTTTCCTTTTTGCCATGGGAACTCCATGATCTGCTGATGAATTATCAGCATTATGATTTTCATCCATTGTGAACAGTTTTCTTCTAGGTCTTTTATAAAATGCATATATTTTATTTCATGATGAAGATCAGATTGTTGTGTATTCTAGTCCTAATAAAACTAAGAGAACTCTGCCTTTTGTATGTAGCCTTCACCTAACTGCCTTTCTTACATGGGTCAGGAAGCCTGGTCTCACCAGAGTGGACTATGCAGGTGTTTTGCCTCAAGCTTCACAATGATGCTGGCCATTTCTGCAGGCAGGAACGGGGAGGGCAGATGCACACCTGGGATCACTGTGACAGATGGCCCACTCTTTCAGACTCAGGTCTTCAAAGGCATTGTGTTATTTCTCAGAAAGTATTGCAGGGCTTACATATTCTGACTTATCCACATCAATTCCAAGACACAGATAAATGCTAAGTGATGTTTTGATTATCTGTCATTTCAGATTATCTGCCATGGAGTCATCGATATATGCAGAGACATGTGCAGACACACATCTCTCTCTAGGAATAGCTATAGAAATCCTGCTAATTTGCCCCTGTGCTCTTGGACAGGCTGTGTGTGACATGTTTCCAGTATTCTCAAGCCTTGTTCCTATGGTTGCTTGTTTTCTCTTGCTGACCCATGCCTCCTGCATTCCTTTTCCTCTTTTTATCCCTCTTTTTTTGTAATGAAGCTGTTTCATTCTCAACAATTCTTCCAGGTCTTATCTGCAGGAGAATTCCTTGCCTGGCCCACATTTTAACTTCTTCAGTCATCCCTAAAATGCCTTTAGTGAGACACTTGACACCCAGCTATGTTCAATTTTATACCATATTACATGCTACATATTCTCCACTGCTGAATGTAGTGTAAAGGCCTCTCACTGCTTATCACCTTCCATTTGAACTGATGTTTTTATCGTGCTATTCTTGCTCCAAACACTGCGCAGTGTCTTCCATTGATATGAATGACAGGTTTCAATGTAGGGCAAAGCAGTAGAGAGATCTCCCCTTTCTTTTATCTAGTACTTCAGTTCAGCTCTGGCTTTCATTTAGAAGAGAATGGGAAGGAGTCTGGGAACCATGAAACAGCTCTTTACACAGGCACTGGGAACTTCTGGAAGCCCTTTTGCAAGGGTACGTGGGTTACCTGGCCAAAGCTAAGCAACTCTTGGAGTGCGAGGGAGAAAAATATTTATGTCAGTTACACTGCTTTCATTGCACTGCTTAGTGAGGCATCTTACTCCACGACTTTGCTTATTGTTGCTTAGAAAAGAGGTTCCTGTCATTGTTTTTCTGTCTTCCAGCCAGTGTGCAGTGGGCAGAAGAGAATTGTCTTCCCAGACTTTCCTGAATGCAAATAAACAAATCAGTCCCATTAGTAATCCTTCACTCTAAATCTCCTTGATTGTTCCTTTGGAAAATATGCACACTCAGGCAGACCCCCTTACACACACACACACACACACATTCACACTCACACTCTCCACACATGCTCACAGTCTACACCATAATAACATAATGCCTAGAGCTGACAGCTGTTGTGGCATGCAGGAGCCACACAGAGACAGATGTGACGAAGATGAACTGATCCCATTTTTAAGAAGATGAAATAAGCTCGTTCAAACTAATAATCAGGCCCTCTTTTAGTTTGATACACACTCAACTGTCAGTTTGAAGGATGAGACCCTGATGTGACCTCTCAGCAATGAATGATTCTCTTAATATCTTTTTAAAAAGCAGCTTTCTCATTGTTACTTTCCAAAGAATTAAGTAATACAGCATAGACAAATGAGAAACCTGGAGAGGGCTGGTACAGCAGAGCCTACAATTCTCATCTCTCAAACTTTTAAATAGTAGGGGCATGTGAATGATCCACAGAAATTGTGCTCTCTGAAGTGGGAATCCAAGGTGAGGAGTCAGCAGTCATTCTCATGACAAGGAGAGTCTAAGCCTTTCTCTCCATTTATATCTGCAGAGGATGGGCAGGCTGATGTGCAGATACAAAAGGAAAGAACTGGCTTCAAAATGCAGGACAAACCTTGGTGCTGTTGCTGTGGTGCTGCCCTTCAGTCCACAGTGGCAATTTGCAGCATCTTCTAGACTATCAGCTCCTGTGACAGGGGATATGGAGAAGTATCAGCAAGGCCCGGTGGTCAGGAATCTTTTATTCTCCTGGTAATCTGGTCCTACACTGGGTAGAATGAGCTTCCAACCCTGCTAATAACTTCAAGGTTAATTGAAATGTTTGTATTCAGTATAATGGAGTGTCCATTCTGTCTGTGGTTATAATAAAAGGTAGAGGCCCAAAGATGATCATGAACGGAAGTAAGGATGTGACAAGCACTCTTTCCACTATGGCTTTGGAAGATATCTGTGTGATAAGCACAGGAGGAGCCCTTTGAATAAAGTGACAGATGAATGAGGGAGGGCTCAACTTGGACACTTGCTATACATGCTCAGGAATGGCCCAGAGGCATGTGCACATTAAACTTCATTAGATACCTTGCAGTGAGTGAAGCTGGACAAGTTGGCAAATGCCTGTAGTCCTAGCACTCCAAAGGCTGAGGCAGAAGAATCACTGAGTTTGAGGCCAGCTGAGGCTACATAGTGAGTTCAAATCTAGTCTGAACTATATAGCAAGACCCTATCTATAAAAAAAGTAGAGAAACAAAAAGGAAAGAAAGGGTGAAGAATCATCATAATGACACATGCCTTTTGATACCAGCAGGGCAGGAAAGCTCACTCTCTGGGAACAAATAGGCTTTTTCATACACATTGTCTTTTATTCTACTTTATCTGTTTACTGAGTGTTTGCTAGAGGAGACCTATGCTGGTAGCTATATTTTTCCCACCTATGTCTGTCATTCAGTGGCGTAGCACACTGTTTTGTGTGTACTACTCTTATAAGACTTTCAACCTTTATTTTCTCATCACCCCATAGGACATAATCAATATGGCAAATAGATCTTTTGCCATATTGTTTTACAGAGGTGGACCCTGCATCCCCATGGAGTGACTTTTCCAGCTTCTTGTATACATGGAAAGCAACTCTTCTGGTGCAAATTCCATTGTGTCGTCAAGCATGATGACCAACTGACCAACTGGCTAGACCGCATTAGTGCACAGTGCTACTTCTGCAGGGGAGTCCAAGCTGGACAGCATATGTCTTTTGCAAAAGGACTCACTTAAGCCAAGTATGGCCCACGCTTAACTCCCTTTCTGCAATGGTTTAAAGGAATTCATCATTGTCTGCTCTTTTTGAGTCTGAATAGTTTTCTTGTTCTCCAGGATTCCACTTTATGCTAAAACTTTTTATATCTTAAAATATACTTCTTTATTTTGAGCCAGACTTTACCAGCAGGAATAAAGGCATTGTCTTTGGTTCTCCTGGATGGTGTCCAGGCATCTTGAGTAACGAGATGGAGACAGGAATGAAGAAATAGCCCAGCTCTCACGTTCCCAGTTCCTAAACCTGCCAAGGATTTTGTAGAATTGTAAAAAGTATTTTATAACAGCAAATGCATCTAGTTCAGTGGTGCTTAATCCTGGCAGTGCATTTAGAATCACCTAGAAAGCTTTTTAAAATGCCAATGTTAGAGCCTCACCATGCTCCAGGACTTAGTTTCAGTTGGTCTGAAATAGGTCCTGAGAATCAAGTGCTTTTAAATAGCATTTGACTGATTGTAACATACAACCTAAGTTTGGTACTTCTCATTTGTCCATCTTGAATTTAAAAATAATGAAACCAATACCTGAAGAGTTTAAGTTAATTGCCTTAAATTAGATACATATTGCTGGTTTAAAAATTTCCTTCAGGATTTGTAGTTCACCATGATAAACATTTATTGCCTTTCAGGTATTCTTTGGATCAGAAATCTATGGGAAGCTGAGTCCTTCTACCTCACAGTTTCATGAGTTTATAGTCAAGGAATGTCGGCCATGGCTATAGTCATGTGGTAGCTTGATGTGTCTAATGGATTTCTTTCTAGTGTGGCTTGTTTTCACACTGGCAAGCTAGAATTGACTTTTGGCAGAAAGTCTCAGTTCTTTACCATGAGGATCTCCCCATGAGACTGCTTGAGTCTTTATAACATAGCATCTGGATTTTCTTAGAACAAGTGATCCAGGAAGGAAGCCACGTGTCATATGATCTTGTGTTAGAAATTATGCATCTCTCTACTGCCACAGTCTGGCCACTAGAAGGGAATCACTAAAGCTACCCCTATTCAAGGAAAGATGGATATGCCTCCATCTTTTAAGAGGAACAGTACCAAAGAATTTGTAGACATGTTTTAAAGCCATTCATGACCAAAATCATGTAACTATATTTATTACTAGAGCTACAAGTCTTTTGACTGCTAGTTCAGTGCTCATCAACTAGTCTCATCATTAATTGATTGATTCTAAATAAGGAAATGCCCATAAATATTTAAGATCTCATCAATTACCCCCTTTCTATGAACAGGCTGGTTCATCAGCGTCCTGAGAAAGGTCCCTTATTTGTTAGGCATGTGACCATCTCGATGTGATTCAATTCAGTTTAAGCACCTCTTTTCACCTATTAGAGTCCTCTGAAGGATCGGATTACCTTGCCAGTGGAAATATATGAGCTCCTTGTGTGATATACCATAACTGTAACAGCACATCATATAATTTTCCCCGAAGGCTTGTTGCAGCCTATGTTGAGTCATTTGTACTTATGACAGCTTGGGTGTGATTTAGTGAGACCTCACTTTGATAAAAGCCATTTAAAGCTCATAAATATGGGTGACATGCTGCCTTCCTGGCTGGGGTTTTTAAGGAGAGATTGAGATTTGTGTTGCCACTCAACTTTCATTGTTCAGGAAAAGGAAAACCAAAGGAAACAGCAATAAGGAAAGAAAGAGTCAGGAGAGGAAAGAGTCAGAGAAGGACAGAGATGGACAGGGACAGTCAAAGGCCAAAGCAGGGTCACACTTGAACTGTGGGCATCAGGCTTCCTGTGTGTGCACATGCTCATCTTTGGCCTTCTGCTGGCTGTAAGGCCAGGATCTGTGAAGGGCAGCATCTCAGGGAGGGTCTGGGAAAGAACACAGGAGTGAAGTGGTCACCAGACTTCAAGGGCCATTTACTTCCTCCTTTAAAAGCGTTGTTAAATCACCACCAAATTACAGTAAAGTGTAGATTTTTATTGGACAAGAACGCCCTATAGCTTCTCTCCTCACAACACAGCCCTCCAGGGACAGATTTTCCACAAGGTGAAGTAGGTGACTACCCTAATCGTGGGCTCTGGGGACACCAAACGGGGGCTTCCCAAACAGTATCTCACAGTGACCTTGAGGTACATATCATCCCATTGGTTTTGAGCCATCTTTTTGTTTGTTTGTGGTTTTTTGTTTGTTTGTTTTTGTTTTGTTTGTTGGTTTCACATAGGAGATTTACCTAGACTGCAGATATAGAGGGGCATTGTCTTCATGTTATCCATAAACAGATTGTTGGGGTCATTAGACACAAAGGTGCCAGAGACAGGAGGAGTATGAAAAGCAGAAAAGAAACACTGCAAGACAGACACTTCTCCAATTCTGTGAGTAGGCTTTGATCTGCTTGTTTCTTGCCCTCAATTCCCATCTGAATAAATATACCATTATAAATGTAGCTGCTAATCTCTCACATGTATCTCCATTGGCTGTTTAATCAAAACCATTGGAAAATGCTGACCTATCAAACCATGTCCTATGAACTGTTGGAGACCTGCAAAAGCTCACTCTTCATTCTACACATGATGAAACCAGAATCAGCTAGAGGAACAGGCTGAGGTCAGCTTATTCAGCCTGTAGCCAACCCACATCTGGGAAGACTCTGGGGAGATAGACCTTGAGTTGCCTTTCTTCTTCTCCAGGACCATTGTATGCACGTGAGGAACTAGGGGTGGGAAGTGGTGCTTAAGGGACAGGTCACTAGACAGTCCTGCAGTGGGAAGGATACCCAGATGTCTCATTCTGGGAGCCTGGACATTCTACACACACATAGTGTTTTATCAAAAAAAGTTGTTTTATCAAACCATACACAGGCACACAGATGTACCCCACCCAAGTTAGATTTTTGGTTTCTGCGAAAAATGAGCTGGAATGGGTCCTGCAGCTCCCCAAGGGATCCACTGCACTCCCTGTAATTTCATTTTACAGATGGGGAAACTGAGGTGTTGGTATGCCCTTCCAAGGAGGAACAGTTAAGCCCAGTGGTTGAGCAAAGACCACAGCAGGATTCCCCTGACACCTGTCTTTCAAGACCCTTCCTGACAACCATGTCCACCCAGGCCAGCTGCAGTCTTCTGTGTCCACACATCTCTTGTGGCCATGTGCCCCTTCCAGAGGGTTCTTTATGACTTGTATTTCTCCAGCCAGAGGGATGCCCTACAAGGACAGGCACATGGAAGCAGTAGGTACTGCAGTTTCATGGGAGCAGAAGAGGAGTCATTCTTCAACCACCATAGTGCCTCACCACAGCCTGGGCACACGGGCAATGGAGGGTCCTGGTGCAGCTTCCCTCATGGTGACCCAGGAGTCCAGAAGCAACTGACACAACCAATCCCTACAGTGCCTTCATCAGAGTGTGGTCCCGAGCAGACAGAGGCAGTATTTTTTCACAAATTAAATCTCCATTTAGGTCCTGTTGATCTCTCAAGTTCACAAACTTTTTGTCTTTGATCTAGATTTCTAGTTTTTTTCTTTTTCCAAAGGTTCAGATTTCACCTCTGACATTTTTGTTGTTGCTCTGGCCTTTAATATGTGTATGTGTGTGTGTATGTGTGTGTGCGTGCGTGCGTGTGTGTGTGTGTGTGTGTGTGTGTGAGTGAGAGGTTGGGGAGTGGTGCTGTATTGTTTTATAAAACACTTATCTGGGAAAGGGGAATTTCTTTTCTCCTTCAAATAAATTGGTTGTTATTTGAAGTTTTTTGATACACAAGAAAGGCTATGCTTGATCTGTGTAGCTATATGCTGTTTGATTTATGGTTTGTCCAAGTGCTGTCAGGAATAGGAGACCCCTGATACCTCTACTGTTCCTCCATATCTTTACTGTTACCTTCTGGCTTCTTCCCTCTCCTTTTCCTCTTTCTCTCTCCTCTTTTTCTCTCTTCCCCACTCTCCTGTGCTCTCTTTCTCTCTCCCTCCTTGAAACTGTTAAACTGCTATTTGGACACTACTTTGGTTTAAGGAGAGACACTTGCTGCTTCTCACATTCTCACTCAGTGGCCTCCACTCCTGGAAGCTGTGCTGTGTGTGGACATTTGTGGAACCCGAGTCTCTGTGGGGCAGGATAAGATGGAAGTGAAGTGAAGTTCTGCAGCCTGCTCAAAGGGCACAGCTCACAAAGCCAGAGCCCCTGGGATTTGAAGTCAGGTTGGAGGACTCCCTAAGGCCTCTACTCATCAGGTTATAAGGGAGGAGGAAACATAGACTTGGCCCTAGAGATTCTTCCCATCAGTAAGAGCAGCAGGTTAAAAACACTGGCTGGCTGGACAGCTCAGCACAGTAGCATGTGCTAAGTGTCTCCTGAAGGGTTCTCAGTGATTGAAGTTTCCATGTTGGGAAGAGGAGATTGCTGGGAGGTATTGCTGCCCAGAGGGGCTTTACAAGCACGTACAAACTTCCCGCCCTAGACCAGCAGGAGGGCTAAGCTGGCACAGGGCCAGTATGAGAGAAAGGTCCTAATGGGAGTCAGTGAGAAGGAAGTTTTGGCCATGTGCTTGTTTCTGAACAGCATACAAGAGTTATTGGTTATACCTGGCTGTTCTCTTTTATCTATAGGGACATGGGTAGGAAGTTCATTTGTAGTGATTAGAGAAATAACAAGGCGTTTTTCTTCAAAATTTAGAAGACTTTTGGCTGAGTGTGGTTATGGTATTATGTGGTGGAGTTTCTAAGTTGGTTTCCACCCCCAGGGTGGAAATGTCCTCCCACCCCGCCCCTGGGTTCTTCCAAAGGTGGGAACCTTTCCAGAGGTCTCAGGCAGCCATCCAGCTTTATTATACTCTCTTCATTATCCTCAGCCTTTTCAGAACTGTCTGGCTCAGTCATTACACACATAACTTTCCAGGAAGTAGGAGGCTTCACACTTCATCTCATTAACCTGTGTGGTGCCAGGAGCTGAATCCCCATTCAGAACACGGAGGTGTTCTGTGTGATACCCTTCAGCAGTCAGTCTCAGGTCTCTGGAGGACTCATTTCCCTATGGGTTTGCATAATACACTGAATTTGCAGGAGGAAGACTGTGGCTGAGTGTCTCCAGGGCCATAGGGCCTCATAGGGATGGCCCATTTCCATGCATCCAGCACTGCCAGGAGTACGGGTGCTTTCTGTCCCATACCTCTAGGGACTTTACCCCTGTGCAGCTGGCACATTGCTCTCTCCAAGGTTTGTTCCAAGCAAAGCCAGCCCCCCAACTGCTGCTTCCTCATATCTAAATTCTCCAGTGAGCCCAGTTTTAATTAATTACCATCTACTCTATACTCAAGAGGGAAACCTGCTTGGGAAAGTGTGGGAGGGGATAGATGGAGAAATTCAACTGAGAAATTTTCAGATTGCAAAGTCTGTTGTTAGCAGGAATGCTTTTTCCCGTGGTAAAGGAGAAGAAAGCATACAGCTTTATACAAAGCTGTGTCTGAATTTGTCTTTTCTAATACTCTGTGCCTGTAAGTGGGGGAGCCTAATTATACCCTGAACTCCTGTTCGATACTCAGGTCTCCTGATTTTTCAATTATAGGAATCATGTTCTTACTTGCTACCAGAGCTTCACCCTTAATCTGCTTCAGTCTCCCCTTTTTCTCTCTCTCTTTTAAAAATATTAACATGCTTTATTGAACATATTTAAGCATGAGGTGATTCAGTGGGTAAGCACAGTGATTATTAATCCAGAGTATACTTCTCAACCATCTTTGGGGTTTGTAAAAAAAAAAATGCACATCTCCAGTTCTAATTTTTTTAATTTAATGCTTCTACATTATAGTCTTTTATATATGTCACATGCTATAGAATTTACCCTTTTAACATATACGATTCAGGAGGTTTTTTTAGTGTATTGCCAATTGTATAAGCATCATCATTATCTAGTTCCAGAAAGTTTTCAAGCTCCCAAGAGCCACCCATTAGCAGTCTTTCCCTGTTTTCCCTCATACTGGCCTTGGACTAATGTATTTTCTGTCTGTATAAATTTTCCTAGTCTGGATTTTTTTCTTATAAAATGAATCAGAAATATATGCTCATTTCCATCTTGAATTTATGATTTGAAATACCTGGGACTGATAGTTATTTGTTTGTTTGTTTGTTTGTTTGAAGTCTCTGGTGATTATATGGAGCCAGTGTTTGAACACCTTAGGCAAGATGGGGTATCTTTACTTGGACACCCCATTTTCTTTAGTAAATGGTGTTTTCTTAGGAAATACTTGTTGAATGATGAAGCTTACATTCCAGAAGAATCTCTCAAAACTTAGTGTAATTAGAATACACACCCCCAAGGATAATGATTGTCCTTAACTTCTCCAATTAGCTGTTTCATCAATACTTTATGGAAATCTCAGTCAAAATCTATTTTAGTCTCTCCTTGTTCAAATCAATAAATTGAATGAGTTTCAAGGACTGTTACCATCTCCCAGTCAGTATAGAACTTTTTCACATAGGGTTGTGGCTGGAAGCTCATGAAAGGAGCTATCCTTTCCAGAGAATTCCATCCTGACAGGGATAGTCCTGGTCACTCAAAACAGTTTTACTGAATGGCCAGGATAGAGTCTCATGTGTGTACCAGGACCAAAAATGTAACAGTGTTAGAGTTTGGACATTATTTGGAAGATTAAGAACAGGCATAACACTGCAGTGATTGGAAAGACACAGTTGAGGGTTAATGCACATGCTGTTTGTAAGGTCTGTTTGATAGTCCAAACCTGCTTCTCTACTCCCCTGGTTTCCTGTTTTCAAAGGAACCAGTCCCAGGCAGGGACCACTCAAGTGACATCTATCTGCCGAATTCCCTACACTAATGATGGCAAACCTATGGCACATATATTATTTGTTTTTCTTTTAAGACAAAAGATGTTAATGACTGAGTTGTTTTTTTCTAATCTAAACCCTCAATATCAGGTTTAATTGTGTGGTTGGCACCTTATGATAAGTGGGTTTTGGGTTGCAGTTTTGGCACTCAACTCTAAACGGTTTACCGTGACTGCCTTATACTTTTCTGCATGGTGCCTGAATGGCCATCTGTCACATTCGTATCTGTCCTCTTCCTCTGTGCCTTCCTGGATGGAATGAGTCAGCAAGAAGCATGAAAAACATTCAGAAAGTACACAGGGCCACCAGATGAACTTGCAACCTGGATCTGTGATTGTGTGCACAAGTAGGCATGACTCGATGAAGCACAGCTCTCCTAGTGGTAAATCTGATAGATATTTGTGCATTACTGTGTTCAGCAATTCCTTTTTGAGTCCCTAAAAGGCACCAGATGCTGTTGGGAGAGAGCGGTGCACAATACGTGGTTAAGTCCTTGCACTCTTGGGGTTTACACTGAAGTGCATGGGGTAGTGGAGACAAAAACAAGATGGACAATAAGTGAGTTACAAATATATAATGAAATTCTGGATGGAGATAATGCCACAAAGATACAAAGGATAGATAGTCAGAAAAGAGAAAAATCACAGAGCCATGTGGAGGTTCTAGCCCAAGGAAGCCTTTCTGATACATGTCATGACCCACAGGAATTCAAAATAGGAGGAGGCAGAAGTATTCCAGGCAGGGTGAGCAATAAGAGCAAAAACCCTAGTGTTCAACTGTAGCTCAATATAATAATAACCTTGACTCTGCTTAAAACGCAGGATCAGGCCCTACCCCAGCTAAATTAAATCTCTTTTGTTTTAAAAGAATACCATGAGCCAGTGATCCAAGGGTGGGGTGATTGGTGGAGAAGTGGGCAGGACCTGGCCAGTGTGTGTGTGAGTTTTGAAGCCCCTACTAAGATAGCAGATATTGTTTTAAATGCTGGAAAAGTACTAGGCAGTTTTGCAGGAACAGACAAGATGAACAGATTAGCATAAATAGGTCTCTGTCTTCTCTGAATGTATCAGTCAAGGCTGGACATAGCATAAAGGCATACAGAAAAGCTGTCTCACTTATCTAGAAGTACTCAGAGTTAATCCCTGTTTGGATATATATGTTGAGAGGAGACATGTAGATACATGGGCTAGGAGTCACAAAACTAGAAGGCCTCTCAACCCAGCATGTTCAAAACTTTCCCCTGGCCTTTTAGATGGTGAAAATAAATGCATCTCTAGGTGCAAGTAAAGGAAGGGCTTCCAACTGTCTCTTTTCTTCTTGAAGAGGTGGTTTTAAAACTGCAAACACAATGAAGCAGATGAGAAGAGTTGCAGATTACATTTCTGACAGTGTATAATATCTGCTTGTTTGAGCATTGTCATTAGGAGCCCTTCTGATTATTCTGGCAGCTCAGGTTTCTAACTCCCCTCGGACAGAAAAAGGCATGAAGAGAATTACATTTCTCCAAGGTTGGGGTCAAATGTCATTTCGTGCATTGGACAGCTGGCTTTAGTTGTATTGAAGTGCTGTGGCCTCAAGTGTTACTAACAGAATAGCTGATGGCCCTGTTGTCAGTTTCTGTACACTTGCTATCTATTACAAATTAAGCTGAAATTGTGGAAGCTCCAAATCAGGGAAGAAAACCTCCACCTGCTCTCCCCAATCTCTTGCATTCATTCCAAGCCTCTGACACTGTAGCTTCACAAACCCTGCAGGGATGCAGCATGCCGTGTCCTGAGCAGGCGCCTGTGCCACAGCCCCCCCAATCCGCTGCTAGGAGGAGATTGACACAGGGCCCATGTTCCCTGTTGGCAATGTATTGCTAAAATACTTGTGGAAATGTTAGGCAGTCTCATCTATGCGGTGACACTGCCAAAAAGACAGACATGTCCATGATGCCCTCACTTCACAGCCTCTGCTCTACTCTCAGATCCTACAACTCCATAACAATGGCAATGAACCAGAAGTTGGAGACCTGAGTTTGAAGTCTGGGTCTACCACTAATGATAGCTGTGGTCTTGAGCAGGTGATTAACCTTTTAGAACTTCAATTCACTTATCTGTAAAATGAGAAGATTTGATTTGAAAATGTGCTTTTTTTTTTTTTTTCCTGGCAGCACGAACTAGGGTGAGGTCACCTGGTCTACAGGGCCCTGAGGTGTGAGTGAATGAGAGGGAAACACCTCTGACAGTGCAGTGGCTTTGCAGGCCCGTAGGGTGGAGGTGAAAGACATGGGGTTGCATCTACAGACCTATGGGGTTGGATCAGACTAGTGAGCCCAGCCCTTGTCTCCATTACCTTCTGACTGTATGGTCTCAGAAAAGCGATTTGACCTCAGTGAGCCTCAAATTGTTTTGCTTTGAGGTGAGATTACTGTGCTACTCAGAAAGATTATTGTGCAGCATCAGTGAGATTTGTGTAAAGCACCAGCACAAGTAAAAGCATATTAAAAGCCCATTATTACCATCAGTCACCTATTCAACATTGGGTAATTATTATTTATACCTTTAGAGTTATTGGTTAGTTATCTCCCAACATCACAGAGAATTCAGCAAAGAATGATTAGTTCCCTTGGTATCACACTGTATTGCAAATGTTTCTAAACTGCCCCAGATATTCCCATTTGTTTCTCACCTGCAATAAGGTGTCATTATTGGTATGACAGGCCCCACCATATTGTCTGCATTCTGGATCTCAGATGTTCCCCTATTCCTAAATTATAAGTGAAAACTCTGTCATATATATTTATGGCATACCAAGGAATGTGCATCCTAGGTGCTTATAGAAATTTTTAAAATGCACAGGGAACTCTTCTTCATATAGGGGAATAAGAATCTGCTGTCCTCAAGGCAGCCACACCAACTCAGCCTTGTCCCAGGTGCCTCACTGTGTGTCAAAATTAAATCACACTATGTATTCACACCACAGTGTCTATGTTATTTGTTCACCATTCAGCAGATATGTGTTGCAGGTCTGTTACCTTTGAGGGCTGTAGTTGGTCCTAGAGACAAATAGAAACTCATAAAAGCCTAGCCCCTATCTTCGAAGAGCTCCCAGTCTCCTGGCAAAACTCAGGGCCTGGTTCGGCCCAGTACAGGTAGGGAGGGCATCCCAGAAGGCATGACACAAGTTAAGTTTCCAAAGCAAGGCTCATATACTCATATCACCATTCCTATCATCATGCAAGAATGAAAGGAATTAGCCAATGATCCAGAGAGCATTGAAAGGACAGTGCATGTTATGTTTTAAATAAGTGGCATAGAAAAAGTGTGATAGAACTATTTAGAAAGAAGGATCTTCGAAAGCCTCCTGAAAAAGTGTGTCTTCACATGGATCAAGATAGTTTTCATAATCTGGATTGGCAGAGACAAGTGGGATGTCAAGCTTTACTCAGGAAGAATGTATAAATAGAGGATGAGATCTATGTTGAAATCTTGCTATTTTTGGAAGAAGCAACTCAGAAAGCTACAGGAGCTGGTGTGTAGGATGGAATAGATGAACTGTTAATGGCCCTGGAATCTCTTGGCTCTAGTTCTTCCAAAAGAAGAGCCTTTGCTTCTTTTGCTGCAGTAGTCCTTCATCTGTCAGCATTAGCTTTCAGATCTCTTGACCAGGTGTGTTTCACTTCAGGCAACTTCTTTTGTCCTTCTCCTGGCTTCTTCTCTTTTGTGTTCTCACTTCCTTTCCTTCCACACACACAGTGCATGCCAGTTGTATACTATGCTTCTTTCTTCTCATTTCTGAGATGAGAACATTTATGAATCCATGCATCCAATGCTGAATGAATCCCACTTGCCCCTAGTTTGTGCCTCCTCTACCTGCTTCATTCCCTGGACTTGGAATACCAGCCTCCCAAAGTGAAACCCTGGGTGTGGCCTCCACAGAGACCTCCCAAGGCTGCTGAGCCTCATAGGGAAGCTTCACTTGCTGTTCCCAGGCTTTGCCAATGGCTGCCTGCCCCACGCCCCAGGTTCATGGCTCTCCATGCCCTCCCAGGTGCAGGCTGCTCTGGGAAGCTGGCAAGAGCCTCACTTTGATCACATGCACAATAACCTCAGTGCCAAGGCATCCATGCTAATCACTTTTGATTACAAATGGATTAAAAAGGACAGCAGCTGCACAGGGCTGCTTTGATTCAGGCCTGCTCAATAATGAGATGCGCAGGCACAGGCTGGGAGGCTGCAGCATCAGCTCTGCCTGGACCTATGCATCCTCCTTCATAACCGTCTCTGGGAGTGGGGTCTGCTCAGAGACACGGGGAAACAAAGACAACTTGCAACTTGAACTCAGTGGTCCTTATGTTCTCACCCTTGTTCCAGATATTCCTATGGCCCGGCTGCACATTGTGCCCTTTGCCACTGAGTCAGCCTTATTCTGTATCATAAAGTAGGAAAGATAGCTGGTCCATGCCCCGTTCCTAGGTGGCAAGGTATGAAGCCATGGGTTTCATGGTAGCTGCTTTGCAGAGATGAGTCCAAAGCCCAGATTAAGTGTAGCCAGATCCTCAGAGAGACAAGAGGCTAGTGGTGTCTTCCCTCCCCAAAAGTGTGTCCTTATGTGATCACTGGTTTATCAGGGAAGAAAAGATTACAGATCCTGTGGTGAGGAAAAAAAAAAATATATATATATAGCCTCCATCCTGTTTCATTTTCCCTAAATCTTGTGAGATTGCCAGGATGTGGGGACTTTCAAAAACAAGGGAGCTAAAGTACAAGCAGGCAAAGGCTTTTCCCAAGTTCCATTTGGTACATTGTCTGGTTCTATGGGAACCAGCCAAAACTCGTTTATTGTCAGCTTCCCTTGCCCCATATTAGACAATGTCCTGAGTCTCTCCGATTTCTAACTATGAACCCAGGAAACCAGTGACTGCCATGTGTGTGCATTTTTGTATGCACACCGAACCACTCATGGCTCAGCAGGATATGAGCAGCTGTGTTGGCCAAGTTGCAAGATTTAGTACCAGAGCCACGAGTTCTCTGGGCTGCTAGATCCACTAATAAATTTGACCTTGGGGTATTTAAAGTTTGGCTACAGTCTTTGAAAGAGCAATGGGGAGTTGTAATAAAAACCTCCACAGTAGATCTAATATTTCTAGCCATCTCCTATCTACCTTTCCCTAAGCCCAGGAAGGCAAGCTGTGTCAATCTTATGCTGAAGTTACCACCTAAAAACTCACCGTAGCAGAGCCATGGCCAAGACCTTTTACAGTGCCCATAGTCATCACATGTCAAAAGACTTCAAAGGGCTCTGAGCTTTGACGGCAGGTAAGGGAGATGAAGTATGGAGATTAACACTAATCATTCCATTGGTTAGTGTGATATAGGGTGCTCTACCTATCATCCAGTTCCAGTGCTCTATGCTGAGTGGATAACCTTAGGCAATAGACTCCTTGATACTCCAGCGCTGTGCTAGAACCAGCTCATACCAGTGGGACCCATCTATTCCAACTCTACAGTCAGTGGCTTCAGGTTGATAACTTGAAACCATGAGTGATTCCACTATGGAAATTGGCCAGTACTTCACATCAAGGCCTTTTTTTTTTCTCCATGGAGAGCCAGTAATTAAAGATTTTCCACAACATGACTAGTTGGTAACAGTTTTTCCTCCCACTGTCACTGTGGACTCAGATCTGAGAGCTACTCTTTGAGGGGGGCTTTTATAAGCTAGACGGTGATAACAGTGGGGACCAGGTCTAGGGGGGAAGAGTTGAAGGCACATGGGAAATTCTGCGTGGGAGGCATGGAGACAGCGCACATTCTCAAATATATCAGGCATGTCCCACTGGCCAGAGGACTGAGTAGGCTATCCTGGGCAGGACTGGAGAACAAGGGGGAGAAGATGAATTGGAAATGCCTTCGTCTTGGGGTCTGGATTTAACTTTAATCTGAGGCTTAAAATGAGTTCCTCTATTTTCCCTCATCTGTAAAATGGGGCTTCACATTATTTATTTCACAAGATGATCTTAAAGTTAGAGAAAAGAAAAGAAGAAAGGAAAGGAAAGAGTTAATTCTTGTTCCTCAGAACTAGGGAACAAGTTTCAGTGAGGTATATTTCCACTGAATCAAGGTGGAACTCTCTAAAAATGAATGCTGTGCCTCTAAACTAGTGGGTGCCACTTCACAAAAATGCTCAAGCTGTGTCCCATCTGTCAGAGAGTTGGGGAAGGGGATTCCTGCACTGGGGGAAGGCTGGGCTGGATAATCCCTTCCATGTGAAGACTTTACAAGCCAAGAGAATGTCCCTGGGCAAGTCACTGACCGATTTTTTGCCTCATTTCCTCCATCTGTCAAACTCTCAGCCTAGTTCCTACCCTGCCTGTTTTTCACTGTTCTTAGAAGAGTTATGTAATCATTGTTTGAATATCTTTAGGTGTAGAGAGTAGAGTTTTTTTTTTATATCAAACTTATATTTGATCTTTCTTGTTATAATTAAAATACTTTATACCTTGAAATAAGGCAGTGTTGACTTGATTATGGAGAACACTTGTCTTTAAACATCTAGTGGATTAAAGAAGATAATGATTAAAAGATAACTCTACTGCTAGTCTCTTTTAAACTAAAGTGGATATAAGTTTGTGTGGTTTAGAATCCCAATGCTTACTATTCTATGGGATTGAGGATAACTTTAGAGTGAGTGGGGAGCAAACCCAATGTTCTTTATACTTACATGCCTTCTATTTAGATATGGCCAAGGTGAATGTGAAGACGCAGCTAGATATGGCTTCCCACCTCTGCTGTCCCTCTTCTACCCCAGAGCCAGCCTTGCTTAATACAGCTTCCCATGTAGTTAGGGTTTCTCTGTCTCTCTCACTCCTGCTCTTTTCTAAGATCTGGAATTTCTTTTTATTGAAGAGTGTAGCAACTTCAATTTTCCTTGCCTACTGAGATGTAAAGCACAGAAAGCAGTTCTCCTGGGACTTCTTCCACAGTGATCATGGAATAATTGATCGATAGTGGATACTTTTGTAAAGGCAGTCCTAAGTAAGGAGGGATGTGGAAAGAAAAAGAGCTATTAGTCCCTGAAAAGCAGTGAGAGATGAGGTCATGGCTCCTTGTAAACACACCCTTAAGGTTCAGCAACTCAGTTGTGCTGAAAGTCCTACCACTCCGTCATTTTTGTTATGATATCACACCTTCCAGTACCAGTTGGGCTGTAGGTGATCCCCACCTTTTGTAATAGACAATTTGTATGAAACCTGGCAATGCATTGGATGAGCAGAAGATCATTGATCAACCTTTCCAGATTCAGAGGCTGTCAGTACTGAGGATCTTGCAGAGTTCCTCATGGTAGATAGAGGCGGGGAGTACTAAGGATCCGTCAAGGATATGACTTTCTCAAGGTCACAGTACTGTTAAATTGCTGCAGAAGAGCACATTGCCAGCCCCTGTGGTGAGCTCTTCACTTGTCTATAAATAAAGGGCTAGGCGTATGATTACTGACGGGGTCTCAGACTGAGTTAGCAACTACTTCAGTCCTGCTGATGTAGCATCTGTGTGTTACAGTCAGTGTGCTCCATCTCAGTGGGTAAAGTAGACAGACATTCCCCATCTGAGTCAGCCAGAGATTCTGAGCAGGTTTATCCAAATATGGGTGGGCTGTGAGACAGACACGTGTGATTTCAAGAGAACAATTAAAGTATTGCCTTATTTGTGGAAAAGGTCTATGGAGATATAATCTACTGAGTTTGTATGATGAAAAGAGAACCTCTATTTCCAGATACCTCTGTATAGGATTACAGAGTTCTTATGAGTGAAATCACAAATAGCATTACATTTTTAGCAAACTGTGGTTGGTTGAGTCAGGACTGTGTGAGACGCAAACACACACACACATATGCTCTCTAGGCAAGAAGTGTTATTGATGAACCAGCTGTTATCCAAAAGCCCCTGTGAAGTACAAGAGGGACAGATTTTTAATAAAATACCAGGGGAAGTGTATATTCCAAGAAGCCAGGCCTGCTTCATAGTTGTTCTGGGAATCATGTCCTGTCTTCTCAAGATATTTTGTTTGCTTATCTACAAAGAACATCTGTAGAAGCTCTGGCATATCCTGTAAAATATCTTCCAAAAGCCATTTTGGAACTGTCAGGTATCTAAGTCCTCAAAGAATCGCAAGTCATGGGGAAGGCCAGGAACCAGTCCTTAGAACTTACAGTGCCTAGGGAAGTCATTCCTTCTGTGTGATGGTCTGTATATTGATTGGGTAGATAGTTTTCAAATAACAATTCAAAGAGATTATTCATTTCAATCAATAGCAAAACACATAAGCAAGTGAATTCTGCTTGGCTCATTAAAATAAGTTAGCACATAAAGTCTTCTAATGTCTTAAAAAATACTTATGTTGATGAAAACCTTAAGCAGAGGTATGCGGGAGACAAAGACTGATTTTTAATGTTTTCATACTCTGAAGGCTATTTCTTGCTAAGCAGACAAAAATCTCACTTTTAGCTCCCTTTAATGAGGGTAGTCTGTTGTTCCTAGCAGTCCTGCCTCCTGCTGTCCATTCCTTCATCTTGTCAGGGGCAACTCTGTCCTTGATACTTGTCCTCCTTATAATTCTCATGATATGTAAGATTCTCAGATAACATAATAGCCTACTTTGTGCCTATAGTAACAAAGATAGCTTATTTAGGATTTCTTGTGTTTTTATATTGTTAAAAGTGCTCACTTCTGTGATTACAATAATGTTACTCTTCCACAGGATGCAATTGTGTGCTTCCCATTATTGATTACTCTTTTTTATAAACATATACCTGTTTGTCTTAGCTTGTGTCTCTAAAAGCTGAAGACCTTTTTCACATAGGATCTCATGGCCCATGACAACACTCAGGTTACTGGCTGAGGAGCGAAAATGAACACAGGCTTTGGTTTCAAATGGAATTGAGAATCTGTCAATTACAGCTGAGTAACTCTGAATAAATTATTTAATGTTGCTGAGTTTCTGTTTCCTCATTTGCTAAATGGCATAATTATAGTACTGCCTTATGAAATTCTTGAGAGAATTTAATGCCATGTGCTGATCCCTGAAAAGCATTTGGTAGTGCATGGGGATTTCCCGCCTCTTGGATGGTGCCTGGGACTTGGCCTCATTTGCTGGCAGGGAGAGAGGGAAGGAGGGAGGGAGGGAGGGTGGAAGGAAGGAAGGAAGGAAGGAAGGAAGGAAGGAAAGAAGGAAAGAAGGAAAGAAGGAAAGAAGGAAAGAAGGATAGATGGAAGGAAGAAAGAGCAGGGCTAGGGCAGAAAGGAAGAGGAAAAATTTGTTTAGGAAGAGAAAGTATTCTTAATGTTTAAAACAGTGTACAGTAGAGACTCCAGGGATTCTGTGGTCAGTTGGACTCAGAAATAAAGAAGCTACATTTGTGCAAAGTCAATTTGACTACAGAAAACTTTGAGGGGAAATCAAGATAGCAAAGACATTATTTTAGATTGCTACCCTGTGAGGTTGCCTAAGACTTATAGGAAAAATGACTCCTGATTTCAAGATGAGTCAGACAGACTTGGCTGCCAGTGGTTACAATAACCCTGGGGTCCTCTGATGCCTCTCTGACAGAGTAAAGCAGGAGAAACAACAGTCCATGAACAGGTTCCCGAAGAGGTCATAGATGGCTTAGACAGAGGGCTAGATTGACTATGATTCCTACCCATGTTCTATTGCCATTTCCCCTGCTTCTTTGCCTCCTCAACCTTGGTTGCATAATTTAATGAATTTGAACCTCAGTTTGCTCAGTGATAGAATGGAGAAAATAATACTATCCTGCACTGTCACTGTGATGATAAAGAAGGCTGATAGAACAATGTATGTACCTGAGACAAGAACAGGCAACAGGATGTCCTGAAAAATCATCTTTTTCACATTATAATTACCTGGAGGACACCTTGCCACTGTAATAAGGCTTATAAAAGTGTAACTACCTGCAACTACAAGGTTCAGCTATTGCAGGATCCAGCTTGGCTTTATCCTTTTTCAATATCCACCTCTAGTTGTGATTAATTGCTCTAGATTTGGCTCCAGGGAGCCGGATCCTCTGCCAAATTGGCTATACTTAGCAGAGCTTTTGACTCCAGCACTCAGATACTCTCTGAAGCAAGTACCTTTTGACTTTTCCATTCTCTGAAACTGAGTAAGCCTTGGGGTGTAAATCAATTTCCTGGGATTCACCAAGGAGATGATTAGAAAGCTTTGATATTCGTCTTGGAGCCAAGTGAACAGATCGTCTGGTCAGTTCTAGGCAGAAATTCAGTAAATGATGAGAAGAGGGAGATGAATGTGGCTATCCCCCCAACATCTAGCCTTGTGTAGCATATGATTAAGGAGGGAAACTTCCTTTATAGGATTCTTATGGATTTTGAAAACACCCTGTGAGTACTTGCAAAGTTGACACCCCAATTTCATTTGCAAGAAAAGACCCACAGTTCAGATTGTGCTCCTGAGATACGGCATATCTCTAGCTCTTCCCTTCCCTGGTACATTAGTTGTGCTTGCCGAACTTCATATGCAGAGGGCAGACATCACTGTCTGCAAAAAAGGTAAAGAGAGGAAGAGAAAGAATTTTCCCCATGAGTAACTCATGGCAAGTATTAAAGGCTGTGTTCTTGAAATGAGGTCTTGACACATGCCCAGTTCCCTCCTCTGAGCGATGATTACCTTAGCATCTTTAGGTAGTGTGCTGCTTAAGTGGATCTTAACATGAAAGTCTAACATGAAAGTATCAATGAAAGTTGTGCTCTTCTGAATGAATTGGGATTAGGGTCCACACCTCCACTCCTCATCTCCTTTCTTTTCTCTTTTTTTAGATTTTATTTTAAAGAGGGTAAAATTAAACAGAACAAAACAGATCATAAGAAAACAATGTAAGACACAGATTTCAAAGCAAGACAACCAGAGATCCTATCTGTCATATTATCTCTTGTTTTCTTCCAAATAGTTGTCCATATCTTCACACACAGTGAATTCATACAAAACAACATAGTATAAAACTGATCAGAACAGAATGATGAAGGCATTTTAGGTCTTCAAGATCAGACAATAGGGAAGTCAACAATGGCTGCTATAATGTCTCTCATTCTCTTCAGAGTAGCTGTCCATACCTTCACGTATGTTAAAATTAAACAAGACAAAACAGACCAAAATCATTCTGAACAAAAAAAAATTAATAGTACTGCTGGATTTTGCATCATGACACTATGGAATCAGCATTGGGTACCTTGGTGTCTGTTTTTCTTCAAAGTAGCTGTTCATTTCATTGTGCATTACGTAATTGATTCCCATAAACTGTTTAGAAGTTCTACGCATGCATGAGTCTCTACATGTATCCCCCTATCCTTTCTGTATTAGAGGAAAAAACAAAACAAGGTAAAAATTCCTAGAAAAATACAAAACAAAAAAGACATATAAACAACAATAGTAAAGAGCCCAAAACAATGACAATATAGGCTTTCAAAACAAGGTGGTATGAGTATAACTAGGATTGTTATCTTACATAATGATCTTCAAGAATTCCTCAGATCACTATACAATAATATGCACAATTGTTCCAATCCTACAAATGTTAACTATTTTGTTCCAGGAACTTACAGAATTTGTAGTACAACCATCTTACCTACCCTACATATGTTTATATAATTTTAGATATTTTTTCTTTTCCCTTCCTTTTTCTTTTTCCTCCTTTTCCCTGAGATATTATTAACCCTTTAAGCAGATACTTGTCCTTTGACTGTATTTATTGAGTTTTTTGTATCTTATGAACTCTTACCATTTCTTAGACTAGGGAGACTATATAGTATTTACACATGTGAGTTTGATTTATTTCACTTATGAGTATGGTCTTGAGTTGCATCCATTTACTTATAAATATCTCATTGTTATCATTCTTTATAGCAGAGTAGTACTCTATTGTATAAAAATACCACATCTTTTTTATCCATTCCTAAGTTGATGGGCATTTAGGTTGTTTCCAAGATCTCACTATTACAAATTGTGCTGCTATAAACATGGGTGAACAGATCTCACTGTGGTATGATGTTTTCAGTTCTTCTGGGAATATGCCCAGAAGTAGAATAGCTGGGTCAAAAAGGACCTCGAATCCTAGCTTTTTGAGGAATCTCCAGACTGACCTCCACAGTGGCTGCATCAGTCTACACTCCCACCAACAGTGCAGAAGAGTTCCTTTTTCCCCGCAGCCTCTCCAGCATTTGTTGTTGGTAGTTTTCTTGATCTTGGCCATTCTTTCTGGAGTGAGATGGAACCTCAGTGTTGTTTTAATTTGCATTTCTCTAATGACCAATAATGCTGAACATTTTTTCATGTATTTATTTTCCATTTGCATTTCTTCATCTGAGAACTGTGTATTCATCTTGGATGCCCACTTTTGGATTGGGCTTCTGAATTTGGGGGATCTGATTTTTTTTAATTCTTTATATGTTCTGGACAGAAGTCCTTTGTCTGAGGAACCATTCACTAAGTTTTTTTTTTCCCAGTTTTTGGGTTTTCTTTTCAATATGCTGGAGATTTCTTTTGACATGCAAAAACTGTAATAGGACATGATCCCAATTATTGATTCTGTGAAGTATTTCGTGTACGGTTTGATTCTTATTCATGAATTCTCTACCTACCCCAATGTCTTTAAGACTTCTACCTACTTCTTCTTCCAACAGATTTAGTGTTTCTGTTTTAATATTTAGATCTTTGATCCATTTAGACTTAGTTTAGTAAACGGTATGGGTCTAGTTTTAGTTTTCGGCATATGGTGAGCCAGTTTCTCCAGCACCATTTATTGAAGAGACTATCTTTCTTCCAGTGGACATGTTTGGCCCCTTTATCAAAGATGAGGTAGCTGAATGTGTTTGTAGTTGTAGTTGTATCTCCTAATCTATTCCATTGATCTTCAGGTCTGTTTTTATTCCAGTACCATGTTGATTTTATTACAGTAGCGATTGTGAGGGATTGTGATGTCTCCTACCTTGCCTTTGTTGCTTAGAATTGCCTTTGCTATTCTAGGTCTCTTCTGGTTCCAAATGAATTTTAAGAGTGATTTATCTAGATTTGTGAGGTATGCTAGTGGCATTTTGATTGGAATTGCATTAAATCTGTATAATAATTTGGGAGAATGGCCATTTTCACAATATTTGTTCTTCCTATCCGTGAACAAGGGATGTCTTTCCATTTTTTGAGGTCCTCATTGATATCTTTTTTCAGGATATTATAATTTTCCCTGAATAGAACTTTTGCTTCTTTTGTTAGATTAATTCCTAAGTCTTTCATTTTGTTGGATGCTATTGTAAAGGGTGTAGTTTCTCTCTCAGTGGTTTTGTTGTTAGTGTATAGGAATACTATTGATTTTTGAGTGTTAACTTTGTATCCAGCTACATTACTGAATTTATTTATTATATCTAGGAGTCTTTCGCTGGAGTTTTGGGGGTTTTCTATGTAGAGTATCATGTCATCTGCAATAATGATAATTTAACTTCTTCTTTTCCTATCCTTACTCCTTTGATTTCTCTCTCTTATCTAATTGTTCTGGCCAGTATTTTGAGCACTATATTGAATAGGGTTGGTGATAATGGATATCTTTGTCTTGTTCCTGATTTTAGGATAGAGACTTTCAGTTTTTGGCTGTTTAATATGATGCTAGCTGTTAGGTTGTCATAGATGGCTTTTATCATATTGAGGTAAAGACTATCTATTTCAGTTTTCTGTAAGATTTTTATCATGAATAAGTGTTGGACCTTATCAAAAACTTTTTCTGCATTTATAGAAATGATCATATGGTTCTTATTTTTGGATGTATTGATATGGTGGATTGCATTTATTGACTTGTGTATGTTGAACCATCCCTGCATTCCTGGGATGAATCCCACTTAGTCATGGTATATAATCTTCTTGATGATTCATTGCATTCTATTTGTCAAAATTTTATTGAGAAGTTTTGCATCTATGTTCATTAGGGATATTGGCCTATAGTTCTTTTTTGGTTGGGTCTTTCTCAAGTTTTGCTATTAAAGTAATGTTTGCATCCAGGAAAGAGTTAGGGAGAATTGTTTCCCTTTCAATTTCATTGAACAGTTTGAGGAGTGTCAGCATTAAATCTTCTTTGAATTTCTTGTAGAATTCCGCAGTAAATCCATCTGGACCTGGGCTTTTCTTTGTTGGTAAGGATTTAATTACATTTTCAATTTTGTTAATTGAAATTGGGTTATTCAGCAGCTTTACATCTGTTAATTCATATATTTCTAGGAATCTGTCCATTTCTTCTGTGTTATCAAGCCTATGAGAGTAGAGGATTTCTAAATAAGTATTGATGATCTTCTGTATTTCCACAGGGTATGTAGTGATTTCACCTTTTCATTCCTTAATGCATGAATTTGAGTATTTTCTTTCCTTTTTAAAATAAGGTTGGTTAGAGGACTGTCAATTTTATTTATTCTTTCAAATAACCAACTCTGTGATTCATTGGTTCTTTCTATTGTTTTCTTAGTCTTTATTGCATTGATTTCTTCTCTGACCTTTATAATTTCCTCCCTTCTTTTGGCTTTGGGCTTGACTTATTCTCCTTTTTCTAGATGTTTGAGGTGTAGCATCAGGTTGTTTATTTGTGTTCATTCTGTTTTCCTAATGTGGGAATTCACTGCAATAAATTTTCCTTTGAGAACTGCTTTCATTGCATCCCACGGGTTCCAGTAAGATATATTTGTATTTTTGACTGCCTGTAAATATTGTTTAATTTCTTCTTTAATTTCCTCTGTGACCCACTGATTGCTCAGGAGTATATTATTTAACTTCCATGTGTTTGTGTAGTTTTTGCAGTTTTTTTGGTCATTAATTTGTAGTTTCATGGCACTATGATTCAATAACATGCATACGATAATTTCAATTCTTTTGCACTTACTTAAGTATGTTCTGTAGGCTAGCATATGGTCTATTTTAGAGAATGTTCCATGTTCTGTTGAGAAGAATGTATATTCTGATGTTATTGGGTGGTACACTCTGTATACATCTACTAAGTCCATTTGTTCACAGGTGTGATTCAGTTCTGTTATTTCTTTGCTAATTTTCTTTCTAGTTGTTCTTTCCCTTTGTGTCAGTGGCATATTAAGGTCTCCTGTTATAATTGTGTTATTGCTTATTTGATTTTTCACCTTTGTTAGTATTTGTTTTGTATAGCTGGGTGCTCTCAAATTTGGTGCATAGATATTTAAGATTGTTATCTCTTCCTCTTGAAGTTTTCCCCTAACTAGTATGTAGTGACCTTCTTTATCTCTTTGGATCATTCTTGGTTTGAAGTTCACATTGTCTCCAAACAGAATAACTACCTCTGCTTTTTTTTTGGATCCTGTTGCATGGAGTATTGTTTTCCATCCTTTTACTTTCAGTCTATGAGTTTCTTTTTGGGTTAGATGGATTTCCTGTGTACAGTATATGATTGGATCTTGTTTCTTGATCCATTCTGCCAGTCTGTTTCTTTTAATTGGTGAATTGAGAACATTTACATTAATGTTATAACTGATATATATTGGTTTACTTTTGACATGTTATCTTTCTGCTATTGATTCTTAACTTTTCCACTCTGTTTAACTGTTTGCCTTGCTTATTGTTTTTTTTCTTTTTCTATGTCTGTCTAGAATGTCTTTCAGTATTCTTTGCAGGATTGGTTTGGTGGTCATGGAGTTCTTCAGCTGTTCTTTGTCTTGGAAGTATTTTATTTCTTCATCCATTTTGAAGGACAGCTTTACAGGGAACATCAGTTTGGGTTGGAAGTCGTTTTCCTTTAGGATCTGAAATACTTCACTCCATGATCTTCTTGACTTCATTGTTTGTGTTGAGAAGTCTGCTGTAATTCTGATAGGGTTTCATTTATAGATTATCTGTCTCTTCTCTCTAGCAGCTCTTAATATTCTGTTCTTATGTTGGATTTCTGGGATGTTGATTATTATATGTCTGGGTGTAGGGTTTTGTTGTTGTTGTTGTTGTTATAGTTATTTGGAATTCTGTATGCTTCACTGATCTGTGTGTCAGTTTCCATTCTCATGTTTGGAAATTTTCAGCTATTACTTCTGTCAATAGCCTCCTCATATCATTTGTGTTGTTATTTTCCTTTTCATTTATACCTATCAATCTTATGTTGTTTTTCTTTGCATCATCTTGCAGGTGTTGAATTGTTATTTCCTGCCTCCTTGTTATTTTTAAAAGATCTTTCCTTTCCTGTTCACTAGCTGCAATCTTGTCTTTGAGGTCTGAAATTCTATCTTCACTTTCATTGAGGTGGTTTTGCCAACTTTTGATGGAATTTTTGATTTCCTATATATCTCTTTGAATCTGCTTCATGCATTCTCTTTGTTTCTTATATTGTTCATTCAGAGTTTCCATCTTTGTGCATTGTTCCTCTATTTTTTTAACTATGTCTTCTTTAGATATGTTCAGCATTTCTTTCATTACATTTATCATTTCTTCTTTTACCTGGGAGACTCTTTCTGATTTGAGTACTTTTATAGTTTCCCTGAATTGTTTCTTTACTTCAGTTGTTATCATTTCAGGAATTTCAAGTGTATGGCTTATATTTCTTCTGTGTCCGTGTCTCTTAGACTTGCTTGTGTTGGGCTGGATATCTGAGATTGCATTTTACTCTTTTGTTTTGTCATTTTCCTGTATTTCTGGGTTTTGAGCGATGTTTCAAAGCTTCCCCTCTGCACTTGGAGTCACCTGGCCCACTTTTGACTCCTGGGGCAGACTGAGGGAACTGCTAGCTGCTTGGAGTTCACTGGGCATGGGCTAGCTAGGCCCGTGGGGGATCCTGTGTGTCCTCCTGTGATATGAGATGTGGGGCATGGTCTTACCACCTGGGTGCAATGTTCCAAGGCTTCCCTGTGTGCTGGGATTCAACCCACACAGGTTCAGTACCCAGGACTGCATTCAAGTCCCTGCTAGCTGCTTGGATTTCACTGGGCATGGCCAAGTTAGGCCCGCAGGGACCTCCCTTCTATCCTCCAGTAATTTCAGAGGCAGAGAGTGATCTTACCACCTGGAAGCAATGTTCCAAGGCTTTCCTGTGTGCTGGGATTCAACTCACGCGTTTTCTGGGCTCAGGACTGAATTCCGGCCCCTGCTAGCTGCTTCCAGTTCACTGGGTGTGGCCTTCTTACCTCCTTTCACCCACTTCACAATCTCCACAGCCCTTTCATGAAATCCAGGTCTCCATAAAGCACAGTCTGAAAATCATTGTTTTGTGAGTTTCCTTTGGATAATTAAAAATGGAAGCATCATGGGGAACTTGATAAAGCTGATAAACAATACACATTCCTAAAACAGCTATGGGTTTGGAGAGTATTAAGATATAGTGAGAAAAACTTGAGTACCATTCTACTACTCGCAAGTGATGTACCTCAGAGTCTTTTTAACACTTGTTGGCCAGTTTTTACCAAAATGTTTAAAAAGTGTGATATTCACATCCACCACATCACCAGTTTATACCGGGCTTACTGTGTAAACTTCCCATCCATTACTGTGTGATATTTCCTGCACGAATTTTAGTTTTCTTGGTCTGAGGAGCAGTGCATTTGAAAAAGAATTCTACTGGGATGTTCAGAAAAGGCCAAAATGAGTTTCTTGTAGGTTCATCAAGTTCAAATAACATAAAACAAGACTCATCATTTCAGTGAGTTCTAGATTAGGGCATTCAGAGCCTCTTCTTTCATTATGTCTTGGTAGTTACAGCTCTAATCTGCAAAGTAGAGGATTAAAGACATTCCCACCCAGAAGATGAAATAGCTGTGACTTGGACAGCAACCAAATATGCACACCATTGTAACAATGTGGGTTATATATACAAGGCTACACATGGGATCTTAAAAAGAAAAAAAAATGTAAATGTTCTTTTGGCTGCATCTGTCGGGGAACTGTTACAGATCTGACCTGTAAATATTAGAACCCCATCATTTAAAAAATAATAAAAGACAAATATAAGCAGTCAAGACCAGGCTTGCTTGGAGCTATATACAAAGTTATTATTAGTCATCCTTGTTGCTCTTTGGGCAGAGAGCCTGAAATGAAGAGTGGAGATGTCACAGCTTTCAGGTTTACTCTTTAAAATTCCAGGAAGTTGAGGGGATTTAGTAAAAGGACACAGCCCAGTTTGGATGGTAGCTTCAAGTGTGATACTTATTTCTTAGGTCAGAACAAATACAGCCCCTTTGACCTCTGTACTATACACCCCAAATGCCTTGGCAGTTAGAACTAACACCTTTTGAACTGGAAGGTTGTTTACCTTTAGTTCAGATGCAGATTTGACTTCTGCCTTGCTGGATGGTGAACTCATGTAGCAAGACTCTGAGTAGCTATCTGTCAAATTCCTATTTGTAAACCAGTAATGAAGCCACTCTCGTTGTCCTTAACTCTGACTCTCTGACCATGAATACTTCCAGAATGTGTAGAACGTGTAGACTAACTCTTAGAGGAATGTGTTTTGGGCAGATTGTGTCCCATACATCTCTTTTTTTATCACTCAATGAGGGGGAAAATTTGGGGTGCTGTCAGTGAGTGGGACAGAGGGAACACATGATTCACTCAGTGGATGGCTGAGGTCTAAAAGGATTAAATTTTCCCACAGTAAGTTGTGGGAGAACCAGAGCTAGAACACAAGTTTAGGCTGATTTCATTTCACCTCCCTTATTTCAAGTCTGTGTTTCCTTCTGTGGTTACAGTGAGCTGCGGGCTTCTTCATAAGGCTGCAGTGCCTGTTGCATGGGCTTCTCTCCTGCGTGCTGACCCCAGCCATACTCGCAGTTCTTCCTGCTCTTTTCACAGCACCCTCCCATTCTCCAGCTGTCTGGACATCTAAAACTTCTTTCAGTTATATGTATGTGGTTGGATTTGTACTCCCAACCACATTTTCCTTTGGGTAACTTGATTAATGTTTTTGGGCCTTAGTTTTCTTTTTCAAGGGAGAAAGTGAAGCTAGTTAATCTCTAGCACCTCAAGCACACATGTTACTGGATATGTATCTCAGCTTATGGGAGCATTGCCTTGCAGATAGGCTGCTCTAAATGTCTATGTAAGTGGAGAAGTTGGAGTAGGTTGGGGTTCAGCCTCTGTCTTACAGCCAAAGTAAGCAGCAAGTGGCATTTCACAAAATAAAAGGGAGAGGAAGACGCAGTTTACCTAAAATAGAAAAAGGAAACCAATTAAAAAATTGGAAGTGGCATGGAAGACTTATAATGAGAGGATAGTGTCTTTGGGGGCAAATTTGAACATGGAGCATTTGTTCTCCTTCTTTGCCCCATTCTTCAGCTACCTCCCTACCTATTCATCCATTTCCCATACCAGTATCTCTTTATCTGGCCCAGAAGGAGACTGTACCTGGGAAGAATAAATGGTTTGGAGAAACCCAAGAAACTCAGGCTTCAGTTTTTCCAGATGCACAGCTGTGAACCTGAAGCCCTTCTGGAGAGTTACCCAGCGTGAAACACATCCTTGTCCCCTTTCATATCAGTAACCCCTTCCCAGTCACAAGTGCTCAGGGTCGGCCTGATAGATAGATGGGAATATGTTGGGACCACTCTATCCAGGTGAGGTGGGTTTTATGATTATTATGGCCCAGCAGGGGAGATGATTTTCCTATGGCAGGAAAAAAAGGAGTAGAATAGCCTCATTGCACTCCTCCTGTGGGGAGTTTAGAAGCTGTAGAGTTTGCTACAGGAAAGGCAGCCTCAGACCCAAGAGGGTCACCAGGGGTTGCTGGCTGTATTGTGGGTTCTTTTCACTGAAGGAAGTCAAGAGAGATTTCCATTCAGAAAGCAGAGTAAGAGAACAAGGGAGCAGAATGTCTAGCTTGGGGAAGATAATGGGATTTCTCCTTATGTGCCTGAAGTCTCCACAGCTCCCTCACCTTCCTCCGGCCTTCCCTTTGAGCTTAGAAAGACCCAAAAACCTTGAATTTATGACGAGAGAAACTGCAGCTCTTCAAATATGGAAGGCAGGGTCATCCTCCTAATATCTGAATGTGGACTGTTCCAGAGAGCAGCAAGACATGTCAGGAATGAGATTGGTCAAAGCAAGAGGCTCCATGAACACTGCCCTGCTCCACCAGGGAGATGAAAGACTTTTTATTCCTTCCTTTGCCTTTAAAATCTAATTCTGTCTTTCCTTCAGCCCTGTAGCTTGGAGTGGTGCAGACATTTAGCCATCCTGGGAAAAGGCAGGATCCTTTTCATTAACTTCAGCTTGATTGAAGTCCCCAGAGCCATGGAGGATTTCATTTTCCTCCCTCACTCTGCCTGTCTGTCTTGGATCCCTCCCCACACAGCCAGGCTGCCATGGGCAGTGAACTGTTGCCCAGTGGGATAGAATGTGCATAGGCTCCAGTGGAAGGAGACAGGAGGGAAGGATCTGGAACTATTTCTGAAGACAGTGGCTTTGAGGAGGAACAAGCTTGACTTTTCTTACCTGCCTTGATTTCCACTGAATTCCCCAGCATTGCATTCCCACTTAGAGTTGGACTGGGCAGAGGTGGTTACTAATGGAGGCTCCAGCAGAAAGGCTGGATTTTTAGAAACCCAGTTATTCCCCCTCACTGTGATCACAGTGTGATCTCAAAAATCTCAAAGCTGCAGAGGAAGAGTTTTAAGAATTTGCTTTAGTAGTAAAACACTTGTTTTCAAATTCAAGAAACAGGGAAAAATAGAGACACTGGTTAGATTGAAGAAAAACAAAGAACCAAGGACAACTTTTTTTTTTTTTTCACATTCTCTTGCTCCTGAGCCCACTGGGTACACAGTGATATCCTCATTTCTCCCAGGGACCTTTCGGTGCCTTATTCAGTTCCTGAAACTGTAAGACTAGAACTCTTTTGAGAGGTCTTGTCTAGGTGGTCTGTAATTTTTAAATACAGGGAGACTTTCTTGTCCTGTATTTCTAAAGGAGAAATACACCTCAGCACCATACTTTGGAGCTCTTTCTTGTTTCCTAGGTGCAGGATGTGTAAATTTCTAGGAAATCATATACTTTGGGGAGTGTTAATGGACAGGACCTCTGCTTTGCTCAAGAGCTCCTGCATTTGGATAGGATGTGGTTAGAACCAAGGAACCGTGGCTTGATGGTGAGGAAAGGCAGGCTTCTTTAAACTACGCTTTCAGGAAAGTTTAAGACTCAGAGATTAGAAGGTTTGCCTGACTGTTTCCAGGTCAGGTAACACCTTTAATGCATACTAGATTTTGAATGAAATACTCATGGTCTCCATTTGTAAGCTCAGTGGTAGATCACTTGCTTGAACAAGGCCCTAGGTTTGATTCCCCAGTACAAAATAAATAAATAAATAAATAAATAAATAAATAAATAAACAAACTGATTAGATAAAATCAGAATCCCCCAAGTAAAATAATTCAAAAGTTTTAGAAGTTATTTTGTTATGACCCCTGACACCAAGTCCTGAATCCTTTCACGCAGCAGCGATGAGTTAGCACATCTCAGATTGGGATGACCCCACTGACCCTGCAGGGAAGAGAGAGCCCCCTCTCTGCCTGGCAGTAGATTCTTACATTCTAAAGCCTGTTTCACTTTCTTACTGTTCTTCCTTAGCTTTAACCTCTGACTCCTGTACTGAAGTATAAACCAATATTCTCTCCACAAGTCAGTATCATATAGAGAAGAGCTTGTTGTCATCAAGGGAGTTGATTAATTCATTCAGACATTGGAGTGCCTCTTCACATAGGGAAAGTGCTAGGTGCTGAGTGCCATTTCCTTTTGTCTGCTTGAAGGGTGTCTTAAGCTGCCTCTCACACTTCTGCTCTCCACACTCAGCAATTTAGTCATTCTTATCCTCACCTTGAGGTTGATAAATATCCTCCACTTTCCTTTTGTATCATTTGACCAACAGGTTATTTAGTGACTAATTGTGTGTCCAGACTCTTCTCAACACAAGGAGAAATGAATAATTTACATAAGATGTCTTGTTAGATTTGATCTTCTTGGTCTTGTTTGACTTGCTAGGTGAAAAAAAAGAAGACAAAATGCATGCAACGGCACAAAACAGACGTTGAAAGAATTAAGGACTGAACTGCATATAGCCGACGACTCCTTATTGACAGAAGAAAAAAGAGAATTGAGGGTGTCCAAGGAGAGAGGGATAACCCTAAATTTGTTGAGTTAGAAATGCAAGGAATCATAACCAAAGATGCTGTATGTCTATTTCCAATTAAACAAGAAGGTCTGTCCATTTCTCAATCCAAACCCTACTGACATGAGGACATAGTGCATATTTAAAACATTGAACACATCTGTATTTTATTTTCAGTGGCTGGATCTCAGGACTAGGAGGAATTAGATGTTCTGGTCTAGTGGCTCCTGCATCCTTGGTGAGCCCTGTTACAGGTGGTAGAAGGCTGTCTGCTGGTTGTCCTCACAGAGCTTGGAGACTTTGACCTTTGATTCCTAGATACGATCTCTTGTTGGTGACTCCATCTCTGCAAGGGTCATGCCTATGCCATACCTCACCCTACATAGACTTTCTGTCTCTCTTCCCTCTGTGCCCAGCTCAAATTAATGGCTTAGGCTGTGTCAATAAATTCAGTAGTGTTGATGGTCATCACCAATTAAATAAGAATGTCTGAGAGGAAGAGTTAGTTAAGGCTCATCCATCAGGACACAAGCATTGTGTTACTGCCTGTGGCTGTCTTGACTATTCTCCTGGCGCTCAGCCTTGTTCTTATGCCACATCTCTTCCACAACTCATCTCCAATGTGCCTTAATTCAGGGGCATCTTATTATTGAATAAAAAGCCTCAAATTTGAGAAAATATAGCTTGTGATTTAAATCCCACCAATGACACCTAAAATACTTTACTTCATTTCTGTCTCAGTTTTCTCATTCATAAAGTGGAGATGCTGTCTATCTCATGGTGGAATTGTGCAATATAAAGCCAACAAACCAGTGTGCTAGGGACCCAGGAAATCCTGTGTTTATCATTATCCTCTGCCCTTGTCCTGAAGGAGACTATGGCTAGCATTGGATGTGATGCAGAGGGAGATGTGTTGGGGTAAGAAAGTGTCTCTGTCTTTCTGTTTATCTCTATCTCTGTCTCTCTTTTTCTCTGCCTTTGTTTATTCAATTGGTATCATGTGAAGTACCTCATTAGCCACTTTTTCATTTTTAGGACTAGTTCCCATTCCATGTTATTTCAACAATCCCACCTGACTTCTCACAGTTTATCTTTAAAATTTGGCACACATGCTCTGCTACACACCACTTTACCTAATGGATACATATCTGATCTATGACCAAAGTGTAAGTTCCTTGAAGGAAGAGACTAGGCAAGTACCCTTGCGAGCTGCTGCTTGGCTGTTTCATTACAATGAAAGGGGCTGAGCTGGCTCTTTACCAGGATGGGGAATCCATCTGACAGGCAGAGGTAGATGAGGGGAGAAACCTCTATCCCAGCTTTGACACCACTTAGGCAGCATTTTTGACAGAGTCATTGAGGGAAGCTAAAAAGTCTTGTGGAGCTTTTCCAGAGGCTGGAGGTACTGTAGCCCAGCATGACTTCTTTTTCTTGAACCAAACAAAATATTGTTACAGCAAACATAAAGTCTTTTGTATTTTTCACAAATGCTCTCCAGGCCTGACAAAGCTAGCTGTCACCCTCCTTGAATCAAAATAAATGTCTTCCCTTTTTCTCCTCATACTCCCCTTTCTCAGCATTTGAAAGCAACAATAAATAATATAATTATTAATTAATTTCATTAATTAACTATTTGCTTTTACTGAGTATTTTCTAGTTCAAAGTCCTGAAGAGAGTGCAAAAATATTTTACAAATCTAGAACTTTATACTTTCACATTGGTTACAATATAACTCTTATTCTCAACCTAGCCTAAACGTCTGTATGATTGTAATCATTTGATGTATAAGTTATGGAAACCTAAATAGCACATAAAATCACAGGCAGCATGCAAGGAAAACTGAATCATGTGGGTAGGAAGAGAAAAAGATCACTTTCACTAGTCTGATCTTAAAAAAGAAGGAAAAAAGCTCTCCTTGAGATGAGTCTTCAACTAGCTCTGAAATAGTAATTCTTAACTTGTATTACAGACTGCTTTGCCAATAGGAAGAAAGCCAGAAACCCTCTCCCTAAGGAAACATACATATCCATAAATTCACACATAACTGTAATTTCTGGGAACCAGTGTACTTCTCCAAGTCCAGCCTTAGCCCCTACTCCCTAGATTAAAACCCGCTGGAGAACTGCTGACCTAGGGGAGCTAGAAGAGGGCAGCTGGGGTGGGGGTGGGGGAGAAGGAATCCCAGGCTATGCACACACAGGGCAAGGCTGGATTCCTGGTCCAGGAATATCACATTTGTCCTTTTCTGCCTGTGCTTCTTGAGCTCTGATCCAGGCTCTGGGGAACCCATGGCAGCTTGGTTGTCTTGGGGATGCTATATGCAAATTTTGAGAATGTCACTAAGAAAAATGCCTTTTTTTTTTTTCCCCAGCTCCTCACAGCCAGTGACCTTGCAGCCAGCGACCTCAAAGGATTTCAGCCACAGGTGAGTTTCTGGATGGGTTTACGATGTTTAAGAGTGTCAACTGTTCCCTTCTTCAGGACTGAGCAAATGAACTTGGATCTCTAGCTTGTCTGACTTTCAAACACTGACCTTTGGAATGATCTGGTAGTTGCTCTCTCCCTTCAGCTCCTCTTTCATCTGATCATGGAAAACACAGCTTCTTTCTGTCTTCCCTTAATGTTTTATAATAAAAAAAATCTAGATCAAGGTGCTTGGATATGGGGTGCTTATTGAGTTTAGGAAAAGGAGTGAGGTGAGTGGGGTTAAGGTTCTCCCCATCTCTCTTTTTGGACAGGATACTCACCTTCCTGTGATCTTCATGTGCAAGCGCTTTGCAGTCACACAGTCCTGGGAGCCAGGTGAACTGTAGATTCCCACAGAGGTGGATGGTTCTGTCATGCTGATTTTGGATAGGAGGTTGGCCACTGTTATCTCTAGCCAAAGGGTTGTTTTCAGGATGCCATGGGCAAACCAAGAAAAAGTAAGAGCTTTGAGGTGACTTCTTGGCAGGAGTGAAGATGGGAAATCATCCTCCCTGTCTCTGGAAGGGGAGTCACTGTCCCCTTACCCACACACATATATGCACACATATGTACATGTGAGATATACAGAAATCCTGGGCTTCTCCCGTAGATCTCAGTATAGACCATTTATACAAAAAAAAGACAAATCCAAGTGTGATGGCATGGTGCTCAGTCCATGCTCTCTTTCCAAATGAAACTTTCTGCCATCCCAAGGCAGGTCCTGCCTTACCATTCCACAGTACCATACCTTTGTGGGGATACATATCTGAGTCAGTGGCAATGGACTTCTGGGGTGGGGAGCAGCAATTGTGTAATGGCAAGAGTGCTCTATGTTTTGAATGTTTTCTTCTTTAAACACGTTTCACATTCATGAGCCCACTGTGCCCTCAGTAGCCTTGTGTTTGTGGGTTACCTCCTCTGAGTACCCTGTCATCTCTAGGGAAGTGGAGAGCCTGGAAGTCCTCATACCACTTAGCTCCAGGCCACAGGGAGAGTGGGAACAGGCACAGGGAGTAGACAGTGAGAGGCTGGAGGAGGAAGATTAACAGAATCAAGGGCCCTTGGTGAGAGTGGAAAATAGATTCATGTGGCAGCGTGGAGTGTTTTCATCACGGCTTGTCGGTCCTTCTGCCGGGCATGCACTGAGGTTTTAGAAATAGACAACCAGTTAGCCTTTTTGCCAGTCACTGAAAACTGATAACTAAAGAACTTCTTCACATACTTATACAAACTTCTTGTGGAGCAAAGGGGATATGAAACAAAAGCCAAAGAAAATCTGCATTGACCCACACCCTGCTCACCTCCGCATCCACAGTCATGTACTTGTAAAGTGATATCTCAGCTACAGATTTCCTTTTATCTGATCATTTATTTTAAAATAGAGAAAAGAGAGGGCTTTATGTTATACTGTTTTGCTTGCTGGAAAGGTACATAGTGGGGAAACAGTTTATAGAAGATGAATAAAATGTGTGAATACGTAAGTGTTTTGTGCGTCAGTGTAAGTGTGAGAGACAAAGGGAAGATTGTGTGTATGTGTGTGTGTGTGTGCATGTGTGTGTGTGGTTTAGGTTTGACTTCTTTCTGAGATAATTATATTTTCTCTATTTTTGGTTAGATATTAGATTTAAAATGAAGAAGTAAGCAAAAGGAAAGTTGTATGTATTTAAGGTTTGTTCATTACTTTTGAAGGCAGGACCAGTAAAGGCCATTCTGTGCCCCTCCACTCTAGTTCTGTTCCCCGGCACACCTCCGCATTATCCCATTCACGCTGGAAATATCAGTGTGTATTTTTTACTTCTCAAGATGTCTGTACCTAAGCCAGGGAAGTCCTAAGAAACTTCTGGCCAGTGCATGGTGCCCAGATTAGAGTTAATTATTCAGTATCATTCCTAAATCAAAAAGTACTGGATGTGAACACCACTCCTCGGAGGCTTTTCCAAATAGAAAAAAAAAGCTGTCCACGTGCTATGGGCTGTTCCACTACACCAAATTGCTGGCTTGTTATTTTTCCCCTTTTCTCTTCGATCTTTAGATGACTCTGAGCCCAATGCCCCCAGATGCCTGCAATAACTCATGGGTCTGTCACCTTCCAGGAGCCGTAGCTTTCTGTCAGAAGGTACTCAGGAGGACCCGTAACTGTGATCAGCCTCTCAACTTTCCCGTGATTCCCATTTATCTGTTGATAGTGCATAGTTCTTCATTTTCCCTTGATGCCTATTCCTACTGCAGCATCTTAAATAAAATAATCAGTTTCCTCACTAATCTTTGATGACTTTGAAAATGTAGAATGTGGTGACATTTTGGAGCTGGACCATTCTCTTTCTGTCCTCTCTGCATCCAGATAGAGCAGAGGAGATACATACCTGCCTTTCTCCCTGTTCTTACCGATTCCCAACCTTGCTCAATCCTGGAAATACCTAGAAGTTGTTGCAGGGATAGGCCGCGAGCCCACACTGCCTGAGCTGCTGTATGCTACTGATTGCTGGTCTTCCCAGAGGTGGTGAGCTTGGTGTCTGGGACACAGGCAGGAACTGTCTCCTGGAGTGAGACTTGGGACTGGAAGGTGGGTCATATTCTCAGTACATTTTCAAAGCACAGATAGAAGCTTCTGAAATTCACACCTAAACCACCTTGACTTTTGTCTCTTCTTTGGTTTCCCCCCAAAATGCAACTCCCTTTGTCTTCTAACATCTTGCTCTTGCTTTTTGAAGCAACACAGACATACTTGAGTCTCCTTTCTAGTCTTTGGATCATCTGAAATCATCTTCACCTGCCTTTGTTGGGCTATTCTGGTCCACCCTGAAGTAGAATCAAAATTGGCATCTGAGTCTCTTTAGTAAAACCCCCAAAATCATGTGCTTTCTTCTTTACTTTCCTTTTTTATTTCTTTTTCCCCCAGTAAAAAAGCTGTAAGTGTTCACTGTAGAAATTTGGAATGCACAGAGAACCATACAAACAATCTCCTGTTCTTTCACTTCATAAATATATAGGATGACATTTTAAGGTATAGTCATCCAATATTTGCTCTACAGAGGCATATATATTTACCAGATTTTCTAATTGATGTCATCTTTATAGGCTTTTTATTGCCTCCTTTTTTTGTTTGTCTGTATGGTTTCCATGTCACTGGAAAGTCATATAGTAGCTGGCTATTCTTGTACCAGTTCTGTTATTATTTATTTATACTCTTCTCTTGCTTGCTTTTTGCAGACAGGGAGCTTCAGGAGAAATCAATGGCAGATACTAGGACCCAGAATCCTCACCCAGGACACAAATAATGTCCAAGTCTTCTTTGGCATTCATTTCTTTTTTTATTTCTTAGATCCTACACAAATGTGAAGGTTGCTTAAACATTATAGTAAAGTTCCCAAGGACCTGTGTGTGTACTTACAAGGGCCCAGGTGAGATGTGGTAAAGCAATAGCTGTCATGGAACTGAAGCAGATGTGGGATTTCCATGCCCAGCCATTGTGTTGCAAAAGTGGCCTTACAGAGAGGTGTCCCCCACAGAAGGGAGTACAGGCTTAAATATGTGGTCCTATGCTACATATAAATGCTTCAGCATCTCAAAGGATAGGCCTTTCCAAGGAAAAATGGACTCTTAATTAAGGGAAGGAGGAGTGTAATAGTTGCATATGAAGCATAACCATTTTTATGTGTTTCTAAATTGCCATCATGGCCAAATGGACTGTAGATGTAGTACAAAGTGGAAAAAAAAAAAGAGAACATACAGTAACATATTTGGATTACACAGGACTTTTGGTCACTTCATTGTCATTATACTCAACAGGTTTCCATGAAAGACTTTTGTGTTGGACTTCCTGATGTGCCCAGACCTCTCTCCAGAAGATAATAGTTTTGGAATGTGCTGATACCACTATCAACTTTGTGACCTTAGAGAAGTTATTTAATAACTCTGATTCTCATTTTATTTGGCAAGATTGAGTTGTTTAGCTTATCTCACTGATTGTTGTGAAATTTAAATGAGATAATCATATGAAAGGAGCCTATATAATGTTTGGTATACAGCATGAGTTGAATGACCACTTCCATTAGAAAACTACGGGTTACGTTAATTAAAAATTCAGATGAGGAGAAATTACATCTGTACAGAACAAGCCTGGAAGTCTTCCAGATACAGGTGTAATATACTTGTGTCAAAATAGATAAGAAGGAAGTGAGGTAGTAAACTTAGTCTAGGGCAGGGAAAGCCTGTTTGAAAGGCAAGATAAGGGTGATGATAAGTGGGCTGTGCCCTGGAGACTTGGAGGTGGTTTAATTTCTCTGCCCACCTCACTGGAAATATGCTGTGAAATTACTTGAAAATAAGGATGGGATCAAATTTCAATTCTTAGAAGCCTGGGAAAAATAGACTTAGCAAAAAAAATCTATCATTAAAGTTTTCAAACTTACACAAAAGTAAGCATCAAAGTGTAATAAGCCAATATATCTGCTGCCCAGCTTCAGTGGTATGCTGTTAGAAAAACTTTCATTGGTGGTATTTGTTGGTTTCTGTGCACATGTATCTCTGTCATGGACAGTTTTAAATTCCCAATAGTTCTAACAACTTGCTCTCAAAGTAATTGACAGTTAGCTCTTCAGAGCTGATAGGAACCAAATCCCACATGACACTTGTCCACCTATTAATGCCATTTTCTCAATCTTATTTCATGTATAGTCACATTTTATTGTCGTTTTTAATTTTTTTTTTAAATTTTTTGAAGGGGATATTTTCAAACAAATCCCAGTCATCTTAGTATTTTGCTCAAATACTCCAGTAAGATCGTTTAAGTAATAAAGGCTTTTTAAAAAATCACAACAAGCCAGTATCACACCTATGAAAGTTGACAGTAATTCTTTAATATTTTCTCATACCCAATCCTTATTCAGATTTTTCTGGTCACTCTAATCTGCCATTTTACAGTTAATGTGTTTGAAACAGGTTACAGGCATTCATCTGAGAACAGTGGGATTCCCTGAAGGTTTGAGGGGGGCAGGAGTCAGAGCTGGGGTGTAAGTAGATGGCTCAATTGGTCGAAGGCATGCTGGAGTGAAGCAGGCAATATTCCTGCACCATATGGGAGACCATGAGAGGTGATGCTAGGTTGGAGACAGTGGAAAAGTTGCTGAGGGGAGGAATTGAGGAGTGTGAAGGCAACATCAGTGGGCCCAGCAGCTGCTTGCTGGCTAGAAAAATGGAAGGTACCAAAAGAACAATGTTCATCCCTGAATTAATAATAATTACCTTCTCTGAATGAACCTTTATTATCATGGGCCCCAAATATCTCCTGCTGAGAGATCACCAGGAAACACAACCCTTTGCAACAGGTACTGGGCTCTAAGAGTCTTAACTCAGAAATTTTTATTGTAAAATTCCCAAAAAGTTTGTTAGAAGAAGATATTTGTCTTAAAGTGTGAATGTGGGGTCACCAAGTAGAACGAAACCCTGGGTGAGCATCTCTACAAGAGAAAGAAACAGGAAGCAGAGCAGGAGTCACAGCAGTAGCTGGTGCTTTCATGGTTGTGTTTTGTGATTTTATTTGCTACAGATGAATATTTTTACACTGAGAAATAGATCCAATAGGAGCAGTACAGTCTTTTGAAACTTTCAACATGAAATTCCCAAGGTTTTGGATTACTCATTCTTCTAAGGTTAATCATGGTTTTTAAAACAGAATCACCAATATCTAACTTGACTCTAAGTGGACACCAGCTGTCTATGAGTTCAGTATCAACAGTTATAAGTTTCAAATGGTAGCTCTGGGGTTTCAGAGTGCCCAGTCCTTGCTAGACTCAACTGAAGTGGGCTTAAGGGCATGCTCACACTGCCTTTGCTTCATTATGTATATGCTAAGGACTTTTTACAGATGTGCTAAGCTTAACATGTATTACTTTACTGACACCTTACATTGCCTTTGTGAATCAGTAATCACATATACCCATTTTATAAGTAAGCTCATGGAGGCACAGAGAAGGTAAGGTCACAAAGCCCAGAAGTAGAAGAAGTGGGATTTGAACACAGGAACCTGGCTTCATCATCTGTGTTCTTAACATATGCTGTGTCACCTGGAATTAGACATTATCTCCATCGTTAAGATCATTCAAATCCATTCTGTCTGCTGGTAAGACAAGCAGCTCCATCCTCATTTTTCATGTATCATATTGAGTTTTCTCCATCTTTGCCAGAGTCCAAGAAAAAATATCAGAGTAATAGAGACAATTGCTGCAGAGCATTTTGAACACTTCCATTTTCCCCAGAGAATTTCTGTTGCTTTCATTCTCTTTTTATTCCCAGACTTCCAAAGGGAGAGTCTTGGTGGTTACTCATTCATAGCGGGTGACAGTACATCAAGGCAGAAGCAGGCAGTTCAAGACAGACAGCTATAAGGAAACAGGTTGGCTTGCTTAGCATTCAGCACATTTGTTTTGCTCTTAGGGGAATAGTCTCTCCAAAGCCTTGCAGTGTACAAAGATGTCCTGCCACTGGTGCTTTCTTGTCTTCCTGTCATCATTACTCCTCCTGTTTTAAAAGTGAAAAGATACCTTGACTGCAGATCAGAATTATCAGGGTTCTTGTGAGCTCCACAGGAGTCCAGGAATTTGGTGTGGCTAATCCCAGGAGTTTGGCTCCATTTGCCAGCCAAGTCTAGAGACTGGCATTTTCAGGAGTGCCCGAGGGCCAATCAGGGTCTTTACTTTCTAGAAAAGATTTGCAGCAGAAAACAAATCTGGAGGAGAAGATGGAGAGGTGGGTTCACCATTCAAATGGTGATTCCTGTGCCAGGAGTTTGGTGTGGCTTCCTTTGCTCCATTGAGCCCACTGTTCACAGCCACTCCTTTATCTGATGTGTAACACTTGCCCTTCTCAAGTAGAGAAAATATGACTAATTGTGGATTCTGCAAAGCCCATGCCCGTGTTCATCCCTTCTATTTCCATCCAACAGTTGAGATTTGCCCAAGATTGTAAACTAGCCAGTGATGGGTTTGGTTTTGTGGCCTTCTCTACTTGCCATCTGTACACTGCTTCTGAGGTCTGAAGATATCCCACAAGCTTTATGATATTACCCCAGAGAGAGAATGTGTCTAAGTGTCTGGTTCAACTCATCTCCTGACTTCCAGAGTGTCTAGAGCATGGGCATCCCTCTTTCAGCTTGCCTGGGCCACAATGAGTGAACAATTGTCTTGGCCTGCATATAAAATATATGACATAGTTAAATATGTAAGTAACAGAACTTCACTTATTTTTAATATTTTTATTATAACATTGTATACATAACTATAATTTTTTTGGTACTGGGGTTCATACTCACAACCTTGCGTCTGCCAAGGCAGGAGCTTGTGCTGCTGAGCTATATCCCTGGCTACAGACGTAATTATAACGTGTCATGAACAAAACCTATCTGACACATCGTACTCCCTATACCATGGCTAAAAAACTATTTTAGCTTATTAAATTATTTTACGAAATTACACAAATCTGTGTTTAGTAATTAAATAAGAAAGCATGTGTGTCTGCTTGGTAACAGTAGATCCTGTCTTTACGGGCATACACAATTACAGGTAGGTTGAAATGCTATTATGGTAATCTTTGGCTGTTACTCACCAACTCGCTCAAGCCCAGGTAACGCCTGATACATGAGGGGTTTGATTTGGCTGACTTGTGTCCTGTGTGCAGAAGGTGAAGCTGGCGTTACACTGGGCCCTCCCCTACATACTCTTTTGTTGTCAACCACATCAGCCATGCTGGAGCATTGCACAGTGGAGTTGTGGAAAATATTACTAAAAATCATATAGTCGTGTTAAAAGTTTACAATGTTGTGAGAGTACCTTACTAGATGCGGAAGGCTAGAGGTGGCCCATGTTCTGTGGATTAGACATGCCTGTTCCAGAGCCAGGTCTGTCCTAATAGTTCTCCTAGCTCAGGCTTTTGCTTAGTAAACACAGGCCTTCATTCTAACTGCCTTGTATCTGAGCATGGGCTGTAAACCAAGGTGGCCTGTCAGGCATGTACCATTGGTGTACCATGAGGTACCTCTAGTAACTGGAAGACTTTAGAAACTTTAATAGCAGTTGGATGTTGCCATGATATTCTAACATGAAATAATTTTCCTACTAATTCAGTTTTCTTGCATTTTACCAAAGGATCCATACAAAAATATAGGTTGGAAAAAGTCTTCAGCTAAGATTATTTGATAAGCTCTGTACTGATTATACAGTGGCAGCCTGTTCTGGTTTTAATAAAGGGGTAGGATTTGAATGAGCTCTGTATTTTTCTTTGGTGAGGCTAAATATGCATATTTATACATATTGTGAATAATATTCCCCTTAAAAATAATAGTACCCCCTATAAAGGTGTCTTTTTTAGGAAACTTTCACAAGACATGGATCTCTTCCTATAATTTGCTAGGCAATCTATTTAATCTTTTTCTTTTACTGAACATCCTTGATGATAACAGAGCTTTCTTAACAAAATATTTACTCAAATGCACACACAAACATGCACATTGCACTAAAGCCCAAACTATAACTTTTCTTATGTGAAACCAACAATTTTGAACTACAGGTACGCACTTTTTATGCTGCTTGCCTTAAAAGTATTTTTTAGTAGATTTTTTTAAAGCCAGCATTGGCATTTAGTCCTGCAGAGAGAAGTTCACCAGGTGTTTCCCAGGGAGTCTGGCATTTCAGTGGAATATTCTGAGTATTAATAAGTTCTCCTGGGATTCTAAATCTCTTTGGACTTCAGTATTTTGTTTCTTACTCTCATGATGTTCTGACCATCTAAGGACCAAATGCAGGTGGGCCTGACTTAAAACAAGCCTAATGTACAGAAGTTTATACCCAGGAAAACTGATAAATAGCAGACAATGTTGGGAGAGGAGGCAGTTGTTCACATGCAGAGATAATCAGTATAGGTTATCTCGGCTATTATGTTAAAATATGATGTAGACTTTCAAACTCCGATTTAAACTCTACTTTTTATGAAAGAAAGGAGGTAAGGGCAACTGGTGAGAATTACCTTCAAATGACACTGTCTTCTCTTTCAACTACAGTTTTCTCCTCTACAAAACAATAACACAAAACCTTAGCAACAATGACTTGGGATTAGATGATTTCTTTGATCCCTTGAGACTGCAAGGTTTAATTATCCTCTGGCTCCCTCCACTATCTTTGTGTTTTGAAGACATTTTATTCTTATTTTTCTCTTCAATCTGTTTGCTAAAGGGCCTAAATGTGAGTGTCTTAAGAATTCTCCTGTAGTTCTACTCACCTGCTGCCTGAGGTTTTGTATTATGTCAAATATAGGCATTTCTTAGCAGCTTGAATTACACTAACAGATTTTCCTGGTCTGAGAGGTTAGTGTGTTGCACAGCTTTACTCTGCGAGTTATCTGGTCTAGGAATGATTAACTCACCATTAGTCCTTAAAAGATGTCTTCATAATCACTTTAGCAAAAGAATCTCACACCTGCCCCAGTGAAGAGAAAAGCAGTTTCTCTAGCAAATGAGCAACCTTACTTTTGAAGTTCTTTTCAGCAGGACTGTCTGACTCACACTTCAGCTGTCTTGTCTTCCCACCTACCTACTCATCCCCTGTCCTCTATAGTCTCCAAACAAAAGGACCAACTGAGAGGTGTCAGAAGACAGACAGAAGAGAGGGGCCTCATAGCAGCATAGTTTTCAGATCTCAAGTGCCTTCCTCTAGCTATCTGTTTGTGTTTGGAGGTTAGGTTCATTCTGAACACATCTTCCACCTAGTGCTCTGGTATTTCTCTTATAATGACCACTGCCTTCCTGTATTCTCTCCAGTCCTGCACATGGTTTTCCTTCTAACTTTCCCTCTTTCCTAACAGTGTGCACCAGAGCTTCTGGCAGAACTCATGTTTAGCAAGTAAGCCAGAACAATGGTGCATAAGCCAGAAGAACTTATAATGATGTCCTTATAATCCTCACCATCATAAATAGTAAAAATCTATGCTTGTTTAGTAACAGAACATAAATCTCTCCTACCTTGCTGTTTCAATATAGAAGACAGGGTACATTTCCTATTGCTTGATAATTTTGTTGTTAAAAGAATTGATTCTGAACTGACACTGATTTGTTTAAATCACAGGTCTGCCACATAGTTCAGAGTCCTCTTTAATAGAAGAAAGATAACTATTCCATGGGATTTCTAGGAGAATTAAACAGATAGGCCCTGGGAGCAATGTATAGCATCTAGCACATACACCATAAATGTGTGCTGTACCTTCCGTTACTAAGTTACATAATGGAAATCGATTGTAGATTGCTAAAGTCATAGTGTGCAAATTGCAGTTTCCAAAGACACTATGATTGGAGCTTTGTATTACCAAAGGAAAAACAAAAACTATAGAGATTTTTTGCTCTTTTTTATTAGTATGTATTTGTGATACATAATAATCACATTCATCTTGGGGAATTCATCTTGGGGAATTCATTCATATAGCATCTGATTTATTTTTACTTCCCTTCCCCACCCTCCTATCTCTCCCTGTACTAAAAATAAAAGGTCTAAATCAGGCTTCTCTTTTAACCAGTCGGTTTATGGAACTATCCTTTAAAGAGAGCAATGGCAGGCACAATGGCCCTGGAAGAATGACCTCAGCAGAGGATGGAGAATGAGAGTCTGGCAGGAGCAGCGCAAGGAGTGGTACGGCTTGTTGACAAGAAGAAGAAGGAGATGTCCATAAGAGCCTTGCTGCTTTTATTCCTTGCTTCCTTCACCATCTACAGCACATTTGAAATTAACATGTTATCTGTTACTCTTGAAAAAGAAATGGCCACAGAACTATTAAAAGTGCTATCATGTGGTAAAAATGATTTTTAACAAAAGTATCAAGAGCGTTTTTAACCACTAGAGTACTGCTTCATTTCAACAGTGATTCTCAGCATATTTCTGAACATTCACTTTGGCTTCTGCTCGGGGGAAGAACCACATGCCCAGTGATTTATTGCTCAGAAACTTTGGTGAGGCCCTGAACCAAAGGATATTGGGGTGGGTACTGTCCAGGGAGACCGTGTGAGGGCTGCATATGATGACTTTTCACATTGCTCAATTTTATTTTTCTATATGAAAAGTAATACAAGAGGTGATCAGAGGAGCATGTGGGTTTGGGATTTAAAGGGCCTTCTGAGAGCTGTGCAGAGGAGAACCATGCTTACTGCTAGACTCTTTTTTCCAACACAAAGTCCACCACCAGCGTGCTGACAGGACAAGTAGCTCACTGATGGGAAAAAGAGAGGTCTGTGCCCAGACGCCAGCCTTATCTGTACTGTGAGAAAACTAAGATGGCTAAATTTGGCTTTCCTGCCCCCCAGTGTGGATAGGAACAAAAATACAAAACTGGGGAATAGAAGATGAGCATTGTGTAAAAAAAGAATCTGTGTTCTTCTAGCAAAAAAATAAAAAAATAGATTCTCTATTATTTGTTGATCTCATCCTTGTTTGTATAACAAAAGTCAAACCAGAATTCCCTAATAGAAATGTAGGTGTACTAATTCTCATATTTCTATACCATCTCAACTCAGGAGTGTATTGAAGATGTTATTTGTTGCTTCTCTAATTTTTGAAACAAGTAACTTGCATGTGGATGACCCAATCTTTAAGGTTTATTTGCCTTCACCATGATTTTATAGTATAGCTTCAGTGACCTTTGGACATGGTACCCAAAGGTGACAAATTTGAATTAAACCAGCTGTATTCTCCTACCTTGAACCTATTGCATTGTTGCCATGTTGGCATCTTGAGAACAGTGGCCAAATGTAGGGGTAAGTTAGAAAAAAAGGTATGGCAACATGAAAAGACTGAAAGCTCAGCTTGCAGGCATCTACAGAGGCAGTGCTTCACTCTTGATAAACTCCAGCAGAAAAGAGCAATCAGCTAAACGAGAGCTGGACAAATTAAATAGCTGAGTATTATTTCAAAAGAAAGCTTGGGCAGCATCAGAAATTCCCCATCAGCTGTAATAACGCCAATTACTTTGCCAATTGCAGATTTCAACGTGATGTGTTTAGTGCAATCAGGCGTCCGACTCTTGCAGGGGCCTTATGGGTTTTGTTTACTGTGAATGTGCATTTGTAGAGAATCTTTTACACCCAGAGGCTTAGAGCTCTGGATGTCCTTCTCTCTGTCCAGATCATACACAGCTGAGGGAGATTATTTTTGACAAGGAGGCAGGAGCAGTCTGGACCCAGTGCCTTCTCTCATTGGAGAATGCCTGGGATTTAAATATAAAGAGCACAGCTGGGTTTGGTAATTCTTAGTGAATGTGGCAATCTCCAGAAAACCTCTCTGTAGATTAACCAGCCGGTTAATAAATACATATTTCTGATTATGAGTAAGGCTGCTTGGCATGTTGGAGCATTGGACAGATCACTATTAAGCAGCAATAACAAACATGAACCTCTGGGAAGAGAGAATGCGCCAAGAGTTCATTAAGCCTTAAATACTGACAAATGGGGGTATCGGGCTTTCATTGTCTCCCTTTGAGAATCATTTGGTGGAATGACAAATATAGAGATAATTTCAAATATGAGAAGAGATCATAAGTGAAAAGATGCACCCCACCCCCAGGATTTTAGCAGAAGAAATAAAATGTGGAGTGTGTGGGGGAACATTCATTTTCTGTTTACATTTGGCTTCGTATAAATAATGGGTGTGTGGCTCCAGCTACTCTCGATTCTCCATTTACACTCCCAATTGAGGAAGGTGCTAATCACCGGCATTTACTGAGTGGCTTGGCCTGACTGTCAGCTCTGGTGGAAGCTGTATCTACACTGCTGGGGGTGTGGATGAAGAGCTAAAAGCTGATTTGATTCCACTTGTGCTCAGCTGTCATCTGAGGCCAGAGCCTGGAGGAGAATGGGAAGCTCTGTCTTACCTCTGTTTAGTGAAGACACCTTTGTATCTTACTGTCTTTTTTTGTCTTTTTTTTTCTTTTTTTTTTTGGTAACCTACCTTTCCCTCTTTCGTGCCTTCCCTAAAGGCTGCTTCATCTGCTGAAGAAAGGTTTTTCTCAGTTCAAAGGCAGCTATCTGTGCTTCCAAGTCACTGACTCTGGAATTCCCCAAGCCCTCCCTCTCTCAGCCTCTCAGCTGCCACTGAGCTCCCTGCTTACAAGCTCAGGAGGAGGACAGCCTGATTTTAGATAGAAAAGCAGATGGGAGTTCAGGCAGCGCCAGAGAAGAGGTCATGGATATCAGGTTATCACAGCATGGTTTTTGCTGTGGGCTTCAGTAGCTTTGCACCTGATTCATTCCAGGAGAGTGTATGAGCGTTTGTTTGTTTGTTCATGTGTGTGTGTGTGTGTGTGTGTGTGTGTGTGTAAATGCACATGCATGTGTGCATGCATGTTTGCCCTAGAAGAATTACTTAAGCTAGTGTATCGGTTTTGACACCAGCCTTTCTGCTATCGGCAGCTGTTCAGATAATGTTCCTGCCTCTCAGATAAGAGGCAGATCTTGTCTCCTGCACATCTCTGGGGACAGGTATGGCCCTCAGAAACCGTGAGATAACATAAAGCAGTAAATACAGGCAAGGTCATCAAATCATGCCATTATACACAGCATCAGTACCGCAGCCAATGGTAGAGAGGGAGCAGATACATCCAGCCGCCTCATCAACATTAACTGGAAAACATTCAGTGATGTCCTGGTCTGTGGGGAGTTTCGTGTGTTCACCCATGAGCCCAGAGGACTGCTCTGAGTAAGTGGCATAGTCTTCACCAATGAGCGGAATGTTCTAGGTGTTGCTCATCAAATGCAGTCTCGGTGCAGGGGAGGTGATCGTGTCTGCTCTCTTGAGCCCAGTGCCAGATTAGAGGCACTGAAGCAGCTCAAGCACTGTGCAAATAAAATGTCCTTTTGCAGCACTATTTTTCTGCATCTTTTACTGTGTCATTAAAATAAATGTACGCCTCAAAGACGTACCAATCTTAGTGCTTCCACTTTTCATAAACATGCAGTCTAGAACAGCTAATTCGACTGTACTGTTCAGTCATTTCCAGTAGGCACGTGACCGCCTACCAAGAATTAGAGCCAGAGAGACTTGGAAAACACCACTTTATTCCTTGCACTGATGAACAAATGACAGTTAGGCACTAAGCTCTTATACAATATATTAAACAATAAAAACTAGTAATGATTTCAAAAGTAATTCAGCATTTGATGAGCATTGAAAATATGTAAAAGCAAGAATAATTAACTCCATTTTATGAAGGGAAGAAAAGAAACTGGAACAGGTCCGTGGATTTTTCTCCAACTTCTCAATTTATAAGTGGCGAAGTGATAGAACAGAGATTCAAGCAATGGCTTCAGACTCGTAGACCCTTTTTGCCTCTTGTTCTTTGCTCTTTTAGACAAATAATACCATGTATCAGTGGCATCTCTATATGTTTCACCTTTATGTATACAAGAGATTTAGAATTGCTGCTAAACTAATTATCCCCCAAAGGAAAAACAGAGCCAATAATAGTTGTTTGAAAGAGACTGATTTCCAGTATATTAGGGAGAATTTCCTAGCAACACAATGAACTCACTCCCATGTGCCTAGTTAGCTCCCAACCTCTAGATGCTTGTAAGTGGCATCTGTAGGAAAGGCAAGGGACAGGGTTAGCAACTCCTGATGTTCTGCTTAGTTTCTGCTTTTGGCATCTGTGTGATCCTTTCAAGTTGGATAACCTGCCTGAGTCTTGATTTTCTCCTGTGAGAAGTATTCACCTCACGTGGTGAAAGAAGGAATACGTATATATGTAAAGATCCAGCTGAGCCTGGACGGGTGTGCTTTCTCAGTAAACATATATTTAAGGCCTCTCCAGCAGGCCATTTCTCCAAGTTATTTTCTCCTCTGTGTCTCCCTTTCCTGACACCCCTTCTGAGTAAATGGCCTTTGCACAGGTGAGGAAAGTCCTTTCTATAGCACCATGGGAGCTAAGGAACCACAATTGCCACTCCTAGTCCTGGACCAGAACTTCAAAAATTCACTTAGGATTCAGATCCCAGAAGAATATCATTAGAAAACGGGAACTGAACTCGTAGGCCACTCTGAGTCATTCACAAGTATGCCATCAGGGAGAAAGTTTTCATGTTTGCCAAAAGATGATACATGGAAAATGAGTCAGTGAAGATATTCTTATCCAAATAAAACTTCTTCTGGTCCACTGTGCTGGACTCTGCTGGCATCTTGGAGAAGTTTTTCTAAACATAAATGACATGAGTAATCTGAGTTTCTCAGTACTTGGTGAGGTCAATTGCTAATACTCATCTAGTATCTTAAATTTCTGATTACTATAGTAATACATGTTCATGGGAGAAAATTTGAAAAATTAAAGGAAAGAGTTAAAACCCCTTTGAAATTCTATATAAGAATAAACACTTTGGAGTATAGACTATGAACTTTGTTTTATATGGGCACTCACTTTAAATGGAACTGTGTCACTTTGAATGAAAGGCAGACAGCACTCTCCATCTGAGATTCTTGGGATATTGAATATTTACTTTGCAACTTTGTGTCTCAGTTTCCTTATCTGTAAAGTGTAAAATGACCTTGACCAGCATTTTCTAAACTATACTCACTAGAATTTTATGAATATTTCTTAAACAATATTTCTTAAATATTTGATCTGCAGTCAAATAGGTTTGGCAAAAACCAAGTGAAAAAGCAGTGTGGATTATTGTCTGTATTCTCACAGCTCTTGTTACTGAATGAGCACATGGATCCCAAGAAAGGGACCTGCTGGAATTTAGAACGCTTTTTCACAACATATCTGCCACTATTTTGTAGAGGTAATAGTCTTCAAAATTCCTTGGGGACCGCACCATAGCATAATCACTAAGGGTTTCCTATTTCAATGTGTTCTGATTCCTGATTTTTGGCACACCGAAATACTGAAACTGATCCCCTGGACTACAAGCCTGATAGGATTAAAAAGCTAATCCACAGGGCCCTGCCCTCCATGTGTGTGGGGGAAGCAAGGAGCTAAAGATTTCCAAGTAGTTGTAACATTAGATCTTAGAAAATATGCATTCCATAACTGAAATCAAGATCACTGAGAAGCAGAGTGCAGCAGCTGGTTTTGGCTGAAGAGTGTTTTTGAGCACCAGGCTGCTAAAAAACATGCTCCCAGGCTGAGCTTTAAATCTTCAGGTGTGCCTCTTTCATTAAAAAAAAAAAAAAAAGTGATTTTCCTTGTAAGAGTCACCCCAATTCTATTGTTCCATTGCATTTTGCTTGTTTGAGTCTTATATTCCCTGAAGTTCATGCCCACAAATTCTTAGTCAGCTCTCATTATAATCCCCAAACTATGCTCCTCTATACTTGCCTTGTTGAGTGATTAGGGTCAGGGAAAAATGTTTCATTTTGTGAGGAAAAATTTATAAAGAATCATAGCTGAGCATATGTTATAAAATTAATAAGAGCTCAGAGGAATCAGAGGAAGACAAACAGAGCTGGCCTGGACTTGCTGTGTCAGTTTCTTTATTTAACAAATGGGGGAGGTGCAGTGTCTGTGCTTAAGTTACTTTTAAGAAGTCTTTCAGCCTCTGGTCTTTTATTTATCTTTCTTTTTTTCTGTTCATTTTCTTCCATTTCATTCCTGTAAATATGGGACTTTTAGAGATGACAAAGAGTGAAAATGAGCATTTGGGTTATTTCCAAGATCTGACTGTTAGAAATTGTGCAGCTGTCAACATGGGTGCATGTATATTGCTGTAGTATTTCCATCAACTGAGGAATGGATAAAAAAGATGTGGTATTTTTATACAATGGAATACTACTCAGCCACAAAGAATGACAAGCTTGAGCCTTTAATAGGTAAATGGATTCAACTAGAAGCCACACTCATAGGTGAAATAAATCAGACCTGCATGTGTAAGTACAATATTGTCTCCCTAGTATAAGAAACTGAAACAGTATATAAGATCCAAAAGTTACAATAGATACAGTAAAAGAGAAAGAAACTGCTCAAAGGGAAATTATATTGTTTGATCAATTTTGCATGCCTGTATCTGTGCAACTATTTTGAAGATAACAATATGCAATATAGCAACTATTGTTACATTCCTATCATTTCGGTTTGAAATCCTATATTGCTATTGTTCTTTTTGTTGGTGTTGATCTTGTTGTCATTTTACTTTTGTTGTTATTTTGTTTGTTTACTTCTCATTTTTTTTCTGTTGTTTCCTCTTTATAATAAAAATAGTACAAATAAAAGGTGGCATAGCTTACCTCTGAGGATATTGGCTACTTAAATCTTTATCCTGTTCTAACCTGCTTGTACCAAAGTCTTCCTCTGTCTTTTTCTCCTTTTTTAACCCTAGATGGTAGTGTACTTTTATATTTATTTGTAAAAGAGGTTTCAATTTTTAATAAAAAATGCTATTTAGAGTATATAACCTTCTGGGCTACACAAAGCCTTCCATTGGAAGGATCCTGTTACCGCTCCAGTTCCTCTTAAGTTGAACACCTGTCCAAAACATGGAGAAAATCTTATTGTTAGGAGTTTTGTTAGCATAGCAATTACTTCTTTTTATGAAGAAATTAGTAAACCCTCCGTTTTATTATTAATTAGAAGGAAAGTAACTCTTCTCCTTGTTGCCATACATAGATAACAACATTCTAAACCCCTTAGAGCTCCCCTCTGAGCTCTTCTAAAATGATTTCCAATTCCAACTGAAGGCTCTTCTCATATTGAACTTAGCAGAGACGTTGGCCTTGACTGGCAGTAGTCTCTTAGGAATACTTGTTGGCTGAATGAATGAATGAATGAATGAGTGAATGAGTGAATAGTTTCACCATTTGGCCCTTGGGAGCACCTTGGATTTTGGGGTTAGAAGAAATTGGGTTGAATTTTTGTTCTTTTCTGTAGTGGGTACATGATTCTGAGAAAATTACTTCTAATTTCTCATTTGTTAAGTGGGGCCCTTAACTTCCTTTGTGTATTACTGGAAGGATTGGAGACAAATAATGTAACATATCTGATACAAGATATGTTCCTGGGCCCAGAGAATCAGAGAATTTTCTCTTTTTTTCTTTTTTTTTTTTTTGTTGTTGTTTGTTTTTAACTTCCATTCCTTACTCAGTGGATAGATCCAAGTGGACTTTAGAAAGTGTTTGATGACAAGAGAGCTGAGCATGGTTCATCTAGAGGCCGGGAGTCATTCACACTGAGGAATTATCTCTCCTTCATCTACTGAGCTGCTGTTCTTGGCTGGGGAAGTCCCCAGTCTCCTGGTTGGCACTTTGTTCCAGCTGATCTGGTGTCTACTGCTCTCTCTTCTTGGCTATTCTGAGCATGAACAAGATTACCTGGAATTCCCATCCAAATAGACTCCTACCCTTAGGGCAGAGAAAGCAACTCTGGTAATGACACGATGAAACAGAGGACTTTTCTCTGTTCTTAGCCAAGGCTTGAATAGTAGAAAAACAGGCTGAGTGTGCAAAGTTTGAAACCAAGGATCATAGATGATCTTCAGCATAAGAATACACGAGCAAGAACAGGCTATGATCGGTTATTCTAGGGGATATCCACTCAATGGATAACATTCTCAGACTCCTGTCTATGTGTGACAGCACAGGCAGAAAGTAGGATTATAGTGAACAAGTGGCCAACTGTATTCCAGATGCCCAGGGCTTATCTGCAGAGGGCAAAGACAGGAGGAAGTCAAAGGCCCAAACATAGGTGGTCAAACAAAAATCATGTAGAGGAGCGGCAGCAGGACATTCATTTTCACATGGTGGGAAACCAGATTCCAAATAAAAGGTCTGAACTGGAAAAAGGTAAGATCATAGGGCGTGAGATAGTAAAGCCAAGCTAGAACAGATTAGCAACAACAAAGAAAGCCATTTTTCTGGACTCAGATAAAGACCTTACACATTAGAGGTTACCCAGTCTTGCTCCCCAAGGAAAAGCATACCAAATCTCTGCAGTAGTGGAGCCTTCTGCATGTAGCTCCATCCACCAGGAAGAATGATCAAGTTCTATACCAAACTCCCAGTGATTCGGGTTATGAAAGATGAACTCAAAGCCATGCACTTCAGTTGGTGTGAAGCAGAACTAATAAACCTCAAATCAACAACTTTGGCCTTTTGTCAGTCAGTTAGCTCTGTGTGTCCTAAGGTGCATTCTTAGCAATTAATCAGATGATCCATCTAGGCTGCTTTTCGAACACCCTCAGGAGTTCTGGTTGGGACAGTACATGGAGACTTTTCATAAGATCCCAAGAAGTGGTGTTTCCTACCTCATTCTCTTTGTACTCTTCTTTAGCTATAGATTTATCATCTCTAAAACCTTGCAAATTAAATGGTAAAGAAAGAATGGGCTTCCCATCTGGTGCAAAGTAAAAAAATTATATGGCAGATAAGGGAGCTTTGTGAATTTATTAAAGCCGTGTAGATCAGCCTTTTCATTTCTCCAGACTTACTTTATCTATAAAGTCCTAAAGTCTGTCTGTTATGTGTTTCCTTTGTGTGGGTTTGTATGAGCAGTGATTGTCATTGACATGACCAATGAAGAGTAATTATGTTGACATTATCACAGATCACTCAGGGGTTTGGAGCATAGAAACAAACTGATAGTGTACTGGAGGTCCAAGAAAAAGGTAGAAATAAAGAGATTTGGTATCTTGGTCACTTTCTTAATTGCAGAGACACAATACTGAACACCCACAACGTAAAGAGAAAGAGGTTTGTTTTGAGTCATGATTTATAGAGGTTTCAGTCTATAGTCTGCTGACTCCAAGGGCACAGGGGCATGACAGAGCAGAGCTTCTTACCACATGGTAGCAAGGAAGCAAAGAGAAAAAGGAGAAGTCAGAAAAGGACAAAAAAACCTTGCAGACCAAGCCCCAAGTGATCTGCCTCTTATATAGCAAGTCATCTACAAGAACAACTTCAATCACCTTCCAAAAGATGAGCACATGAGGCTCTTTGGAGACATCTAGATATAAACCAAAACATCTGGAAAAATTGATAACCAGTCCTTTGTGGAGTCTAGTCAACTCATCACTTGAGTTGCAATGACTTTTCCTGGAGAGATGACTCAATTTGTGGACAAATAGTGCCCATCTCTTCCTTCCCAAATGTTTAAGGTATAGTGTTGGATAACAGCATATTTGACCACTGAATCGTCAAGGGGAAGCTTCTCTATCAAACATATTTATTTTGAAAGAATGACAGCAAACAGATATCATTTGCCCATAGACCTTAATTGTTTGGAAGTTGAATATCTTTCCTAAAGACATTCCTTTCCCTCCCTGTTAGTGAAAAGTCACACTCCTCTCACCTTCTTTGCCTCCAGTCCTTCAAAACAGAGATTTAAAAATTTTTTTTTTGCTAACTAGGAGAAGAATCAAATGATGAACTTAGCTAACTTTATGTTGAGATGTCCATTCTTCCTCTAAAATATTTGAGGACCATCATCAGAGCTTGATTTGTTATTTCTACTCAAACCTATTCAATAAACAGAAAACAGTGAAAATTTTGAATTTGTTAATTTAGACAGTTTTGGTTCCCTGTAGAGTCTATTTTGGCCCCAGTTCAGTAGCGGGTGTACTTTGGAGTCATAAGAAATACTGCAATTGGATGTGGAAATCATACTGTATTCTAGAGATCCCAGAACATGGGGTTGGCGAGTGCTTGCCAGATGTATGCCACACTGATTTGCCATTGAAGAACTGGTACTGTGATCTGGTACAGTCTGCTGAAGAAATATTAGAAGATTGTTAGGTTAACTAGTGAGTTAGGCAGATTGATGCACAGTAACCCATGGCAGATTTTATATCTATACATATAGAAAGGACAGATAAAGTCACTGTGAGTTTAGATAATTCTTGATTTTGATAATTCTTCTATATGGCATGGTACACAGCTTTTATTGGTAACTCACCAATAGAAATTCTTCAGAGCTTCTCATTTCTCTGAAACTTTTCTCCTCTTAATGGATGGCATAATTCCTCCAGCATTTAATGGAGTACTTTTTATTCAGTTAGTATCTTTACTTACTTAATTAACAAATAACTTTTTACCTATAGTATAAAACAATGTTTGATATATTTACACATTATAGAAAGAAAGGCTAAATCAAATTAAAATATCTGTTATCTTTCACATATAGTCCTTCTTAGTAAAAAAAAAATATTTAAAATCTATTCTCAGTTTTGAAGTTTAGAATACCCTGCTGTTAACTGTAGTTGCCCAGTGTACAATAGATTTCCTGAACTTCTCTTAACTGAAATTTTGTACCCTTTGACCAACATTTCCTCAGACCTATCTAAACCCGGAAGGATTATTGTTTTATGTCTTCTTTCTCCAATAGTGATAAAGCTTCATATAAAAAGCATGACAAAGACATCTTTGTAAAACAGAAAGGGGCTATTAGTTCTATATGATTCTATATTTTTCTGCATCCTGGAATTTTCTCCACATAAATTGTCCCATCTCTCTCCATTTATTGAGGAAGCTATACCGAATTGAGAATCCTCTTTTGTAAGAATGCTTTTAGAGGTAAAGAATGGAATATCTGGAGATGTTTGTGTAGATTCTAGTCAACTTATTATTAGAACAAATATTCTCATTTTTCTTAGGGAGATCTCTCAAAGTAGCCTAATCCATATCTAGCAGGAGAAAGGTGACAAGTAACCTACAGGATATAATTTATCACCTAATAATGTTATATTTGATAGTACTTTGTTGCTTAAAAAGTAATTTCCTGATGATTAATTAATTTTATTTTTACATCAACCCATGACCTAGTTAGAGCAATTATTGTCATTCAAATTTTAAATGTAGAGAGTTGAAGATGGAGAGATTAATAATTTACCTAAGCTCACATTGCTAATGAGTGACCAGACTCACTTGCAATTTACATAGATATTCTGACTCCAAGTCTAGGATTCTTGGCAAATGCAAAATGCCAAAGCCTTTGACAAGAAGGGACAGCACATCCACTCAAAATGAAATAAAATAAAAGATTTCATGTATATGACTATGTTTGATCTACATTTTACCACACATTTTTTAGCCAACAAGTTTTATTAAGTGTCTACTGTTTATAAGGCATTACAGTTCTTAGATATTAGATATTAGAATAATCAAGGACATTAGTATGAGAAATAGGTAGATCTCCGGCTGAGCAGGGTTCTGATTTGTTTTCTTTCCTTTGATTTATTTCCTGGATGAAAATGTTCGGTTGCATTGCATTTTATTTACAGACGTGAGCACTCTAGGAAATGCTCAAGGTCCTTCCAGGGCTCCAGTGTGCAGAGCAGAGGAGACTGAGCTGGGTCTCACAGACGGCGTAGGGAGAGCAAGCAGCGGAGGAAAGCATTTGTAACCAGTATGTCCTGCATGCCTGCCCTGAACCAGGGTTGGTGGCAGGCTTTTTCTATTCCAGCGTGACCCTTGCTTTATCCAGAAACAGAGACCAACAATGTGAGGGTCAGAGAACAACGTGAAACAAGTTGATACACATCTAGTTTTAATTTTACTACATTATTATCCTTTTCGTTCCCTTCTGCCACTTACCTTTCTCCTCTCCATTTAGTTGTTGGTGTTCCCAAGACTGAAATGGAATGGGATGGGCTTGTAATAACCTAACTCTGGCTGAGCAAGAATGACATAGTGGGGCTGTCATCCAGCTGTGGCTTCTGAAGTTCTCATGGATGAGTCTGTCCCCCCGAAAAGCACCAGGGTTATTGTCACCATGCAGCAAACACAAGCTGCAGATGTCCTGTTCCTGAAAAAGAAAATAATGAGTTGGAGATCTCTGTGATCCCAACTGGCTGTGAATATTTATCATATTTCCTGGCCTCTTGCTTAAGGTTTCTATTTTCCTGTCCCTATTTATCTGACAGAGTCTTACTTGAAAAATGTCAAGCAATCTTGGTTTCTGTATCAAGGAGGTATTTCTTTTCTTTAGGTCACATGCTTTTCACAGAAATTTTGTCATAGACATCTTGAGATAGGAACCATAAAAGACATTATTTTTGAACGTTTGAACATTACTTTTCATTTTCTCAAAGGAGTTTGCACATGATCGACAGACATATTAATCAAACCCACCTACGAGATGAGAAACCCAGACTCAACGCTGAGGGGAGGAGGAGTGCCCTAGTGTGAGAAAAAAAAAAAAAAGCAGAAATTAAGCTCAAAAATGTCTCATAAAGTGAATCCTGTATAATCCTTTTACATTCAAACATTTTGACAGCTTTTAGGCATGGGAGGCAGAGTGAGGAGTTTACACAACTCTTTCCAAACTGTTTCCAGATTGTTTGTTTGCTATCAAAGGGCTGAGAGAAAAGGAAACAAAACAAAAATAAAACTCTATTGTAAAAGAAAAGGTATGGCTGTTTTGTCAGACAAGTGATTTGAGTGGTTCTATGAATGCTCCAATTTTGCTTTCCTCAGGCCCAGGAGACCTTACTGCTGGTCCTGCATGGACATTAAGGAAGTAAAGTCCCTCCTCAAGGATTTAAATAGACATTCCAGGTGACAGCACTGAAATATGTCAACCTGTGAACTGGAGGTGTGGCTCAGCCATTAAGCACTTGTCTGACACCTGTGAGTTAGAACCCCAGCAGTCCCCTCCTCCAAAAAAAGAAACACCATCTCCTTTTATTTTTATTTTTATATGGCTTCAGATTTTTAAAAGCTCATCTACATAAGTGGCCATTGTGCCACTTTTTAGCTCTTGAGCAAGCTTCTAAGTGAGTTGATCCTACTATCAATTCAAAAATCCAATTAGACACACCTATTAGGTCATCTCATCTCTGCTTGAATGTTTCCAGTGACAGAGAGCTTCCAGCTGGGCCAGGCAACTTACTTTGTTGCCAGACAGCTTTTATTGTTAGGAAATTATTCTCTAGAGTTTGAATCCATCTCATTGAAATAGCCGTCCACTGGTTCTGTAGTAACACCTACACAAGATTTTTCCCACCCTATAGCTTTTCAACCATTTGAAAACAGTTATTCCTTACATTTTCCCATCTTCAAGCTAGACACCTGGTTTTCTCAGCCAAGTTTTTAATCATACGGTCTTTATCCCCTTCCAACTGTTTTCACCTTCGCTTAAAATAGATTCTTTTGGTATCTCCATGACCCTAAACCAGGTCCTCAGAATTTGATGGAGCACACAAATTATGTTCTGGCTAGTCAAATGTGATTGTTAACATTCTCCACTGGAATATTCCACTTCAACTCCTGCCATCTAGGATTACGATGACTATTTTAGTAACCTTTGTAACTCAAAAGGAACTTATGATCAAATGGCATCACTAGTCCTTTTCCCAGAATAACTGAGTCATTCTGCCCCATTCAAATTCTTCTCATCTTCTTAAGAACAAGCAAACAACCTAAGTAGTGAGTAGTTAAAACAGAATTCTATCAACTAATTAAAGAAAAAAGTTTAGATAATAACATTTACCAATCACTTCTCAAATGCCAGGAATTCACACTGTTCTTAACAATTTTCTTATATAAGTAGAGTGATGAAAAATATATTTCTTATTATTTCACCTAGTCAAGGCAGTTTGAGGCATTGGCTTATTTAGTGCATATTCTAGACTTTTTCTATTTCTCTCTCCCTCTCTGTACTGGGGATTGAATTCAAGGTCTTCACAATAAGCGATATTACAAGCACTTTTTATTTATTTTGAGACACGGTCTCACTAGAATGCTAGGCTTTGCAGGCTCAGTTTGAACTCTGGATCCTCCTGCTTTAGCCTCCCAGAGTGCTGAGATTACAGGTATGGTGCCACCACCTGTGGTTTAATTTTAAATTAAGATTCTGGGGCATGCCTTAGTTTTAGATCTCTACCCTTAATCCTATAGCTAATGAGAATACAACGTGCAACCAAGCACAAAATTTAAACAAAGAATCTTAGGCAAGAGATGATTGGGGGCTGAAATAAAAAATACAAGCAACTCCAATTTCTATTGAATTTCTACTCTGCAGCCTCATAGATTCCTGTCTCATCCCCTCCAGCAAGCGACTTCCTCTCTCTTGAAGCTGTTGGCGTGAACCAACCAGAGAACTCCAGAATTGGTATTCTTTGACTTTGTGAAGCTTAGCAAAATGACTTCAATAGCCATCCATGCAGGAAGCAATAGGAAATATACATTTATCTTACATATGCTTCCTACAAGAGACTCGCAGCTTGTCTCCTGAGTAAACAGGGAACAGCTACACTTATATTCCTGATGATGTTGCTGGGGACATATTTTAGCAACCTCCTTAATTGAGGTACTGATACTGTGCTTGTTGGAGTGTCCTGAAGTTTAATTTGCATGCTTAAAAGGCCCCCTTGTTGCTCAGATAAAATCGTCATGTAAGAATGAAAGAAATGCACAGTGTTGATTAATTAGAAGCATATAGAATTCTGTCAGTTATCTCTCCAATGGTTTGTAGACTACACACTGAAAAATAGTTAAATCTCCATGGATATTTTCAATCTTTTTAGGCATTTGGAGAAAATGTAATCTCCAATTTCATTCAATTAAATTATGTGTAGCAATGAGGGAAGTACAGTATGAAAATCTCCAGAAATTAACAGAAGACTACTGAGACTATCTAGATGGCTTTCAGCCATTGAAAACCAAAGACCCATTTAGTTCCAGCTCCCTATTAAAAACATAACTGAAAAGTTATGATTGTACATCAAGTACTATGGAAAAGAGTATTGCTCTGAGTTTTGAGAATTTAAAAGCTTAAGAATAATGCAGAGAACCAGGAATTTGAATATATTATCCCACAGTATGAATCTTCAATATAAATTGGATTCAAATAATGTTTAGTTTTCTCTGTTGAGTGATTTTGGTTGCATACAAAACCATGACCATCATGTTCTGGTAACAACTTTTTTTTTTCTTTTTTGATGGGGGAGTCAGGGTTTCACTTTGTAGTTCAGGCTGGTCTTGAACTCACTATGGAGACCAGGGTGTTCTCAAATTTAGAGGAATCCTCCTGCCTCAGCCTCCCAAGTGCTAGGATTACAGGTGTCCACTGCCGTGCCATTCATGGAATAACCTTTGATACAGGAAATGAAACGACTGCCCAACTTGCCACAGCAAATAGTTGCAGCAGGTAGTTAGACTCACAGTCAAGTGCTCTTTCTGTACCCTCACGCTGCCTCTCTGTGGAACGCTGACAATAGTGTTGATATATAAGCATGTCATAAATTGTTGTATTTTTCTACAACGGAACAAGAATTTTAGGATGACTTAGAAACTTAACCCATGTTTACCAGATAATTTGATGATTACACAACCTTTCTTAAGGGAGGCTAAAATATTGAGTTTTATTTATTTCATCCAAAGAGGGAAAAAGCAGTGTGTGTGTATTATAAACTATTAAATATCAAGAGTAAAATTCAAAGACTTTTCTAAAGGGGCTTTGGTGTAATATTTAGTATAGTAGCAGGGTGAAAACCTGTCCTCTCCTCCTCCCTGTGACTCTCCATGCTTATATATACTCTGGCTGTGAGCGTCTCTCTCCATCGGTGAGAGTGCTCCTTCGGGGAGGAGGACGCACTCGGCAGGACAGAGGGACTCCAAAGTGTGATCAGGTAAGACGGTAAATTTTTACATTTCTAAGATTTATTACAGTGAAAGATACCTTGCCAATCATCTCCCCAGAAAACACCCACACACTTCAAACATATACCCCCTCACCCTTGTCACTTTCTGGAGCACTTCTGGAACTCTCCTTACCTGTGTGTCTTTACTTACCCTATCCTGGCTACCTCAGTATCCCAAATCAATTCAAAACCTTTACCTTTCATGATGATTTTGACTTTGGGGAAGGGCTGGAAATCTCAGGGTACCATATTCCCTAGTAAATAAGGTGGATGAATACACATTGTGTTGCTTTTGATTAATGGAAATTGCCCAAAACATATTGTGAAGTGCTTTAGAAAGTGACAAAGGCAGGAGGAGTATTTTGAGCGAGATTAATGGTAACGTGTCTCTTACTGTAATAAATGTTAAACATTTTAAACATTCACCATATTTTTGATCATGCCATGTACACACCTCTAACACTCGATCTTCTCATATTGTGGGTTCTCTCTACTTCACTCGTTGCGGTTGGCGGGTGACCAGAGAAAGGCGGTGCGGCAGGTGGGGAGGAGCCACTCTCAGCAGGCAGCCCTTGGGGGGTGGGAGGCTATGCTGGCTGAACCCCATTCTGACTTCCAGTCCTGCCGTGAACGCTTTCTGACAAGAGGGCCATTCTGTGTCTTCTAATATTTCCAGTATTTTCCCTATTTCTGAACAGTTCTGAGTTTTTCAGAAAACCCGTTTGTGTTTAGTTTAAATCTTTCTTCTAACTGCTTTTACCTGTACACCTATTCCTGCCCACTGGAACCCTGCACAAGATATAAATCTAACCCCCTCTATACCTCGGCCCTTGATGTATGTGAAGAGAATCGTCCCATCCTTTGCCACCCACTCTGTATTCAAGTTTGTGTTCTCCAGGCTAAATCTTCCATCCATCTTTTCTCCTGCCCTATCATCCTGCTTTCACCACCATCCTTATCAGTCTTTCTTCCCATCGCTTCAGTTTGCCAACATTCTTCTTCTTCTGCCTACAGATATTTAAGCAGCTATCAATCCACTCTACTGTACCATTACACACAAGAGGTTCTATCAAAACTGTGAGGCTTTATCGGAAATGTTTACCCAGCTGTCGCCCCGAGCATGTTGACTCTCTCCTGTTGGGACTTTGCTTCGCTTCTGGGTGGGCAGCTGTGCAGGGCTAACTTTTGCTTTCCTGCTTTGTTGCAGAAAAGCACTTCGGAGGGTGAGATTGCTTTCGTGTGCCCGAGTTGCTGCAGTCCTCTGCTTTTAAGCTCCACAAGGTCCTTTTGGGGCTATTTAAAATACAAATCGTTGAGGTGTATCCCACCGTCTGTGGCTGTGAAACACCGTGTGCTGCTTCTCTATCCTGCACTGTCAGTTGAAGCTTCAGGGCATCCTCGTGTTTGAGGAAAAAACAATCTGGGCCTTCTGTGTATAGAAGGGGTGAGGATCTAAAGCTCTGTGAAGACAATATGGTGCTTCTATTGATCCATGCTAGTTGAACATATGGGGACTCTGAGAAAAAAGCCTGCCCTATTTAGCGACCCAGGCTGATGAGAAGGTGTGTTACAGATCTGTATTCCTCCCAGTATGTGGGCTGGGACACATTGGCTCATTTTAGTGATGAGTTTCTTGAATCAAGCAGGGCTATCGTCTCTTACCAGTTTGCAGCATTAATTGAGTTGTGTGAGAAACTCTGCAGGTGCATGTGCGAGAGGAGAGACAACCTGGAAGCACAGCTCCCATTTTCCCAGCGAGAGAGAGTGAGGGCAGCAGCTCCCAGAGGAACGGGCAGTGTGTGAATAGGGGCAGCTGTGCGGATGGTAAAACGAGGTCTTCTCTGCACGTGGGAGGAGACATCTCCAGCCTGCTGGGAGGAGGTGGCAATCCTCTCTAGTCCCAAGCTTTTGGGCTTTTACTTTTAGTTATGGGGACAACATTCACTGAAGCAGAACTATAGACCAATGACAAGAGAAAGGGTTTGAGTACACATCTGGGTGTGTTAAATTGATATAATTTGGATTTTAATGAATTGAGATATGCAGCATGTAACACTGTTATATGGAGACAATGAGCAGGGAAACTGAAAGTACCAGCTGTCCCAGAAGCACTTGTAGGTGTGACCATTGTAGTTAAGATACCTAGACTTCTCAGGGGCGGTACTCAGGAGAGATTCTCATTCAGGACACCTTATTTAGTCTGCAACCCAGCATCTATATCAGTGCAGATATACTCATTTCATTGTTCCTTTACATTCATTCTGTATTGCACAGCAAGAACTCACATTGATTTTCAGTCTTTTAAGCCATACCACTGCCTGTGTGTGTGTGTATTTATATATATATCATTATATATAAAGATTACTTTAAAATACTAACCACCAGTGAATTTTTCAGAAGTCGTATAACAATGCAACAAGTATATCCTAAGGATAGATGATATAGATGGCTAGTCACTTGGTTCTCAGGTTTTGGTAGGCATGAGACTCATATGGGAAAATGTAAAGATAGGATACAAAGATGATTGTTGATAGATACATAGATAGATTCCTATCTCCAAATATCAATTTATTATGGCTTGAATGAGTCTTACCTAGAAAGTTAGCATTTTAATAAGCCTTACAGGTAAATCCAATGCAAAGCTCCAAGGTCCCTATCTTCAGAATATTAACTAAAAGAAGATTGTCTCAAGGGGCCCCAGTTTCCCAAGTTTTTGAAAGGAAGCCAGGAAACTTGCTCTAGGATTTTCTCTCTCCTGTCTCACCGTCTTTGTGAAGAGGCTCCAGGTTCTACTGTGCACAGTTTTACCAAGCAGAGTTTGGAGCAGAGTAAATTCCTTTTAGGATTATAGGATTAGGAAGCTGAAAGGTGATTCAAATTCTTGATTAAATAGAAAGAAGGAAACAGGAGGGGATGCTCCCAAGCACCCACATCACTCCAATATGTTTTCTCTGTAATTAAAGGAAGCGATTGCAAAATATTTGAGAGGATTAAATGCTCAGAGAATATAGTGATCAAATAACATGAGATGCTGTATTCTTTACTATGATCCCTGGCTTGGCTTTGCACGTGGTTTTGAACTGCTGTCACTTAAATCTCAATACTAGGGGGAAGCTCAAATGGAAATACTGTCTGCCGTGAATTTGGAATACAGCCCTGAGCTTCAGATTGGGAGACCTTGGACTTTAGTCTGGGGTACTCCATAAGTTTTTGAATGACAGGAAAATAAAGCATAATGTCTTAATTGTTCAGGTTCTTTATTTTCTTTCATACAGTTACAACAGTAATCCCTGTAATATTTTTCTATGCATTTGCCTTTATTGATACCCACTAATCCAGCAATGCTTTATTGAAAAGCTATTTTAAATCCTCTCTAGGATCCAGAGAGAAAATTTTTATGTAAATAAATAAACATTTATTGAGTGGCTTGCTGATGCCAAGCATTTGGGGGAATATAGAAACGTATTCTTCCCCAAAGGAATTTATAATTGGGCCTGATGGGAAAAGAGGACTCATGGTATAAGGATGTGAGAAATGGGGTTGGGGTGGTTTCTCAATAAAGGTGATTCTGTGTCCAAAGGCAAACTGCAGTAGTTTGCTGTGGTGATGCATTTTGGCCAAGTTGTATGAGTCTGGTTGCTCAGCCAGGTTAGGAGGAATCCTCAAACCTCAGGGCCAAGCAGGTCAGGTTGGGGCTCAGATAGGGGCTGACATCAGAACCTTTCAACCTACATAGTCCTGAAGGGAAATTAGAAATTCCCCACCCCTCAACTGGGTTTAATGCTCTGATCCTTCCATTGGAGATTCTTTGTAATTTTTGAATGAGGTATTTTGCAATTTCATTTTGTATTAGTCTCTATAAACTATGTAGCTGAATCTGACTTAAATTCTATGTGCAAATCACTCATTCCTGTGTGCTAGAAGGGACCCAGGATCTGTTTATAGGATAGTAAAATAAAATACATGTATATACATAGACATTGGTATTTTACATAAATATATGTAAGGCACATGTAAAATGTCATATACATAGAAGTTGCCTAATCAACATTATATTTAAGAGAAAGAAAGAAAACTAGAGCTGAAGTTGGCCAGCTTTTTCCATGCAGTCACGTTTTGGATTTTGGAGCCCGTACATTGTGTGGCAATGTCTCCACGCTGCCCTTGTAGTTTGAAACGTACATGAACAAATGGGTGTACCCATCAAGCAATATATTTTTATTTTGAAAAAAAGGTGGCCATAGTTTATTTATCCCTGGACTATATAAAATCAGAAATCAATGAAAACTGAGACAAATAGGCAAGTGATTTCATAGTTTAACTCCAAGCCAGAACCAGCAGTGTCATCTGGTAGAAATTCAGATGCTCAGATCTTACAATGAACTTGCTGTATCAGAGACTAGAGGGTGAAGCCCAGCAATCTGTGTTTAATAAGTCCCACCGGTGATACTGATGCTGGCTCAAGTTTGAGAGTCCTCTTTCCCTAAAACAAACACATTCAAGAGTGTCAGACTGAAGAAGACTGTATTAACTTCTTGCTGTTAATTACAAAGGTTGAGTCTTTATGCTGCTTTACAGTTGCAAGTGGACCTCAAATTTTTCCTTCTAATTGATGAATCCAACTAGCATGGCTTTCATAAGAGGATGACTTCTTACAGGAAATGTTTCCAGAGACACAATTCCTCCCTTCTCCCAAGGACCATATACCACTAGTACTAGTCTACCTGAACAGGGGGGAAATTTGTTCATCACATATGACGAATGCAATACAGCGTTAGTTCTCCAAATGCAGTCCCCAGACCAGGACCTTTGGTGTCATCTGAATTCTTGTTAAAAATGCAGATTCTCCAGTCCAGGCCTACTTTGGGACTTGGGCCTGGTGTTTGTTTTAATCAGACCTCCAGGTAATTATACATACTCTCAACTGAAGAACCACTGGGTTAGATCATGAAGGTGTAATTCTCAATCCTGCTTGAGAAGAGTTGCCACAGCCATCAGTGAAGGAAATGGGGCAGGTATTATTAGACTGATTCTCAAGGGCAATTGGCTGCTACCAGGAAGGGCGTGTATTTGAGCCCAAGCCTCGCAGTTCTGATTCCAGGGCCTTTTATACTCTGCCAGATAATACTAGAGACAAATACAATCCTCTTTCTGTCCCTGCCTGTTGGAGTTCACACACGAATCCACTTAACTCCACAAGAACAATAAACTGCACATGGGTCTTTAATGTAGAAAACAGAACAAATACTGCTTAATTTGACACCTTGAAAAGAATCAGCTTCCTCTCAAGCTAATCACATTATTTCAGTTTTGTCCAGTTTCATTTAGGGGAATTAACTGCCTCTCCATAGTAGAGGCTGCCTTCCTACCTGGTATTCTGCAGTATGAGGATCAAGTCCCAGCTCTTCAGTGTGTGTAGTGCTGTCTGTTGTATGCTTTTCTGTCTAGTCTGGGATGACACTGGACTTTCTTGCCCCTTGTTCAAGCAGGGGCAATCACAATGAAATGTGCAAAAAGTATAGTCAAATTGACTTTGGAGAGTCAAACTTTCAAAACCAAACAGACTCGTAATGAATTCAGTATTTTCCTATTTGTATTCTTAGTAGCATCATTGCCTGCAGCTGAATGGTTTCTGGCCCCTGAGGGGCAGGACTTCAGCCCATGATCATGGCATCTTCTTTGGTTAGCTGAAGCTTTAGAAGGGGTAGAAGGTAGAGAAAGTGGGACAGGAGATGAAGCAGGGCCCTGCCTAGGACATGTAACTCACTCAGTGGGACACGAAAGATCATAGAGGACTGATGCATCCCACACCGTAGACTTGGTCTTTCCTGTCACAATGGGCAACGTTTTAAGCTTTGTGCATATGTACATTGTGGGAATAAGCTATATAGGAAGATTTGATACTGAGCAGATCCACTCTGTAAGAATGGATCAATTAGAAATATTACCCAGGTAAGAAAGTTTGTAGTAGCGTGTGCCATTAAAAACCACCATCCTTTTTGCATTTCTTCTCTACCAACTTTATATTTTAATATGTCTGTTTACTTCCCTTAGAAAGTTTCATTCTCCAGTGACAAACTCATGTATAAAAGCTATTTACAGAGCTGCTGTTCAGTGTGGTAGCCACTGCCCACGAGTGGGCTATTTAAATGAAATTAACTAAAATCCAATACAATTTAAAATTAATGAATAATGCTAACCATATTTCAAGTACTGACTCACTAGCTTGACTTGGCAAATGGCAGACATACAGAACAGTGCCAGTTTATAATGTTCTCAAGACTTCAGAGAGCTCACTGAACAATGCTGCTCCAGAGCCTTCCTATCACTTACCACCTCTCTCTCTGTCTCTCTCTCTCTTTCTCTGTCTCTTGACTGCCTTTCTTTTTCTGCTACAATTTATGTCTTCTCATGTTCTTTCTTCCTGCTCCCTTAAACCAGCACTTGTATTATAAAATTTTTGTTTGGTGTATATACTTTTTAATTAAATTAAGACATTAGGTAAATTGGATCAAGGCTGTTGAAGGTGGGATTTTAGATATTAACTGGTCAAAGAGAACATGCCTGCAAGGATGGGAGGCTAGGGGTGGTATGCATGGCATTCAGTCAGAACTTCCAGTTGCTCAAAGTCAAAGATGTTATATAGGCATTTTCTAACCAATTCTGCACTATAAAAATGTTGAAAAATACAGAAAAATTGAAATAGTAATGCAATGAATATCTATATGCCCTTTGAGATTGAAATATGACCAACATTTGCCAAATTTACCAAGTTTACTAACTCACTAGAAAAGTCAGTTGCAAGCAGCATGAGTATTAATTGTTTGCTGCAGGGTGTGCCTTGTAAATACAGGAGCATTCTGTGACATAGCCACATTGCTGTTTCACACATACAGATGATCACTGATTGCACATCAGTCAAGCACTTACTCACACTAGATGCTCTGACATGCATCTGTTCTTTCCCATCTGAAACTGGGTTTGAGGGGCACCATGAGGCCTCTTCCTGCCCATTATGCAGAGGAGTTCCTGTCTTATGCGTGTACATCTGCGTGCCACACAAGTATCCAGAGCATTGTGTCTTCCCTTGGGTGTCCCAAAATGTCAGGGAAAGGGTATCAAGATAGATCACTTCTGGTATTTTTGACAACTTGGATTCCCTTCACTTAGCAGGAAGACCTCTCTTTGGACAATGTGCAGCCACTCTGCAAGACAGCTTGTAAACCAAGCTCGGGAGATCCCAAGGGGACTTTTAGGGAATGACCCAGAAAAAGACATAGAGAAATGTAAGAAGCAGTCCTTGCCCTCAAACAGTCAAAGAAACAATCAAGACTTCTTTGGACAAAGCCCATGAACATTACCGTTGTAACACTTGTCACACTGTCTCTTTTTCTACTGTGAATTTCTTGTAGGGATCTTCAGCCATGGTGCCTACACAGAGCAAGTAAAAGTAAATGCTTGTTGATATTAAATTCTCATAGCAAACATCAGGGGATAAAATCATCACTGTCATACAGTAGCTGCTCAACAAATTCCATTCTAGTTAATTTGAATTGATTTATGAGTCTCTTGCCTGAGAACTCTGACACTTATCTGTATGGTTTATTTGAAAGTTTGAAGACAGTGTTTATGGGATCAGGAGTCATACTTTGTAATTCTTATCCTACATTAAACCTGCTACAGCATGAGCCCACAGTAGACTAGCCATATGCATTTGCTGAATGGATGTATGAGTGAAGAAATGAATGAATTAAACTAGAATTGAGTTTTACAAACAGGAAGTATAATTACTTTAGAAACCAGATTTAGTGTGGATCTAGGCTATAAGATCAATGATACTGCCTCTTAAACAAAGGATTGAAATCAATGACACCCCCACACCATGGCTGCCTTTTCTGTTTACGGGTAAGGCTTGTAGCCTTCTGATAACACATACATATTAATCAGCACGCAGACACAAAGTTTTTCTCTATCGTTCCATGCCTGGAAGTCAGTGCTCACTAGTTTTGGTCTTCAGGGGTATACACTCTATTTCTTTCACTTTGAATGCCCTTGATTTTTCAAACATAATGATGTTGATTTAAATACCCTTCACAGTGTTTTTCTTGCGGTCAAACCGATTATAAATGAGGTTGCTGTTATCAAAAAGAAACCTCCCAAAATTTAAACTCATTTTTACAGACTTAGCAATGCCCAAGTCCCATGATTATATTGAAACAGACTGTACCAGAACAAGCCACATCTGATAAGAGCTCCTTGGAGCAAAGAACTGGTTATTTGTGTAGCTAGGAAGGCAAGCCTGATGTAACAAATACACAGGCATCCAGGTTTCTGGTCAGCAAGCAGCCCATTAGAAACTCGGGGAGCCAGGCTCCTTCTATCTAGCGCCTGAGTTGTCTGCAAGGGTCTGGTCTTCTCTCACCAAAGTGGCACAACAGAAAAATGGGAGAGGGGAAGGAAAGGGCTCACATGTGACTAGCTAGAATTTACTCTTTTGGTCACATCTAATTAAAAGGAGTCTGGGAAACATAATCTGACAGTATGCTCAAGAAAGAACTGCATTTCTCATAAAGAGTTGATAATCCTTGACAAAAAGTTTTAGATGACTTTAACATAAAAAGAATAAAAGGAAAGGGCCAGACCCGGAAGCAGAAGGTTAAGGGTCCACAGTCAGAGTGGCAGGAGTTTTGGGAAAGCACATGAGGCCAGCCAGCTGGAGCAAGTCTCTGGGCACCACATTTTACAGGGAACACTGAAAACTCCCAGCCGGAAGAAAGGCAGAGGGACTGAGACAGCAGGAGTCCGGGAAGCATGTCCAGGGAGTGAGGATGACTGGAACTGGGATGTTTGTCCTGGGCAGGAGAGGTTCGGGAATGTGTCTGAGATTGCACACAGTCCTTGGAAAGAGGAAGTTAGCTTGTTCTGTTGCATTCCAGAAGCTGAACTGTGACTCCTGTAGAGGAAGGATGAGAAATACAGAAATTTTACTCAGTGTAGTCTCAGCTCCTAGCACCATGTCTAACACATTTCAGATACTCAGTAACTATGTTTGGGTGCAATTAATTAGTTAATTAATTACCAGGACCCAAGTTTCAGTTCTTTATCCTCAGAGGGTTCCTGAGAAGGAAAAGGACTCCAATACCAAAGACATTGATAAATCAGCGACCACACCAGGAGAGCTGCAACCATGACACAAAGGGGGTGTGTGTGTGACAGGCCTCAGTGGCGTAGTATGTGGGATCCTCTTTGCACAAGCCCCTCCACCTCTCAACTCAAGATTCTGCATCTCAGATCAAGCTTTTGAAAGGCCACTGTGTCACAGCAGGTTTCATCATCCCAGCCAACATCAACAGAAGTCTCGCAAAAACAAATGGACTTGGAAAACCGTCAGAGAGTTGTTTACTCAGAATTGGAAACTGCCTTTACTCAGAATTGGAAACTGCCTTTGGAAACTCTTCCTTGCCCCTTGCTTTCTTGCCAGGATTTGCCAGATGCCAGAATTTCATCCCCACAACCTTTTAGTTACACAAGGCTCACAAGGGGTGCGCGCCCCACCATTGGTTAGATCACCTGTCCGGCACCCTTTCCTTTTCCCATGGCCCAGCAGCAACCTTGCTGACAAGAAAGGTCAGTCTCTGTGTGATAAAATTCATGAGTTCTGCTCAAGAGCTATCTTAGCTTTTTGTGGATGGGGTCACTAACCCCAAATAAAGATTCCAGGAAACACTGAAAATCTTTATGTTTCCAGCTGAGTCTGGAAACTGTGATTCTTGGAACTTAAGAGGAGCCTGAAACAGACTCCAGGGAAAGGCTCCGGGCATACCTTCTCTGTCTGTCTGTCTGTCTGTCTGTCTGTCTGTCTGTCTGTCTGTCTCTCTCTCTCATAATTGTGACAAAAGTCTGCTCTGCTTGTCCACCATGTTCTACATGTTCCTAATGCTCTTTTTGTTGTGCAGCTAGTTTATCAGTTCAAAACTGAAAAGAGAAAATATCCAACAAAGATACTGTTTTAGACAAATCATCACTCATATCACTTTTAAGAGAGAGAGACTGTCAGTAACACAGAGCCTTCTCTTCTTTAAGTGGGGGAGGAAGCCAGCTGTGTGGTGCATGTATCTGTAATCCCAGCACTGGAGGCTGAGGCAGGAAGATTACAAATTTAAGCCTAGCCTGGTCTACTTCATGAAAACTTGTTTCAAAAGAAAGAAAGATGAGATGATATGGCTCAGTGTAAAAGCCCTGGGTTCAGTCTATAGTACTGGAAGAAAAAAAAAAGGAAGCTAGGAGAGAGAGACAGACAGACAGAGAGAGAGAGAGAGAGAGAGAGAGAGAGAGAAGGGAGTTAGTTCAAAATAACAATAGAAAGTGGACTAAATGGAGCCAGGAACTAAAACATTTAGATTAATTTCATATACTATTTGTGTATAATTCTCTTTGTTCTATTATGAATTTTAAATTCTGATAAAGAGAAGGAAAACTCAACAAGACAGAAAAAACAACAGTACAAGCAGGGATATCAATGAATTTTAGAAAGGACTTGTTCAGTCTAGCTAATCCTGTTTGGAGCCAACATTGGATCATCTTGATAACACTCTTAGCTCTTTTCTGTTTGTCTTTAGAAAAAGTACTGATGAGGCAAAACTATACACCATAAAAAAATAATTTTAAAGTGTATAATTTAGAATCGTTTAGCACTTTATATTTGATACTGCTAACTTTAGAGCATTTTCATCATCTCCCAATGTAAATCCTATATATACTAGAAGTTCCATTCCATTTTCCCCCTGTCTAGTTCCTGCAACCACTAACCTGCTTTCTGTCTCTACTTGTTCTGGACAGTTCCTATAAATGAAATAGCTTTTGTGTCTAAATGTTGTGACCTTTTGTGGCTGGCTTTTTTTTCACTCAGCATAATAGATTTTAGGTTTAGTCAGGCTATCCTTATATATGTATCCCTACCTTTTTACTTTTTATGACTGAATAGTATTCTATTATCCATTCATCACTTTGTAAACATTTGAGCTTTTTTCATCTTTCAATTTTTGGCTATTGTCAACAATGCTGCCATGAACATCCATGTGAAAAATTGGGGATAAACATGTTTTCAATTCTGTTGGATATATATGTAAGGAGTGATATTTATGTTATATAGTAGTTTTTGATTTGTTTGTTTTTGTGGTGATGAGGATTGGAACTGATGCCTCACACATGCTAGGAAAGTGCTCCACTAAGTTCTCTACCACTGAAAGGCAGCCCTTATATATTTTTAAGAGAAGTTCTTACTAAGTGCCCTGACTGGCCTCAAGCTTGGGATCTTCCTGCCTCAACCTCCTGGGTTTATGGGGTTATAGGCATGCACTACCTTGCCCAGCTCATTGTGGTGTTGATTTGTATTTTCTTAATTGCTAATAGTTTTGAGCATCTTTTCATGTGCTTGTGCCAGATGCACACTTTGGGGAACTAATGGAAAATCAAATCTTTCCTATTTTTAATTGTATTATGTGTCTTTTTATTGTCGTGTAGGAATTCTTTCAGTATTCTAATTACAAGTCCTTTGTTATATAATGCAAATGGTTCCTCCTGTTCTCTAGATTGTCTTTTCACTTTCTTGATGGAGGCATTTGAAGCATAAACCTTTTGATCACAATATCCAATGTATAGACTGTGTATCTTCCTGTATGCTCATTACTGCCATATCTAGTCTTTACAGAGTTGGAGGTTAGGACAATTATTTACATTTTTCACCTAAGAATCCTATATTTAGAGTGCTCACATTCAGTTCTGTAGCTCCTTTGGAATTTGTTTTTGTATATGGTGTAAAGCAGTAAAGCTGTCACTGCCCTAACTTCTCTTTTCCAGCCCTCTTCCTTCCTCTTGCTTCTCTTTCTCTTTCTCCTTTCTTTTCTTCTCCTTGTCTTCCTTTGCCCATGTCACAGCTTTGTTCACAGAAACATCTCTTCTCTGTTGTGTTATTTTAACACCCATGTCAAAAGTCAACAGCCAGTAGCTGTGAAGGTTAATTTCCATGCAACCCGTTTTATTCTATTGATTTTTGTGCCTCTGTTTATGCCAGTATCTCACCCTTGATTATGGTAGCTTTGTCGTAAACTCTAAAATTCATAAATGTGAGTCCCTCAACTTTGTTTTTTTCTTTTCCTGGATTATTTTGGTTATTCTCAGTGCCTGACACTTCAGTATGAATTTTAGGATCAATGGATTAGTGTCACAAGAAGTCTCAATGTACTGCAGCTCTTAGCTTTGTACATTGATAAACCACGTCCCCTAAAGTACTTGTGAAGTCTTCCAGAAATATGATGCTGCTTTAAATGTAAAAAGTACTAATTTCAGTCTATACTTATAGATTTTAACTTACATAATTCAATGCACTGAAAGCCTCATTTTGAGGGGGAAAAAAATCTCCTTTCACCCTTTGTATGAAGCTGACATGATCACTGTCCTGCCTCTGGTGATATCTCCCGATTTATCAAGGACCAGGATGCCGCTCCCGCTGCCGGGTCCCTCTGTTACGATCGCAGTGTTCTAGATCTGAAAAGGAAAGCAGTCTTTTTTCCAGTAGGGTGGGGCAGAGTTCCTGCCAGGAAAGAAAAAATGAAGGAACAATTGTAAGGAAGGGAAATAATAAGAAGCGGAGAGACATGGGCAACGTTCGGGGCTGTTGGCAGTGGTTGGTCCCTTGGGGGATTGGTCAGCGTAGGGCAGGGGAGGGGCGCTAATGTGTTCCTGCTTGAAAGCCCGTTATTTGAGTGCGTAAGAATCCATCAATCTGCTTGGCCTGCTTGGCTGTCTTTTATTTTCCCTGTGAATCCCATATGTAACCTAGAGCGATGAGAAAACCTAATCCAGTTCCAAGGGTGTGAAGTCACTCATTCAAGCTTCTGAACTAGGATGCAGTGTGCCAGCGTTCCCGCCGCTGGGTTCAGCAAAAGATGAGAGCAAACTTACCACAGCTCTTCCTCTTCCTATGCACTTCCTACTCTTCGCTGCAGGTTGTGTTGCTTTCACAGGTACCTTAGCTAATATTTATGAGAGGTGGGATGATGTGTTATGCACGTATTAATTAATTCTCACCATAGCCATGTAGAGTCAGGACTGTTATTATTCCCCATTTTACAGATGACAAAACTGAGGTACAAACAAGTTATATCTTTTATCAAGGATATAAAGGGGTCTTGTCCAGAGCTGATCTCAAAGATGCCATATTATAGCAAGTCACCCCTTTTCTTCCCATTTCTTGTCTTTTATTTAAACGAAAGTCTGTATTTTGAGGAATCACAAGTTATCTTACAGTTCTTCAGAATTTAAAGACTCTAAAAGACAATGGCTTAATCCCATGTGTTCAAGGAGACATCTTTCAAGATTCCTGTAGGTCATTGCACTCTCCTTTCTCTGAACTTCTGGCGCATTTTTTAAGAAGTCAGCACTTGACTCCAGAACCACTAATGGGTTTGCTGAGACCCGCTGGCCTTCTGGCTTCCTGGCATCACTAGCCCTGCTCTGATGATTTCTTTTCTTCCCCAAGAGTATTTAACATGAGCAACAGGCTGCATATAAAGATGCGCCTGCTTATTTATGTGCCCTGCGGGATGTAATCTTCCACCAAAACTGCCACCATGCTATAAGCACGGGACATGATTTGGTGACTGAGAGCTGTAAGGAACAGATTGAGGAAAGGTCCACAGCGTGAGCACATGGGAAAAGTTAGGTGTCTTGGACACTTTTCCTCTCTATAAACTTCCTCTAGGCTGAACTTGTACTGACTTGCTTTTCCCAAACCTTTGTATCTCCAAAGAAATAAAAAAGACAAAAGATGCTGTTTCTTAGATGATCAAAGCTCACACCCTCTCCCCATATATACTGTTTCTTCCGTGAAGATTGAACCAAATTGGAACCACCCCATAACTGACAAAAAGCATGCCAGAATAAGAGCCATGTCTCAAAATGAGTGAAGCAGACCAGTGTCCTGCCAGTAAAAAGCAGCATCGAGGGTCTCTGTTAGAGGCAGGCCTTATGGTCCTCATTAGCAACTTTCTTCTCACAGAAGAAATTAAATCTCTTGTCCTATTGGACTGAAAATTGGTGGGGAGTTTGTTTTATTTTGTTTCATAGGCATACACAAAAGCTGGTTTTATTGTATGTTGTTGATAGCTTCTACTTTTCAATCTTATCTGGCACCTTTCTGCCTGGAACCTACTCTCTGATTCCTGCTTGTTGTCAATCTTCAGGCCTCTGATTGGCACCAGCCCCTCGTGTCCTCAGTATCTCTGCTACACTACTCACACCACTCTCTGAAGTTACAGGGAAGGCGAAGGCCAGGGACACTATGGATATCATTTAGATTTTCTCAGATCCTTGTATTTATACATGCATTATTAGAGTGTGACACAAGTGTAATTTCTTTGGAAAGAAGGAAAGAGTGAGAGACACTCCATAAAATAGAAGGCCCATTAATCCTGGACCCTGAATTTGAGGTGAAAAGAAAAGAAAAGAAGAGTTCCTGACCTAAAAATTTTCCATCTGTAACCAGAGGCATTTCAGTCTAATGTGATCACCCCTACTTTCTCCAGGATATCTTCAGCTCATTGAGGCTTTCTTTACTGAAATACCCACCTCTCTGAAAGTGGAACCTGCTTTGGGGTGTAAAGGTAACAGAGCATTTAAAGTTGCGAGGCCCTTAGAAATTGATTACTCAGCCTGTTCATCTTTCGAATGATGTTCTCCACTGAAGAGAACAAAAGGGGCTTCAAAAGATCTCAGCAAAATCCAAGTTAGAACCAAAACATCAGACCACTCATGCCACGATACTACTGGCTACCTGCCACCTATCTCTAGGGGAGCATTACATCATCAAAATCATGTGAAGGATGCTACTCTCTGGGTCTCTGACTATTAGGTGCTCTTTCTATTCTGGTTCACCTGCTTAATCTCTAATAGCAAGAGGCCGTCAGAACTCTCCAGTGAAAGTCTCCATTAGAGAGCCTGCTCTACATAAGTCAATATCCCATACCCATTCCATAGTAAACAGTCAACCAATATTTACCAGTGCTTAACTGTGTGCCAGGGACTGGGACAGACATCTTGGAGGAGACAAAGCTATGGACAACTTAACATTTATCCTTAAAGAGTTTAGACTGTAACAAGGGAGAGACAATCCATGTGTGCATGTCCTCAGTCACACTCTCACAACTGCACGGATTTTAAGGGAAGGAGTGACAATTATTATGTGACAAGTTGCAAGTTTGTTCTAGAGATTTTGGAAAAGTGACCTCTCTTAATGTGGATGAAAAGTTGGGGCTATTTCAAAGAAATTAGCATTGAGCTCATCTTTCAAGTATGGGTCAAGTTGACTTTTAAGAGATTTTCTCTAGAGGATGTGATTATTGTTTAATCATTGTTCTTGATCCTCAACCAAATTAGAAGCTTTCCAATGGGTTCATGTAGTGATAGCTCAGTATTGGTTTGTAGAAATGCTGGGTTTACTTGCTTCTCCTAGAAACTCAAACTGATATTATTCATGTTAAGACGAAAGTTCATTGAGTCTGCAAGAATGCATACATATTGTGAAATGGATCCTATTGACTGCCTTCTGTCCAGAAGCCTGCTTTGGTTTTGGTACCCAATGAGCACACCTGCATACATATTTCAAGGTATCTTGTCTTTGTGGTATTCTCTGTGTTCAGAAGGCTTCTACCCCTTCCTCTGCATATGCTCATGACACAGTTCTCAGATAGTCACTCACTCCTCCTTCTGTCCTTGAAACTAGCTTTTCTCTCCAGGATAGCCAAGAATGCAATGGAGACAGGTGGTATCTGTGTTTTCCCAGTGCTGTGGAGCTCAGGCCCTGGTGCTTCATTTCTCTGTCAACAACCACAAAACAAAAGGTTTCCTCCCCGGGGTGTTTGGCTTTTGGCCCAGAGGAAACAAGTTCTGAAGCCAGGGAGATGAGCTTTTAGAAAGAGGAAGATGATGTTATCAGAGGAAAATTACTGCTGTGAGTGTGCTTTGACCCAGCTCTGAGATACAACTTGCCTGAGTCCAGCAGGTTGCCTGAGGAGTATCTGTTCACAAATGCAAACTGATAGGCGTCCGCATGGATGAAAATTAAGTTCCACTTACTGTACCAGAAAATCCACAGGACAAATGTCAATCAAGATGAAAGCTGAGTTGTTTTGTTGTTGTTGTTAGACTTATTTTGTTTTGTTTCCTTATTAAGGAAGTCTAAGAGTTGGAATAACATGCGATTAGTGCCACAATTTCATCAGATCCCAGGGCTGGGTCTGCTGCCTGTCCTTCTGCTTTGTCATCCTTAGGACAAGGCTTCTTGCTGCCAGGTTGCCTCATAGTACAAGTGTGAAGTCTCCTATTGAAACTGTGAATGCTGTGAGACTCCTGAGATAGAGTGAGTAGGGTGCAGGGTCACATTCATACAATTAAGTGGGGTTAGGGCTAAAAGGTGGACATGACTTAAGCCCAAAGGTGTTGGGGCTGAAAAGTAGAAGGGGATACTCCTGGAAAAGTGGACAGAGGCAAAGAAAGTCACTCCTCTGCACTGTGGGCAGGTCTAGAACTAAACCATGGGCTCACATTTGCTGACTTAATCTGTCGCAGTCAGAGCCTCTGGGGTCCACTGGAGCAGTGAGTAAAGTGTGCATCTCGGCCTTGGCCTCAGAGCTGTGCAGACACTGACGTTTCCATGTGCTCTCAGACATCGTGGAATCGACCTCAGTGGCAACAGCCAGCTGTGTAAAGGTCATCCTGACACCGTACCATAGCTGAGCCCATTCCATTTTTAGTTACAAGGGAGGCTTGGCTTTGTTGGCTTGCTTTCTGCTCTCATCCTGCTTTCCCATCTTTCTCAGCCTTTTGCAACACAAGATGTGAATGCCATTATGGTGAGCTTTAAAAACTAATAGAGAGCTCAGGATGAGTGCTCAGAGCTGGACTGTTAGTGTCTGCTGCTTTTGTCCTTAGATAAGGAACAGATTTTAGACTCAGTGTAGAAGATATGGAGTCATCAAAACAATCAGAAATCCCTCTTAGCATCCCTACCCCAGCCTAAGACATGACTTTCTTTTATGTTCTTTGTATGCAGTTTCCTTTTGCTACCTTTACATGTTCTGCATATGCATCCTTTCAAAGCAAACTTGAGTGTGGTGAATAACCTGGGCTATAGGAATAGCCATCATTTAAAAAGTGGCACTGATCATTTTCTATTGATTAGGAACACACTTGCTTAGAACAGAACTTGATTAATAAGGAGGCCCTTCCTCCTAGGAGCTAGTTTATTCTTAGGCAGTACAAGTACACTTAAACTATTGGGGAAATCACATGTCATATTTTGATTTGCCATTTCAACATCCCAGTTTGAAGTCTGATTTTTAGCTTATTTTCTAGTTCACTCTGTTTTTTCTGGGTATAATCAAAGTCACATTTTCTTTATATGACAAGGAAAGATTGGCAGTGAATGAGTGGATTTGACATTCTCTCCACTTTTTGAATGACTGTCACCTTCTAGATTCAAATAGAAGGAGAGACATTTCATCTAAGAGTCTACATAATTAAATGATGGTGGGAAGTGATAGGGAGAGGTGAGGATAGATGCTTTGGTGGTTATTGATTAGTACAGGTTTGGAACTGAAGTGAGATTTCAGAAGATTAAGATCTAAAAAAAGTCTAAAAGTTCATCATGACTAGTCCCCTCAAGTTTGAGACAAAGTAATTTAGCAACAGAAATGGGATTTGAACCTAGCGCTCAATTCCCAGAGCATACTCATGGCAGAGAACTTTCTCTGCTCTGTCATCCCAAGCCTGGATGCAGGCACAGATTCTAAGAAAAGCTGCCTCTGCAGCTAGTCCAGGAAGAACTCTGCCTTTCTGAATCAAGGCCCTGTTTTAACTCCTAGATAGATAACCCAAAGGAGTCTTAAAAAATAAATGACTCAGGGTGTGCTATGAATTAAAAACTAGTGGTCAACTTAACATCAGCTGGATTATATCAGCATGGTGCTGAGCGTAGATGCCCCACCTAAAGAAAGTAGCCAGCATAAATAGAGATGTGGAGAAGGAGAAGCTATGCATTGAGGCCTTGAGGCATTGTGGGTTCTCCTACCAGTTGCTGTTTGAACCATTGGTTCTCCTGGAGATGCACTGGTCCTTACATCAAGCATTGGTTGCTTCCTGGCTCCAGAAGGGAGGACGTGTGCTGCTTAATTTCCAGAATGAACCCGTCACATTGGCTTCCTGGCATGTTCTTGACTCTGCTTATCGTTGGAGGAGCTTGGGGCCTCTGTGTTGCTGAGGACAGCTGTGGTGCTTTTCAGGACCACTTTGTTGTGAGTGTGACTTCTCAGTTCTAGTGTAGAACCCTCAACCTGCCAGCACAGCTCCTTCACCCTGCTGGCATAGACTTTTTAGCTTCCATTGCTGACCTTTATGCCTTCCCAGCATAGATCCATAAAAGAGACTGGCATGAGTCCTTCTTGTGGGCTCTAGACCTTCAGTTGGACTTGTGGGAGGCATTGTCATGAGCTCTTGGTCTTCATCTGGACTCATGTGGGACATTGCTGTGGGATTCAGGCCCTTGGCTAAATATGCTATGTCTTTGGTGTTGTGGATAGATTTCCTGAATTTTCTTGTATTAACTCTGGGTGACCATCATAAAAATAATATTATGAACTCCATGTCTAGATTCTAATTGTTTCTCTGCATAACCCCTGGCTACAACAGGATATGACTGAAGTTACTGCAACAACATGAGCATGAGCTTTCAATTGATTTGAATATAACTGGAAATTCATGATGATGAAATCTTGTCTACTGCATCCTTAGCACAGTAATCAAGGGTGCCTGACATAAAAGGGTGCCCTCGGGGGACAGTGTGGGGAAACCTTTGCCCTCTCTGTTTTCCCTTATCCATTATGCTCCAGAGAGCGACTCTCCAACTCAGAAATATAATCAGGAATGATTCCCAAAGGATGTATGATGTTTCAGGGAAGAATTATAAATATTTTCTTCCAGTCAAAAGGACATTTTATCAAGTAGAGAGTAAAAGTCTTTCAACTAACCAATGAGTCAATTAATGAGTACACATAGGGCATTAGCAAGCGCCCCCAGCCACTTGCTGAGAATATAAGAGAATGGAAGAGAAAATATGATCTCAGTCCTCAAGGGACTCAGAGAATTGTTTAAATAGAAAAAGATGTAAACACATATAAATAATACCAAATAACTGAGGGCTCACTGTTAGTATTGTTAGTAACAGTCAGAGGTTGGAAACACGAAATTAGAAATGGATGAATGATATTAAATCAACAATGGCCGCCATATCGTCTTGCCTTCAAAGTAACTATTCATCATCTTGCTCTGAAGTCCTACCATGCTCTTGTTTTTCTATTACCATTGGTTCTATCACATTGTGTCTTACTGGATTTTAATATCATGATAGTATAAACAAAATTTTTATGGAAAATGAGATAATATAGCAGCCATTGTTCATCTTCGGTTATTTGGTTCAGAATGCCTTGCAATACTTTCATTCTCTTGAGTGGTTTTATTCTATTTTGTTATGTTTGACATTATTGTGTGTAAAGCTAAGCTCAACTACTTCAAAGAAAGAGACATTATGATAGCTACTGTTAATATCCAATTGTCTTGTTGTGAAGTGCTGTGTTGCTTACATTGTTCTGTTCTGATCTGCTTAGATCTGTCCTCTTTTGTTTTATTCTCTTTAAAATAAAAAAAATGGATGAATGATAAAGAGTTCAGACAGCTCCAGGCAGGCACCAGAGCAAGGCTTCACTTGAGCTAAATGTGCTTGCAAGCTCACACAGGCATCTGTGGCCCCTTCTGGAATGCCTTGGGTGAAACACTGTTTCCTTGATCTCATTCTATCCTCTTGATAACCCATGAGGTGACTACTATGATGCTCAATTTACAAACAAATGTTTGTTCCATATTACATCACTAATAAATATCAGTTAAGACCCAAATCAAAGACTAGACCAATTCTAAGACTTTTCTCTTAAACAGCCTTTTTCTTCCCAAAATATCCTACTCAGGGTGTGAATCTTCTTTTAGTTCACACTAATCAATCTCTCTCTCTCTCTCTCTCTCTCTCTCTCTCTCTTTCTCTCTCTCTCTCTCTCTCTCTCTCTCTCTCTCTCTCTCTCTCTCTCTCATGATTTTCAATTTCCACACTCATTAGAGGTTGGATGACCAAACAGGACATTTTCAGGAGTGGGGGAGATTAGAGAAAAACCACTAGCTGATATGCACTAATGTTTCCTTCCTTACTTGTTTCTTTCATTCTACATGTATTTAGCAAGTTCTTCTCAAGTACTCTTGTCCTAAGCATAACTTATGTGAATAGTGTTGCAGTGCAGGTCACTGTGGAATCTTGCACTGAGCCAGCACTTTGTATAAAACATGACTTGATGTCCCACAGTTGGGGAACACAGGATCCAAAAACTGCTGAGACATGGAGAGAAGAGTTTCAGAGCAGTCAGTATAATGTGATTGAATGAGTTCTAGACTGTTTCAGGAAACTTATATAGAACTCCCAACTTTGTTATTAATTCTAACAACCTCATACAAGTCATTTGAACTTTTAAGGACTTTGGTTCCTTCAAGTATAAAATGGGACTCATAGCCCCCTCCCTTGTCAACACCTCAGGAGTACTTGGAAGTATGAGAAATAATAAATGTGAGAACTTCCAAAAAATGTGAACCACTCCAGGTCTGGTGATGCATCCTTGCCAACTGAGCTCGTTTCCTGATTTCCCAGACCTCATCTATCCACCCATGGCTATTATCCAACTTGGCAATCCATTGACTTTACCATGCCATTTTAATTGACTGTGGAGAACTCAATTAGAGAAAGAAATTAATAGTCATAATGCTTTGGAGATAGCCCCATTCTCCAAGAAGCTCCTTTATGTCACCCTGAATAGACATTGGTGATACTAGGGAAGCTTTTTGGGATAGAAAGAGCTTGGACCAGAACTCCTGTGAGATATCTAAATTGGCAAGCCTTTCTCACTAGGCTTCAGTTTCCTTATTTGGCAAACAAAAGGGTGATTAGACTTACTTGGTTGTTTTTGAGTGGTGCTTTCCAACTGCTTTGTAGGGCCCATGCTGGGGTCACTGCCTAGGGAGAGGTGATTTGGTCTAAAATATTTGGAAGTGTTTCCAGTGTCTGATCCCAGGGTGACTTAGCTGTTACCTCCATTTGTAATTCTCCAATTGAGATTTCATTGCAACTAAAAGACACAAAAGCTTTAAATTTTTCTTTCTTTTTTTTTAAACCTGGGGCTCAATGACATCCAAATGCCTAACTTACATTTCTTTGATCCTGTTAATGAGTGAGTTTGCTTTCATCTCCTTCTTTCACGCACATGTAGGTGTGAAGGAGGGGTGTGGTGCTCTACTCATCCCTGTCCTCCCCCAGCAGCAAGCTTGGGTCCCCCGGCATTCTCCCTCATCTTCTCCAGGTTTGTCCCAAGCCTGACGGTTTCTGCCTCACGCAGCAGTGTGAGGTGCTATGGATCTCTATGCTCTCTGTTTCTGTAGTCAGTGCCACTGCCTATGACAGCTCTGGGGCACTGAATTTCAAGGGAAGGACACTAACATGCAGCATGACTTTGGGAATTCCCACATGCTTGCTTTGGAGGAGGAAGTTGCAGAGAAAAAGCAGCCTGGAACTTTTCAGCCATGCTGATGTGGCTCTGAGTCTCACCTGAAAAGACTACTTGTTCTCATGTACCCTTCCATGGACTTGCTCACCATGGCCTGCCAGAACATTCTGTCCTTGGTTTGTATTTTGGAGGCATTAGTGAAGTAGATTAGATGTATGAAAGTCAAAATCCTTCCCAAAGCTACTAAGCCATCCATGTTTTCTTCTCAATAAACCATTGTCAGAGAATTTGATTAAATGAACTGACACATAATCTACTTCTAAATAGTAACCCATAGGACATCCTGCATAATCTGGATTATATTTGGATCTACCATCTTGCTCTGGACATGCAGGTGTGAAGCAAGGGTCACTGGACTCAAACCAATGCCCCTTTCTGAGGCACGCAGGCTCAGTAGAGGTACCTGGAGCTCAACACCCTCCAGGCAGCCCTTCTCTGCCTGTGAATGGCTTCTCAGCAGCTTCCCATGGTGAGTTCTTCTAGGAGAAGGTCCCAGTGGAAAGCAGGCTTAGCTAAGAGCTAGGGAACATGGGATTTATTGTTTCTCACTAAACATAAGCACAGAGCTGCCCAAAAAAAAAACAAAAAACGGAAGAGATTGCTTTAAGAGTCATGGGTCCCTTGTAATTCTAGGTGTGAGGAAAAATGGCCCTTGCTCTGAAATGCTAAGGAAAGAAACATGGAAGTAGGTAAAGGCTGGATCAGATAGCAACAAAAAGTTCTTTCCAACTGTGAATGTTTTCAATTCTAGCCTTCTCTACCTAATCCACAGAAATGCTAAAATGAAATGATGTATATAAAATCATTTGACTATATAATATGGCATGGGAATATGAGAATTTAAATTCTAATTCCCTCCCCTTAAAGAGAGATGGTGTCTTTCCTGCACTGTCACTGGGTCAGACCCCCCAAACAGCCTTAGCAGAATCTTAGTGGAAGCTTCACTTTCCCTGGAGCAGTTCACTGAGATTATCTCAGCAATTAGCAGGCTGTTTCCCCAAGGGCCTCACATCTGTCAGCCCCACTCTGGAGTCTGCTGGAGATAAAGAAGTAGCATAGCCAGTTTAGCTCTTCTCATGTCCATTTCCAAGCTTGTGTGTTTAATGATGCCTGTCCCCGCACTAACCATGAGCTCTGAGAGGCAGAGCCATATATGCCCCCTTCTCTACCATGTGCTCATCTTCTAGCCCACTCAGTCTGACACATAGTGAGTGTCTAGTGAACATTTGTTGAATAAAGACCCAACACAGGAGAGTAATCAAGGGATTAACCTCAAGGTTGTGACTCTTTGGGTACTAGTTATTCAGAGAGAGCTTATTTTACTTAGGTCTCTGTTGGCATGTTCCCATATCAGAAAGAATATCACAGATCTCCCCAGCTTTAATCTTTTTTTCTGTAGCCTGTTTTATATTCCCTTAATAATGAATGCCATTTGATTAACTTATATATGTAAAATATATGCTCATACACATACATACATAAGTATGAATATATACAAGTGGTTAAGGGCAATTAATACGTACATTATATATATATACACATATATATCAGATATATGAGTATATGTTTTTTGTAAATATACACATAGAAGTATAATATTTATGTTTAAACATGCACCCTTTCTGTTTCTTTGTTTTTGTTTCCTTACCCCTTACTAGAATGCAAGCTTCATTAGAGCAGGAAAGATGCCTTGTTCGTTGTCTGTCCTAGCCCACTTTTAGTTGTTGTAACAGAATACCCAAGACTGAGTATCTTGTAAAACACAGAAGTGTGTGTCTCACAGTTCTAGAGAATGTGAAGGCCAAGATCAAGGCACCTGAAATTAGGAATTATTCTGTTTTCTTCCAAGATGGTGGCATCGTCCTCCAAGGGGAAGACACACTATATCCTTATACGGCAGAAGATCAAGAGTGATGAACTCTTTCCCACAACCATTTTTATAGCATTGTTAATCCACTCATAAATTTGGAATTGATTAGTTCCTGCTTCCCAATACTGAGGCGCAGTGGGTTTTACATTTCCAACACATGAATTTTGTCAAGGACAAAAGCCTTCCAAACAAAGAATTACTCATCTTTGTACCCTAGAATGAGGCCTGCCATCTAATTATTGAAGGGATGAGTGAATAAGAGAATGAGAGACTTGAATTGTATCTTAGAGATTGATTATAATTTGGCTGCTAAGTTCAACAGGAGAGAGAGAGAATCTTTCAAGGAAGGGGAAGAGAAGGATTGAAGGACCATGCAAGCTAGTGACAGAAAGCAGAGCAAGAGCTCAGTGGTTTAAAATCAAATCTGTTCTTATTTATTGTCATATGGGTGGCTTTCAGTGGTTGTCCACTGTGGTTTGCTGGCTGCCAGTAAGGCCCACAATGGTCCCTGTCACATGTATTAGAGCCCTCAAGGAAAACAGCCACTTACCAGAAATGTATGGAGGAGTTTTGCCACTCCAACTTCTCCAAAACTCCTGACTTAAGAATTTAATGATGCATTTTAGACTATTTCCCAGCATCAGAGTAGGCAGTTTACCTCCTTGCAAGTGATTTACTGACCCTGTTGTGGTTCTTCAATTTCCCCTCTTGTTTTCGTATCTACTAGAACAGTAGAAATAATTACAGAGGGGAGGTGCAGTGGAAATTGAGATGAAATGACAAGACCAAGGCCTGAATCTCAGTCTTTGTTCTGCCATTAACTAGCTGTGTGACCTCTATAGTTTTCAGTTTTTATACTCATTAAAATAGGTGATCAGGATAAATTCATCTTAAGAGGCTAATTCTCAAATTTTGTAATGATTTTCTATGTTGTCAGCTCTTAATTCATAAATGCAGCCCTTCCTGATCTAGTGTCAGTTCAGTGAAGAACCTTCCTACTATGTAATATATTATGATGAAGCGCTCGGGTTAGCTAGCTACTTGAAGCACAAAGTTGTTGAATTCCCATCTATCGCCAGAATCTGTGATAGTCCAGTTCCTCAGATTTAACATTGTGAGCTCAGTGCATGGGACAGAACACTGTCTTTAGGGCATGGTATGAGGTCTTGGTGGCAACAGGTCTTGGATCATTCCCATTAGAGCCAAGAGAAGGGAAGCATGGCTCTCTCCCAACCCGAGAAGGGGGCAAAGGGAGGCCCATAATCAAAAGAACAAAAATACTTTACGTTCACTTGTGCTTTGTAACTTGTGAAATGGCTCTACATTAAAAAAAAAAAATCAGAGAGGGAAAAGTGCCATTACTAGAATCTGTGCTAAAAGTTATAGAAATCCCCAAAAAAGATTTGCAGTCCAGGAAAGAGAACACCAGCAAGAACTATCCTATAAAGCTTACTCTGCTAGGCCCTATAAGTATTCCATGGTCCCAGGAATGGAGTGGTAAGTTGCAGTATTAGGCTTTATGCACAAGGTGATATTACAACTGACAAAAACTATGTGGAAATAATGAAACAAAAATAATATATAAAAATAGCTTTCCCAAGTAGAAGAAACTATAAGAGTAGTGTCACAGAAACTGAGGGTCATGTTACATTTTATGGCTGGATGTCCCCCCAAAACCTCATGTGGTCATGAGGTGTGGGCTTTTTGAATGCAGCTGAATCTAGAATTTGTGATGGATTCATGGTCCAGTGGTTGGATTAAGGGTGTGAGTACTACACATCCTGTAGGGCAGTGCCCTGCATACAATCTAAGGCAAAGAAATTTTCTCTCTCTCTCTGTCTCTGTCTCTGTCTCTGTCTCTCTCTCTCTCTCTCTCTCTCTCTCTCTCTCTCTCATATATTGTGTTTTCTATCTTCTGCCACCATACACTGTTGCCCCTCTGCCATGTGCAAAACCTGTATTGGAACCAGCCAATTACAGACTGAAACCCTTACATACTGTGAGCTAAATAAACCTTTCTCTCTTTAACTTTGGTTTCAGGTATTTTGTCTCAGTCATGAAAGGAAGGTAAGTAAAGCAGACCCTTTGTGACAGAAACATTCTACTGTAGCACACATATTTCCAGTAATCAAATCAGAATCTTGAGAAATTTATAATCTATTCATGAATCAAATAGTGGCCAAAAAATACTTATCAGCATTAAAAATGCTCCAACTTTCCCTTTCAGTTTCATTCCTACATAAAAATAAAATGAATAGGCTGAGATGATCTCTGGGGTTATGCATTAAGGTAGTAAAGAGCACATACATGTGAAGAAGTGAAGAGGATCTGTCAGCCATGCTTTACTCAATGTCTCATTTCTTCCTTGCCAAAACCCCATGTTAGGCATTCTTGGGCTCATTTTATATATGGGCAAATGAAGACTTTGGTATGTGAGTTGCTCAAAATCCCACATGTAGTAATTATAGAGCCAAAAAAAGAAAATTGAAGAATTCAGTCTGCAGAATGATAAAACTGATAGTCCGTCCAATAACATATATTCTTGCTGTGCTCATGAACCTCACTAAGGGCCTAGAATGGAAGATATTTGTTCCACCAAATGTTACCGTGTGAGCTACAGCCGTTGTTGGAATGTAAAGTGTTGATATTGCAAATTACTTTTATAAAGGGTTAGAGTAATTATCCACCTTCCCTGCCAACTCACTGGGGTTAGAATCTTAGCTTCGTGTGGCTCAGTTAAAAATATTTTTTCATCCGTTCTTTAGAGCAGCTGTTGAAAGGACAAAGGCTCCATTTTAATGACAGTGTTTTCCTTGCCTAACTGAAGTAAACCCTAGCAAGCAGACACACAGCACTGATAAGCTCTCGTCTCTAGGTGAAGTGTCTCTCTTCTTTCAAGCTGAAGGGGCTCAGCATCTGCAGCAAGGAAATCTAATTACATGGTGCATGTTCGAGCTTCAGATGCTGTCAGTTGTAAAATGTTGGAGAATGAGGAGCATTAAGATAGACACTTACAGAGACCACCATATCCTTTGTGTTCTCCAAGTGATGAGAAAAGTCGTGTCAGGGACCTCTCGTGGGGGTAATTAATGCAGAGATTCACAGGTTGCTCCTCAAACCATAAATTAGGCTACCCTTGCAAATAGCCACTTGCCTAATCACCATCCACCAGCTGGTATATTGTCAGTGTATATATAGCAAGGAATGACGATGGTGTCATGATAGTACAGATATCATGGACTGGTAAGAAGAACTTGAGACCATACATATGACTGTATGGTTTTATATTTGGATAAACAAATGAAGTGAGTCTCTGAAGATCAAAAACTGTGACCCTCTAGGCATCTGAAAATATCTAACTTTCTTTGCACAAAATATGTGTATTTCAGTGGAGTACCATTTGTGTTGCATTCACTCTTTTCCTGCTAGGCAGAAGGGCTGACCACATGATTGGCAGAGGAAAGTATTTGTGTTGAACTGGTGAGCAAACTGAAGTCAGGAGGTTTAACAGATATGCCTAGGATCACTGTGAGATTTGGCATTGTACTCCGGAGTAGCAGGCAGAATTCTTGATGCTACTAAGACTTTCATGGCATTGAATTCACTTGAGATAAATTTCTTCTGAGCCTACCATGCCCTTTAAGAAAATTATTTTCATGTCCAAGAGGGTGTTTTTGTAGCTAGCTGTCTGTCTAGTCACAGTTACTAAACTTGGGAGCAGAATTGAATAAAATCAACTAGTTAACACATTGTTGATGTCAGCATTGAACACTAGCTGGTGACCTTGATACCACTTTTTTCTCTAATATCAATGGACATGACTGAATCCTTTGACTCCTCCCTCCCACAGCTGGCCAAAGTTTTGACAATTTGTTGTTATTAAAGATGAGATATCCAGTAAATTAAAATCCATAAGCAATGCTCCTACAGCATTCTCTCCACAATGTCTCAGTGCTGCCTGAAGGAAGCCATACAAACTACAAAATACCTGGAGATTCATGTTCTTAAAGAAGGAGGCCAACGTGGTGGTGGTTTGAGGGTTAAAGAATGAAGGCATTGAATGCATTTTTAGAAGTTTCGTGGCTACCAGAGAGATCCACTCTGCAGTCCTGTTTTTCCTTCTGTTGCCAAGTTTTCTGCTTTTCAGGAAATCCCTGCAGCCAGTTCTTTATTTGGTTGTAGATGGACACCAAGAGGAAAACATCAGAATGGCCCACCCTATATGTGAGACCCTTGAGACGAGAGCCTCCTTTCAACTGGTACTTAGAGGGCAACTGGCAGCTAGTTAATAAATGATGCCAGGTTGGGGGTTAGGCACCTCTGTGCTTCTGGGTCCCCATGCTTCTGTCACTCTGTCCTTCCCATTGATAAACAGGCTGTGGGATCAGTGAGCCAAATGTTATCCACAGCCTGGGGCTCAGCTCAAGCAAGCCTTATAGAAATGACCAGAGAGGAACAAAAACCTTATCTGTATTTAGGATTTTCAAGAACAAAAATGTTCTTCCATGATATCCTACATGAAAACGAATTTAAGTTTATATAATAATAGTGTAGCATCTGATGTATCCTTATCCTATTAGCTTTTCTATTTCATGGGGAAACTGAGACTCAGAGGAATAGTACATGCGGTAGAAACCGAGGTTCCTGGCACCTACTGTCATGCTCTTCCTACTGTGCCCACCACGTCTTGAGCTGCCTTGGCACCCCAGGAGCTGACGTTGCCAGCTTGGCAAGACATGGGTTCATTCAGAAGAAACTTGGAAATGCACCACAAACCCTAGGGATGTCTCCATGCCAACTCTGCTGATTATGTGGTGAGAAACAGACTCCCAAAGTACATCACTCACCCTGCTTTGGGGAGAATGGATACAGCAAGATACCTGTTTAATAGATGACTGCTTGCATGTCATCACATGTGTCCACATGTGATTCAGAAGCACACAGTTAGCTCTCAAGAACAAAGACAGAGGAGCAGGAGAGCAGTTCAGAGAGCAGTATGCCCGGCGTGGGAAACTCTACTCCACGCACCAACTGCGTTCCTTTCTCTTCCTGAGCCCCAGTGTTTTGTTTTTTGGTTTTTTTTTTTCCCCTTAGTCCACTAGAATGAGCTAAACTTTCCAAAGCCTATGTGATGGCTGGGAAAGCTGCTACAATCCTGCCTGATTTTTTTTTCTCTCTCTAAACCACAGATTCAAGCTGTTGGGTACATACCCATGAGGTATTAACCATAAAGCAGAGAGAAGACAATTAAACCTTAGTTCCATCTCCAAAAATGTATGCCCCCCACACCCTGCTAAAGTCACACATAATAAAATACTAAGGAATCATCTTTCATTTCTCTATATAAACACAGGGCTTTGAGGGAAAGAGGTGGAGACAAAGGAGACAGAGCAGGCCGAAGCCTGCACCAGAGCAGGGCCCATTCTGCCAGCAGACTCACCGCAGAGAAGCCAGGCTGAGTAGGCAGGCTGCTTTTATGATGGGAGAAATGACTGTTTTTATAGCACACTAAATAAAACCTGCTTTTGGAGCTAGAAGTTTATTACCAGAGTGGGGAGGGCTGTTGTTTTGTTTTCTGTTCCCTGCCTCCCTCCCCTAACCCTCACTTTGGCTGTCACAGGATAAGGAGTGTGCTGAGGTTTCACAAGACCTTAGAAAGTCTATGGAAACAATATGATTTTTAAGAATATACTGAAACTTGTCCTAATTTATTGCTGCATCACATGCTGGTTTTATAGGGAGTGCATTGAGCATGCTTGGCTTTCTCAAATCATTAGAAGAATTCTCAACCAAGCAATAATGAACAGCAATAACCTGCATTTATATAGTACTTTATGGTTTCCAAAATGTTTTCCCATCCATTAGGTCTTCAAGGCAACTAGAGAAGCAGGCAGGTCTAAAGTGATTATTTCTGCAGTATAGAAAGGAAGATTAACACCCAGAGATGTTAAGTTACCTGGCCAAATCATACCACAATTTAGTTAAAGTCTGAGCAAAACCTAAAAAAAAAAACCAGATTCATTAAAAAAAAAAAAAAAAAAAAACAAATGAAATTAAGATCTTCCAGTGAGGGTGAGGTAAGGCTAAGATACTTGTGAGACTGCAGATTCTATAGAAGGCAGGGGTGTCTGTTAACCTGTCACTGCAGCTGCAATGGACCTTTGTCTTTGAGAGCTTTCTGCTTTGGTGCATAATCAGCAGAGGTTGTGGAAAAGACCTCATACATCTTAAACTTCCAGGAGGCCATAGAAGAAAACTTTCCACTGTCTGATTTTTTCCTAACAGTCCTAACAGTGAATCCCTGTTCATCTGGAAGGGCCAGGGCATCTAGTGTTTCCTGATCTGGGATACAGTGTTCTCATTCTAAAACAAAGTGGTCTCTCAGAGCTATCCTGGCTCCCTCATTCTCTGTCTTTTCTTTGATGCAGGGAATGTCTGAAATCCAGCCTCAAGGAGCCAGGCCTGAGACATAGTTAAGACAGAGGAGCAAGGAAAAGGCCTTCAGGGCACCTGTTACTAGAGCAGCCATGGCAGGTATCTGAGAAGGAGTGCACTAAATAAGCAGAGGGGTAATCATGGCCAGGTTCTGTAATCAGCTTTTAGAGTTTATGGAAAGGCAGATACAAATACTAAGTGGAGAGTCCAGCCATAAACCTGAGCCAAAATTGAAGGTTGGACTTTAACTTGGAGGTAAGTTCATGAAGCCAGAGCTAGTGGGCAAGGTCTGGCAAGAGAAAAGATACAGCAAAGTGTAGGGACTGCAGGGTGTCCTTCCAGCATCTTTGGCCTCCTCTTTTTGTGCAGTAGGAACTGACAGGGGAAAAGGGAAGAGTAGCCTGAGGCCAGAGTCAGGCTGCTGCGGGCCTGGCTCTGACATGGATTAGCAGTGTGAGTTACAGCAATCTATTAGTGTTCTAAGGCTCTGGATCTGAGAATGCAGAATGAGAACAGGATCTCCAACATGCTTCGCCACTCCACAGTTTCACCTCTTGGAAAGAATGCAAGGACTCATCTGTACCAAATACAAGTTTGCTTAATGAAAGACTCTGTGATAGACAGTCAGATGTACCAGGTGCTGGCCTGATAATTTTCCAGTCATATCCAGACTTTCAGGTTACCACTCTGTGATGCCTATTGCCCCAGACAGGCACTTGAATCACCACTGAAAATATGTTATATGTCTTGTCCCCATGACAACATAGTCTATCAGTACCCTCACCCCAAATCACCTCTACAAGAATTGTGGATGGGGTAGAGTGTTCCAGAAATCTAAAATCTCTATTAAACTCAATCATGACAGTTGAAGACCAGGGGAAGAGTGCATGTCTATTCATGACTTCTGGGGACTAACGAGCACTCTTCAGATTTCATACTCCAAGAAGCTACCACTACAGTGGGGAGGCCCAAGATCAAGCCATAGGTTCCAGCGTAATTCCATGGAACCATGGTCACTGTGTTTGCCTGGTCAAAACATGGTAATAGTGAGAGTTGGAGATATCCAGACACTTCTTCAAACTAGTTAATGTCACCTTGGTTATCAGAGACTTCTCATACTTTTCAGGAATTAGAGCTAGGACTCATCTCCAAAAGGATATGGGAATTGCTGGGGTTAAATGGTATAGTATCCCCTTACTTGTCACTGAAGGATTGCACTGATACTTGTGACACCAAAATAACCGTTATAATGGACTTGTTGAACATTTACAATATGTTCTATGATAACATTTTTACCAACTTTGCCTCAACTCTTAACATGGCCCTATCAGTTAGGCTGTGTTATTTTTCCTCTTTCTATAATAGAGAAGATAAGGAGTCCCAGGTAATTCAGTAGTAAGAGGCAAAGCTTGGATTTGAACATCAGACCTTCTGATTCCTGATTGCAGATCCTACTGCTTACTAGTGTGAGGATAGCCATTGCTGTGCACCAGGCACTAATGAAGTGCTTTGTATATGTTCACCTGTTGACCTTATGACATACAGATATTAATATCTCTATTTTATAGAAAAGTAAATTGGAGCACAGAGAGGTCAAGGATGCACAGCTAATACAGTTAGGACTCAGCTGGGTTTGGACATGGTTATGGTAGCTCAAGAGTCTGGGGTCCTAACTGCTAAACACTTCTACCCCACAGTCCCTCAAAATGAGGACAGAAGATCCTCCACAACTGAGAGGAGCTATGCCATTTTCAACAGGAAGCCACCTAGAGAAAGTTAGGAACATACACTAAATAAGAAATTCCAAGGACAGTCAGGAGGAGCTACACAGGGCCCTCTGTGAGCACGGCAGCAAGGGTATCAATTGTTTGGAAATTGAACAAGTTCAGAGCAGCACTGTAAGAAGAGACAGGAACAATTCCAAGTCAACCCCCACCAGGCCCAGCCATCTGCCAAAGGCCTTTGTGGAGGGGGCGTCTTCGACCTTATGAGACCCTGCCGAGTGACTGTCATGCCCCATGCTTGTAGTCTCCAGTGTTCATTGGGAAGCTTTGAAGGCTGAATCTTGGGAATTCAAAATCTTGACATTTTACATTCGATTTACAGTCACTGGTTATCTTAGCTGCAATAGTAAATAGCATCAGTTCTGTTGTCAAGAGCATTTAAAATAAGAAACAAAGAAACATGAATTAAATAGGAAAAAAGACACCTTCTCCTTCCTATCTTTTTTTCTTCCTTTAACACGTAGACCTGGTGTAATCATGGTGCTTGATCTCTAAGTCCGCTCCTGGTCTTTCTTGCATTGATGGATTCTAACTCCCTCTAGTCCCTGCACACCAAACACAGCTGAACAGTTCTAACCCTTTCCTGTGTAGAAGCACCTCGGCTGCAGTGCTGGACAAACGACTACAGTGAAGTCTCCAGAACTACCCGGTAAAACACCAGAGTCCTGGGCCCCAACCAGGATGACACCTGGCTTGCAGAGCAGTGGCCCGGGGAGCTGCATGGAACAGATGCATGTGGGTGTGCAGTCTCATCCACAGGCAAGTTTGGGAAGTGTCTTGTTTTTACTTTTATTTTTTGGTGGAGGGTGAATTGCCAGCACCTATTCAGCCTGCTCCCTCCCTGGGAGGTAGGCTTCCTGATCCCTTGCCATGCCACTGAATGTACCAAAGTCTTTTTAATCCATCCCCGGTAGACATGATATCCAGACCTGAGTGCTCCACCCTACTAATTTTGCCCCCTCATCATCTGCTAACAATTCCACATCTGTCTCTTCCTTTCTAGAGAGAGGACAAACAAAGCACAAAGCCATAGAGGAGAAGAGCTAGCACATTTTTCAAACCTAAACGCTGCTCCATGCTCTTCTTTGTTCCAGTGTGTGGCCAGTGCTCAGTTCCTTCAGTCCAAAATATGTCTGAGGCCAAGACTATGTCCTTGTTTTGCTTGCTCACCTTAGAAGTCCAGTCCAGGGCTGCAGGGCCCAGCTGGAGGCCAAGGAACCTTGCACAGGGAGAGCGAGGCCTGTTGCTGGGAAAGACTGAACAGCATTGTTACTAATGGATTCTGAGGCAGCAGGGCCTCAGCACCTGAATAGTGCAATAAGAGGCCTGTGTTTCCTTTCCAGAAGGAAACAGCGACAGGCTGTTATGCTCCAGCGAATCCCTGCAAGCCCACTCCATGGCTGTCCTATGAGTGACTGCCACATGCACCAAACTAAATGTCTCCTAAATTTTCTAAAGTCCACTTCCAGCTATTTTGCTGAAATGCTATTTTCTTTCTTTCCTTTTTTTTTTTTTTTTTTTTTGGTATGTCACATAATTGAAAGCTCAGTTTTAATTTTTTCCCCCGACAGTAGCACATTTCTAGACTCAAGGGATGAGCTCTTTGCATCTTCCTGAAAGCAGCCAGGGAAGAGACTCCAAGGTACATTTGCTCTTGGTTGCAGCAAGCCCTTCAGCAGCTGGTCAGCACAGGGAAAGCAGCCACACCTCCTAAGAGCAGGCAGACTTCAGCTCTGGGTGGGGAAAGTGCTCTCTGATAGGCTGAACATCACATTCATGCATTAGTGAGCTCCTGCCTTTACATGGTCTCAGGAGGCTCTCAGAAAGGCCCTGGAGGAAGAGTTTAAACTCTGAGTGCTAACTTTCCAGGTGGGTAGAAGGTGATAAGAGCCTGCTTCCAAGAGGACTTCTGGAAGGGGTGGCTACTGAATTGTCTCCTTTCTATGCCCCTTTCAGCTGGAGATTGTTTATCAGTAAAACAGTTTACTGAAAAATACAAAATACTTTTGTGTATGCCAGCTACTGGCCAGGCACTACAGTAAATACTTGACATTCATTGTCTTCCGATGCTCTGGGCTCCCCCACTGAGCAAGTCACTACTGCTAGTTTCCAGATGGAAAAGCTCAGCTCCAAGAGGCCAAATGGCTTGTCCAGTCCACAGTGGAGCCTAGATTGAGACCTGGCACTGTGTCTGGGCCTCAGCATGCTGCAGTCTACCCATTATTCTATGGATCACAGGAAAAGTAGTGACTGCAGTCCAGGGCTTAGTAAAAGACCCTATGTCTACAGTAAAAGTCTGGGCATCTCTGTTTAACCTGTTAGAAATGCAGAATCTCAGTTCCACCACAAACAAGTCTGTTTTTTAACAAGGTTCCCAGGAAATTTTTGTGCTATTTAAATTTGAGAAGTGCTGGGTTCTAATCCTCCCCATGCCATCTGCCGTGGTACTTTCATCAGCACCCCAGTCCTCTCTTGCTCCTTCTAGTTTAGGTGTGAAAGGAGAAGAGAACAGTGAACAGATTTTAAAATGGAGCCAATCTCTTGTATTCCTAATGCTTGAACACACACCTCTCACCCACAAGTATTTTGATCAGTTCTGATTTGTGCCAACAGGGAAGGAATAAAGACTACTTAGAACAGGGCAGTAGGGGAGCAGCAGAGAGAGGCGACTCACACCATGGTCAGGGCCACTGGGGTCCTGAGGCCCCTCATTCTTTATTGATCCCAGTCCCTGTGGACTTGCCTCTTGCTCCTATTGGATTCCTTCCTATGTAGAGGATAACAAAGGGTGGCTCCTCTACCACGAGTGTCCTGATATGTCCCTGGATGTAGCAGTCCCTCCAGCCACCACTGATGTTATTAATTTTTAAAACAAACTTCCTGATTGAGGTTCTGGCTGCCTCTAAATTGTCTCTACAAGGAGACTGTGTACTAATTAACCCATAGAAACAATCAATGATGTACCTTTTTCAAGTTTCAGGGTGATTAGAATATGAAAATGAAGAGCACAATGGTGCAGATGTTTTAAAATCACAGCAGACAGCAATTAGTGACACAGGAACCAGCTGCTTATCTCTCCAGATAAAGCCTCTTAATAGGGAATTACACTGGAGGAGTCATTACCCAGATGGATCACACATGATTTACTGAGGAGGCGGGGCAGTGTTACCTCTTATTTGCGAGCCAGATTCTTGTCAAGCTTGCTTGCTCACCTCGAGGAAGGTGAATCTGTGGCTGGGGCAGAGGCAGCTCCATCTTGCTACCTGTTGGCCAGTAAGGGGTGTTGCCCAGAATGTGAAAAGGGGTAGATAAGGGAGCTTGTCAAAGCCCCAAGCACCTGCCTTCTTGATTCTATTGTTTTGGCATCAAATCAGTCAGCTGTTTCTAGGCCTTGGGAAGAAAGAGGACTGGGGATTGGGGGAAATAATGAATTGCCCGCCTCTATAGGTGGCCACTGGGAAGAAGAGGTTGCTGCTTCCTGCTGAGAGGTTTTGTGTGTGTGTGTGTGTGTGTGTGTGTGTGTGTATGTGTCTGTGTGTGTCTGTGTTGGGCCTAAGAAGGTTTAAATGATCCTTTTGTGATATATTTTCTCATCTTTGATTTTATTACATTACTGAAGCAAAATTTACATGTACTGCAATATATGGGTGTTAAGTACACTGCCAAAGTTTTGGCGCATGTCTCTGCTGTATAACTCATATTCCTGAACCAAGTGTCTCTGTGCCTCAGAAGCTTCCTTCATGCCTGGTCAGCCGTTTCTCCATCTCAGTCCCAATCTAGTCCTCCCTCAAGTTAACCACAGTTCTGGTTTCTATCAAAAATAGATTTTCCTGTCTTAAGACAGTACAGTATATATTCTTTTGGGACTGGCTTCTTTTTGCTCAGCATAATTGTGTGTGTGTGTGTGCACGTGCGTGTGCATGTGTGTGTTTGTGATTCCTCCTTGTTATAGAATGTGTCCCTCCATGGTTCCTTTCATTGATGAGTTTGTCTGTTCTGTCAGTTGATACCTGAGCTGTTTCCAGGTGTCAATGACTCAGAAAAATCTGTTGAGACATTTTTATAAGAGTCATTTATAAATACCTGTTTTCATCTGTCCTGGCTGAATATGTAGGAGGGAAATTGTTATAAGGTACCTTTATATTCAAAAGATAGGGCCATTAGCCAGGTATGGTAGCACACTCCTACAATCCTAGTACCTAGGGAGACTGAGGCAGGAGGATGCAAGTTTGAGGTCAGCCTGGGCAACTTAGTGGCTTGGTAAGATCCTGCTTCAAAATCTCAACACTTAAATATTTAAGTGGGCATTCTAGGGATATAGTCCAGTGGTAGAGCACTCCTATGTTCAATCCTGAATACCCTAAAAATACACAGCCATATTCATGAGTGAAATAAATCAGACTCACATTTGTAAATATCATATTGTCTCTCTAGTATAAAAAATAAATAATAATAAAAAACTGGAAGAGTAATAAGATCCAAAATGTACAATAGATATTGTAACAATGAAAGGGAAAGAAAGTGCTCAAAAGGAAAGAACAACTGGGATGGGGAAAAGAGAAATGGAAGAAAGGAAAAGATTGTATGTATGTAGGTATACACATATAACTGTATGTATGTATATGTGTGCTAGATAGAGAACTATACTATTAATTCTCTGTTCATCAAAAAGAATAGTTTGTGCTGTCATTGTTTGTTTGATCATTTTTATGCCTAGATCTTGTAACCTGAACAACTACTTCTAAGAAAACAATATGCAATATATTAACTAGTGTTGACTTCTTACTGTTTTTTTTAAATTCTGTATTATTTCTATCCTTTTTCCTATGTTGCTCTTTTAAAAATAAAAAAAAATTAAAAAGACACAGCCATAACATTTTCCAAAGTAATTTTTCACTTCCCATTTTCCATCAGCAATGCATAAAAGTTTCAGTTGCTCCACATCCTTGTCAACACTTGTTCCAGTCTTTTTCATTTTAACCACTCCAGTGAATTAAAGTGGTAAATCATTGTGGTTTTAATTGGCATTTCTCTGGTGGACAAATAATTTTGAAGAACATTAATATAAGTTCAATTGTCATTCCTTCTTCTTTTATGGCATAATCTGGCAAAAGTTTTTTATGCTTACTGGATGAAGTAAGTTAGTTGCTATGTTGATTAGGTTTTCTGTATATTTTTTCCTGTAGTTTACTCATTTTTCTAGCCATTGTTGGGAAGAAATGTTAAAAATCGTGTTAATTGTGGAATAATCTATTTCTCCCTTTAACTTTTTACTTTTTTGTTTCATGCATCTGAGGTTCTGTTATGAGGTATCAACAAATTTATGACTGTTGTCTCTTCTTGCTGAATTATCTCTTTTATAATTTTAAAATGTCCCTAATTAACTCTGATGAAACATTTTATTCTGAAGCCTACTTTTCCTGTTATTAATTTTAGCAATTCAGCATTATTGTGCTCAGTGTTTGTGTGGTATATTTGCTCCATCATTCTCATGCTTAGTGATACGGTATCTCTTACTCCATCCTTATAAGCTATCTGTGTCTTTATATTTAATGTTTGTCTGTTATTGAACCACAGATGGTGGGGTTTTACTTTTTGCACAGCTTAAAAGCCTGCAGTCTGCTTTTTATTAAAACGTTTAGTATACTTAGAGTTAATCTAATTACAGATATTGTTGCATTTAAATATACGGTATAGCTTGTTTTCTGGTTGTCTCATCTTTCTTCATTTTTTGTTTTCCTTTTTGCCCTTTCTCACTTAAGTTTTTTAAAAGTGTTCTGTATTTTCTTCTGTAGCACTGTAGACAAGTTAATTTTATTTCATTTTTAGTGATTGCCAAGAGGTTATAATGTATATGCTTGAAGCATTGTAGCCTACTTTGAACCATTATTATATTCCCTCACCTATAGGAACACTACACTTGTGTACTAACAGATACATTCTCTTCTTCATTTTGTTGTTACTGTACATGTTAATTCCAGAAATGCTATATACTCTGTAAAACACATTGTTATTATTTCTGTTTTAAACTGTGAGTTACCTTTTTAAAAGTTCTTAAAAACAAGATTAAAATGTTGCCTATATACTCATGTGGTTACCATTTCCAGCACTTTTCAGTCACTCTTATAAATAAATGTCTTCGTTCTCATCTGTTACCATGTCTTGTTACCTTAAAGAACTTCCTTTTACATTTCTTATAATTCAGATTTGCCAATAATAGATTCTCTTAGTTTGTATTTATCTGAAAATGTCTTTATTTTGCTATCATTTTAAAAGATACTACATCTGGAAGTAGAACTTTGAATTGATTGTTTTGTTCTTCAAAACAAACAATTTCATTGTCTTTTGGATTGTGTTTGTATTGACTCAATGTCAGAAATCAATATTGTTGCCTTTATTCTGGTATAAATAATGTATCTTCTCTGACTGCTTGCAGATTTTTCTCTTTTTCTTTGGTTTTCACCATTTTTTTATATACTTAGATGTGGTTCTTATATTTATTCTGCTTGGGACTTGTAGAACTTCTTGGCTATGTGAACTTGCAGACACTATCCCTTCTATCTTCTTTTGGAATTCTATGCATTCAGACTTATTAATATGGCTCTGTAATTCACCAAAGTACTATTTATTATCCACTGTCCCCCATCACTTCAGATAGTTTTTAACATCTTCTTTTCATGCTCACCAAGCTTCTCTTGTGCAGTGTGTGGGAAGCTCTTAAGCATCTCCAGTCAGTTATTCTTTTTAGATACTCTGGTTTTCAGATTTAGAATTTTCATTTGATCATTTCAGTGTAGTTGCCATCTCTATGTTGAGACTTGCCATATATTCATTAATCTATGTGCATTTTCATAAATGTTGTTTTTGAGGACCTTGGAATTGTTTCTATTCTTCTAGTTGTGCATCACATTTTCCTGCTTAATAATTTTTTATTTGTCCTGGATAGTGTGTGGATGCTCTATGGTACAGATTCTGAATTTTGCTCTTGTCCTTTAGAGAGTCTTGACTTTTGTTCTGATAGACAGTTAATTTACTGACTGATCAGTTTTATCCTACTGAGAATTCTTTTTAGAATTTGTCAGGAAGAAGCTACGTAATCCTGCTCAGAAATAGTACTATTTCTGGTATTTAAATGAAATATCTGGGGCATTCACTAAAGCCTCCTAACATTGGAAAATATTGTGTGACCTTAGGGCTCTACATTCAGCTTACAGACCCCTCATACATAGTTGATCTCTACTAGGCTTTGTTCAGATGAAATCTTGTCTATAAACTTGAGGGGACTCCCATCAAGATTTCTCGAGTTCTTTTCTATATAGCTCCTTCTTCTCAGATACTCTGTCCCCCAAATACCAGTCCCATCCTGGGCTTCAAACTGTAGTCTCTGTTTTATCTGCCCAGTGAAATCACAGCCCTGGACTCTCTTTCCCTGTGTCCTGGTTTAGAAAGTACTTGTAGGCAGAAAACTAGGCAGACTCTGGGGCCTAGTCTAGAATCCTTCCTCTTGAATCACAGCCAATGTTATCACTACCTGAAAAGAGATCTTTCAAAAATGTTCAGTTTTATATCCATCTCCATGGAATGCTGGTATCCAGTACCTATTATTTCATGTGGCTGAAATCAAATCAGTGATAATTTTTAATTATGCAGAATGACTATGTACCCAAAGAGGTATATAATAGGATTGCCTGCCTTTATATAAGCTGCTATCACTTGCAGTTCAAGGAGTCCTTTAGTATCATTTCCTGTCCTCAAATAGTAAATAACATTTGCTATTAGAATCACATCCAAGTGATTTCCTAGAGTAATTCATGTTAAAAAAAAAAAACTATGAGAATGGGTTTAGTTCATATATTTAATAGGAAAGTTTATGTAGATTTGAGAATGAGTAACTTTTCTGTGTCCCAGGCATCAGAGGTTCATAAAACCATGGTTAATCAGGTATTTTGTAACATTTGTCTCTATCTACCATTAGCCAAAGCAGAAATTGAGAGGGCTGAGGAGAGATGCTGTGGGACAAGCTCACTGGAAGCTAGTATGTGCAATTCCTCTGACTAGTGAGCCAAAATGCTAACTTTTTAGTCTTCTTTAAAGTGACAGAACTATCTCTTTCCTTTCCTAAATAAACCCTTCTCTAGGCTGCTTTGTTCAGCTGGAAATATCAGGGTTAAGAAGATCTGAAACAGCCCTCTCACCCCATCCATTGGCTTCAGTTCAGAGATGTCTTTGCAGAATCCAAGGACTTTGTGGAATACATTTGAAAACCACTGGGCTGGAACATCTCCTGATAATATTGGCATCTCTCTGGTCCCTAACCCAGACCCTGTCTTTGACATAATCCAGTGGTTCTCAGCTCTCTGTGTTCATTGGGATCATCTGAGAGCATTGGAAAAACTATTACTGTTCAGACCCCACCTCCAGAATGTTAGTTTAATTAGTCTGGGTAGATAGAATGTTGTTTTTCAAAAAACTTCCTGAGTGATTCTAACATAAAGTTAGAGTTGTAAAGCTCTAATCTAATCAGTTTTTGGTTGTAGTCCTTGTCTCTTATAATCAACTCTTGCTAGGATCTAAACATTTGCTTAGAGCTCCAGAGATAGAATAGTAGGATTCCACAAAGAAAGTGACCTACGGAAGTTGGAAAAGTAGAGACCCAAGGGCCGGAGCTCATGAACACTTGCATAGCTAATCTTTTTTGGGAGGATAATAGTTTCATCCATACCTACCTTTGGTTCTTATGACTCCCTCACTTTCCATTGTACTTGGGACACCTACACAGGGGACCATGTTAGCTTTTCTTACTATGTAAATTACAGATTCCATGGAACAAAACAGGAATGTTCAATGTTGCCAGTTGCATATCCTAACAGGTCGGTGGTGGTTTGGTCTTTGTATTTACCATTAAGAAGTGCTACAAATGTCATAGCAATCACAGAAGAGCCCCACCTCAGAGAAATTATGGTGTTAAATCATTAGATAAGTTGTGTTTAAACTTGGCTGTATCTAAGAATTTCAGGGGAATTATATAAAAATGCACGTTACTTCTTCCCATCCCAAGAGGCTGTGAATTAGCAGATCTGCAGCAGGGCCCAGGAATCTGTGTTCATAAAGGCGGCACCTTAAATGACACAGTGCTCCCAGACCACATCTGGAGAAAAACCAAGTGCCACATTACAAGATAACACTTCCCTCATTGCTTCATACCCAGGCATATTTTCCTCCTCATGTAAACCAAAATATCTCACAGACAGTAAATTTAAATTATTGGTGTCAGCAGAAAGAATTATGGAACAGCCAACCCAGAAGAGTAGTTTATCTCCCACAAATTCACAGATTCATGCTTTTTCCCAGATTGAAATCACCATCTTCTCATTTCAGTGTTACACATTTTGCTTTAGCTTTCCTCATTTTATTTTCCTCCACGGAGCAGGGGGTAAACTTTTTACTTGGTTATCTAATTCTTATTTTAGAAATTAGGTTTAAAAAGTGTGCTTTTCAAAAAGAAACTTGGTTTGTGCAAAGTTTAAATATGTAGGATTTATATAAAAGGTATGGAGGAGGGAGTAGTTATCTACTTTACAAAGACTTCTTTGTATTGTAAAGGACTAGGCCCTGTGAGGACACCCTTTAAAAGCAAATCTGTCTGGCATTTTCAGATTTGCCCTGACAGACATTGGGCCCAGGTTCCATGGGCATGGAAAACATATTTTTTATGAACGTGAGCCACACCTTCAAAATAACTATGAACTCCACAAACTTTCTACAGCTAGGTACAGAGGAGAGGTGGAAAGCAGCTGACATACATACTGGGCTTAGTTTAATATTAAAAGTTTTGAACAAAACCTATGTGGACCATATAAAGTATCCTTGCCTCTTCCCTCAATTATAATGGTTTTTAGAGATAGCCCTGCTGAGCATAGTATAAAAAGCTTTAGAAGATTTAAGTCCAGTAAAAACAGAGAAACTCATTCTGGAGAGGAAAAGTAACATATGCAGTATTAGGTTAATAAGACCCAAGCCAAAGACCCCAATAGAGAATTCTGTCCCCAACTCCCTAGAGAGCCATGGGAGGGACAGCCTGCTTCCCTTTCTCCAGTTTGCTGTGTCCATCTCTGTCTGGATGGAGTAAGTGCTCAATTCTCAGTGAAGGACATATTGGAACTGACAGCCTCACTATTGTGTATGTAATATGTCATGGCTGACAGATGAAGAATTGGGATTTCATGAAATGCAATGGGATATAGCCATCAGCCAGAGCTGGAGGAGGCCTTGTTCCTGACCCCTTAGAAAGCACTCCTTCTCGGTCCCCTTTGCCCCTTTTCTGCAGCCCCTGAGAGTGAAGGGTTTAAAGCACCATTTCCCCCCATTACTCCTGATCCTTTGTTGTGCTCCCCTTTTGTCCACCCTGCCCTTTGATTGCTGAGTTCTCCCAGCTGGGCAAATTGCAGTTGAAAAGGTCTGAACAATGGGATTAGGCAGTGGTCCAGGGAAGCACTAGGGACCTGCAAGCTTAACCACATTACTCTCAGCTGGTCTGCCCTGGGTGTAAGTGAGCAGGCCCCACCTGTCACTGCCTGGGTGAGATCAATCCTCCTAACAGACAGTCACATGACCTGCCCCAAAGCAGAGCTAATTGGAAGGTGAAATAATTCACAGGAGATGGGGGAAAACTAACAGTAAAAATTGCACAAAAGAGGAGTTACCTTGGAAAGGTTTTTTGGGGTTTTTTTGTTGTTGTTGTTCAACACCTAACACATTTTGGCACCCCAGTTTCATTATTAACCACTATCAAATGAAGGATTAGTGGTGTATTATCTTTTGTATGGAGCTATATATTTTGCCATTGTAATAAGCAACACTTTGATTTATTTATTTATTTATTTATTTATTCATTCATTCAGCATTCATTCGTGTACTATGTGGGTGTCCAGCTTTGTAACAGACCCTGAAAAGAAAAATAAGATATACTCTGACATCAGAGTACTCACAGCCTGAAAGAAAGTGACAGACACACAAATAAATGCCACTAACATTTGTGATAACTATAATAATTGTCTTTATGAGTGTCAGTGGCACATGGAGAAATAGAGCATAAGAAATTTGGTTGGAGGTGGTGATTGTGTTTGCAGACAATATGTTGCAATATACAATTCTTTCATCATACTATTCACAAAATGAAATACCCACAGTAAAATGTATTTTCTTTTATTTATTAAATAAATGTTTATTGAGAGCCAGCCACATGCCAAGAGTCTGTGCTTTGTATGTTGGTGTCAGTGTATGCAAGCCAGAGAGGGAAGTAGGGATTTAATTCAATTAGCACACAAATCAAATGTGAATTATAACCCTGGTAGGTGCAATACAAATGAAACATGTGCTTTCATGAAAACATCTAACAAGGATATTTCTGTAAAGTATAGGATCTTCCCTAAGACTGATCTGAGACCACAGCATGAAGAAAGTATTAATTAGAGATTCACTATGTGCCAAGGATCAGAAGATAAGCAGCAAAGAAGACATAATAAGAGTTAAGGACCAAGATTTCAGTCTTTATCTCATTGTGATGTCCCCTCTGTGGACTTCAGTGTCCAGAGCTAGAAAAGTTTGGAGAAGAGAGGGCCACTGCAACTGTTTTGCCCAAGTCCTGAACAATAACATACACCTTTAGGTTCACTGTCATTTTCAGTAATCGCGCCCACTAACTCTCAAATGTACCTTAATATGAGTAAAATATCCTCATCCTAAGAAGCAGAAAACAGAACCTGGAAGCCTTCTTCTAGACCTATGATTTTGCGAGTGTACACATAGTGGCAGCTAAGTCCACAGCATAAATTGTGAATTAGCACAGCCCTGAGTCATAAAAGATAAGTAAGTGACATTTAAATATTTTATGCCATGAATAAGATCTCTATATTTTTGCAGAAACTAGAATAGCAGCTTAAGTCTACATCAGTAATACCTACTAGCCATGCTCCAGTGGAAAGATTAATTCTTTATATGTTCATAATAATGATGTTTCCACTATAATTTACAAAATGATGCAAAAACATTGAACAATTTTTGTTAACTTTTTTCTGGGTATTTATAGGCTTAACTTAGGGAGACTATCTCATACTTAAAAAAATATGGTGCAGTGATGTAAGTATAAACAGGATTTCACAAAATCAGTGAAGCAAAAAATACCCTAGGGATTTTAAGAACGAGTGTGAGGGAAACCCTTGTTGCATTACGACACTGAATTTTACCCGTAATGCTTCTTACCATCTGTGTTTTGACTCTTAACGGGAAGTATAAAAAATGTTTGTTTGTTTTTTAACAAAGCATAAGTTCTATAAAATCAGTTCAAAAGACAGACAGAATGATAGATGACAAGTGGATGGAGAGATAGGCAGGCAGATATAAAGACAGACAGAGCAGACCAATAGATACTACAAGCCAACTGCTCCTAAATTTCCTATGTCAAGCATTATAGTTCACTTCTCAGTGGAGATATCCTCCAAAACTTTCTTCAGTTTATTAGTATTTTTTCTTCTGTAACAAATCTTAGGTTAATGCATCCTGTCTGTACCAATTGGACCTACACTGATCATTAAGGAATGCAAATCTGTCTGGAAAAATGAGAGCATATCTGCATTAAAATAGCTTTAATGTGTACAAATGATGTGTTTACCCCAGTCCCCTTTGTGATCTTACACATACTGATTATGTTATGCCTCAGGCATGAGTGTTGCCCTTCCTAACTGAGGAGTCTATGCTCAGGAAGGCGCTGAAGAGGGGCCTTTGGGGTGCATGTGGGAAGGCACGGCTGCCAATATGCAGAAGCATAATCTTGAACTACAGGGATTTTTCCTGGTACATTTCTCCAGGAAGTTCAAGGTTCCTTTTGAGAATTTTCAAGAGTTTTCTCAAATAACATTAAATACCTAGTATAACCTTACGGATCCCTTAGCATGTTAATCCCAAACATGGCAACACACCTACAGTCCACAAGGACTTGAAGGCTCAGGACAATTCTATCCTGTTTCTTCTTATCTTCCATTTCTTTCCATGTCCTTTGCCCGTAATTCCTTGATTGGTGCCATTTTTACATGCTGTGGCAATTTCTTCTGAGCACTATGTTATTTGGCTGCAGAGGTGTTGAACTCTAGGACAAGTTGCAAGCTGAAAGGAAATGAGACTGGAGGACACAAGGGGAAAATATGTGCATCTGAGGAGAAGCAGGGACATATGCAAGAGGCAACTTGGGTTAAGCAAAAAAAAAAGAAAGAAAGAAAGAAAGAAAGAAAGAAAGAAAGAAAGAAAGAAAGAAAGAAAGAAAAGAAAAAAAAGAAACCACTGGAAGTGAGGATGTGTAGAAGCTCTGTTTGGCTCTGCCACCCAGGAAGGACTCTCCTTTATTCAACATTCAGCTGATCTCAAACTTTAAACGACCCCACTTCTCTCTGAGCAGTTTTATTTTCAGATTGCATGAAACCAGGATAGGCCAAGTTTCTTGTTATTTAGAGGAAAAGACAGCAATTAAATAAAGCATCCTTAATTAATGTTCACAACCAGTGCAATATGTATCTTTACTATTACAACTGAGAAAATCTCTGTGAAAAATTTTGGGATTAAAAATGGCTATTAAAACGGTAATCATTCATTTCCAACTTTCAAATAATTAAGCCTTTTGACATTAAATGTTAAGAAGCTCCAGCATATTCATCATTATTTCTCTTTCTCTTTCTCTCCATTTTACCTACCTTAGGCTTATGAGAGGCCCCAGAAACACTCAACTCTCCATTATGACCCAGGCCTCCCACAGGACTTCACCAGTGACACCTTAAAACCAAAGCACCAGCAAAAAAGCAGCAGCCAGAACCATGTGGACTGGTCCACCAACTCTGACAGTGGACCCTCCAGTCAGAATTGCTTCATCAGTCCAGAGTCTGGCCGAGAAACTGCAAGCACCAGCAAGATCCCAGCTCTTGAGCCCGTGGCTTCCTTTGCAAAGGCCCAGGGTAAGAAAAGCAGCACAGGGAGCACATGGAGTCAGTTGTCTAACAACAGTAAAGATCTGCTTTTGGGATCTGTGATTCCATCTCCAAGCAACCGCAGCTCACCAGCCCCTCCTAGCAGCTCTTCTGAGTGCAATGGTCTCCAGCCTTTGGGAGATCAAGAAGGAGGAGGTACAAAGGAAGCCCCAGAACCACCTACTACAGGCAGCAAGAAAAAGTCGAGTAAAAAGGATGTGATAAGTCAAACCATACCAAACTCAGACCTGGACTGGGTCAAGAGTGCCCAGAAAGCATTTGAAAACACTGAAGGGAAAAGAGAGGGTTACTCTGCAGATAATGCCCAGGAGATATCGCCAGCCAAGCAGAATGTGAGTTCTGTAGGTAGTCTTGAAACTGACTCTAGTCATGTCAGGATTACTATCCCCATCAAGGCACCCTCTCTAGATCCAGCCAGCCATAAGAGGAAAAAGAGACAGTCCATTAAATCAGTGGTGGAAAAGATCATCCCAGAGAAAGCACTGGCTTCTGGAATCTCCATGAGCAGTGAAGTTGTTAACAGGATACTTTCTAGTTCCGAGGGAAATAAGAAAGACTCCCGTGTCCCTAAGTTGAGTAAAATGGTAGAGAATGAGTCCCCCTCAATTAGCCTTGAAACTGGTGGAAATGTAGAGAAAATAATGCCAGGAGGAATGTCCAAGCAGCGGAAACCACCCACGGTCATGATGTCTCCCACATGCACAGATCTCTCCCCATCAAGAAAGCTGCCCGAAATCCAACATCCAAAATTTGCTGCAAAGCGGAGGTGGACGTGCAGCAAACCAAAACCCACAAGTATGCTTCGAGAGGCAGTCATGGCCACCTCTGATAAACTGATGGTGGAACCCCCTTCTGCTTACCCTATCACCCCATCCAGCCCTCTGTACACCAACACCGACAGTCTTACTGTGATCACTCCAGTCAAAAAGAAGCGGGGACGACCAAAGAAGCAGCCTTTACTCACCGTGGAGACGATTCATGAGGGTACTTCCACCAGCCCAGTCAGTCCCATCAGCCGAGAGTTTCCTGGCACCAAGAAAAGAAAGAGGCGACGCAACTTAGCTAAGTTGGCCCAGTTGGTGCCAGGAGAAGACAAACCCATGAGTGAGATGAAATTTCACAAAAAGGTTGGAAAGCTTGGTGTGTTGGATAAGAAGACCATCAAAACCATCAATAAGATGAAGACACTCAAGAGGAAAAATATCTTGAACCAGATCTTGTCCTGTTCCAGCAGCATTGCCCTGAAGGCCAAAGCTCCCCCAGAGACCAGCCCAGGGGCAGCTGCAATTGAAAGCAAACTGGGCAAGCAGATTAATGTCAGCAAGAGGGGGACCATCTACATTGGCAAGAAGAGAGGCAGGAAGCCGAGAACAGAGCTGCCACCCCCATCCGAAGAACCTAAAACAGCCATCAAGCACCCCAGGCCTGTCTCTAGCCAGCCGGATGTTCCAGCCGTGCCTTCTAACTTCCAGTCACTTGTGGCATCCTCACCAGCAGCTATGCACCCACTTTCCACACAGTTGGGTGGGTCCACTGGCAACCTGAGCCCCGCCAGCACTGAAACTAGTTTTTCAGAGTTGAAAACTATGCCAAACCTCCAGCCCATCAGTGCTCTTCCAACCAAAACCCAGAAGGGAATTCACAGCGGAACCTGGAAGCTGTCTCCACCCAGGCTGATGGCCAACTCCCCTTCACACCTGTGCGAGATAGGCTCACTAAAGGAAATCACATTGTCCCCTGTGAGTGAGTCCCACAGTGAGGAGACCATCCCAAGTGACAGTGGCATCGGGACAGACAACAACAGCACGTCTGACCAAGCAGAGAAGAGTTCAGAATCCCGACGGAGGTACTCTTTTGATTTCTGCTCCTTGGACAACCCTGAGGCCATTCCATCTGACACCAGCACAAAGAACCGGCATGGCCACCGGCAGAAGCATCTCATTGTGGACACCTTCCTGGCCCATGAAAGCCTCAAGAAGCCAAAGCACAAGAGGAAAAGGAAAAGCCTGCAAAACCGTGATGATCTCCAGTTTCTGGCTGAGCTGGAAGAGCTCATCACCAAATTCCAAGTATTCAGGATCTCCCACCGGAGTTACACCTTTTACCATGAGAATCCATATCCTAGCATTTTCCGGATTAATTTTGATCACTATTACCCGGTGCCATATATCCAGTATGACCCGTTGCTCTATCTTCGTAGGACTTCAGACTTGAAGTCAAAGAAGAAGCGTGGTAGGCCTGCAAAAACCAATGACACCATGACAAAGGTGCCTTTTTTACAAGGGTTCAGCTACCCTATTCCCAGTGGAAGTTACTATGCAGCCTATGGAATGCCTTACACATCAATGCCTATGATGAACCTGGGTTACTATGGTCAGTACCCCGCTCCTCTCTATCTGTCGCACACACTTGGAGCAGCTTCCCCATTCATGAGGCCAACGGTGCCACCACCTCAGTTCCACACAAGCTCCCATGTGAAGATGTCCGGGGCAGCTAAGCATAAAGCAAAGCATGGAGTACACCTGCAGGGACCAGTTGGCATGGGCCTCAGTGACATACAGCCATCACTGAACCCTCCCAAGGTGGGCAGTGCTGCTCTGACTGGCGGTCGACTCCACAAGAGGAAACACAAACACAAGCATAAGCACAAGGAAGACCGGATCCTGGGGACCCATGACAATTTGAGTGGTCTCTTTGCAAGCAAAACTACAGGCTTCTCCAGCCACCTCCTGAGCGAGCGGTTGAGCGGTGCAGACAAAGAACTCCCGCTGGTGAGCGAGAAGGCCAAGCATAAGGAGAAACAGAAGCACCAGCACAGTGAAGCTGGCCACAAGGCCTCCAAGAACAACTTTGAGGTGGACACCCTGTCTACACTGTCACTTTCAGATGCCCAACATTGGACACAGGCCAAGGATAAAGGCGACTTGAGTAGTGAGTCCATGGACTCATGCCCTAAAAGATACTCTGGCGGTAGTGGAGATGGTAGCAGCACAAGATCTGAGAGCTTGGACATGTTCAGTGAAATGAACCCTTCCAGTGACAAGTGGGACAGTGACATGAGTGGGAGTAAAAGGAGAAGCTTCGAAGGATTTGGGACATACAGGGAAAAAGACATCCAAGCCTTCAAGATGAACCGCAAGGAAAGAAGTTCGTATGACTCCTCTATGTCTCCAGGTAAGGACAAGTTTTCCTTCAGACTTGGTCTGCCTGGTTGTTTGTTAGCCTTTGAACTTCAGGTGCCAGCTATCTTTGGCACATTGTGGTCACTAGTTTGCAAAGAAGTAGGAACTAAACTATAACTGGTCTCCATGCACATTTGAGTTTGCTATGCATTTTTGTACATTGTTTACTTCATATTTACTGTCTTTCCTCCAGCCTGGAGCCTTTGCCTAGGAAACTGTGGACCCAGAGGTAGCTCCTCATAACTGCCTAAGTTAAAACCATGCCTACTTCCTTATCAGAAATAAATATTGTTCTTAGGTTCTTAAGTACTGATCATATGATACAGTTTGCTACCTAGATAAAGCTTGTAAAATTTATTAGAAATACCAGCAAGGCCTGAAAAATGGCAAACCTAGGCAGAACATCTGGCTTATGTGACATGCTGTCTCCACAAGTCACACATCCTGGGTGAGAAATCTCCTGCACACTGACTGGACACTGAAAAGAGGACCAGTAAAATCCTGAAGTCTAAGCTATCTGGAAGACACAGCCTGGGTCATGTTGCCCTTTCTTGATTCATGGGTATTGAAAAAGCTACCATATGCAGAAACCCAAAATAAAACCTCAGCTGCATTTACACACTTGTCATTTCCACACACTAAGAGGAAGGAGTCTGGCTGAAGATATTATGTACCTTTTACCTCACAGAACCTTCCTATGTGTTTCTTAGCTTGTCTACTGAGTGGAAATTTTGTTGACAGCTCTCAAATCGAAGTGTACATCACTACTAGAAAGACCCTCCCCACCTTTGTCAGTTGCTGGCAGAATTCCTCTGCTAACCTTTCTACCCACCCAGATCCTTCCTAGTCACCCATGGGCACCTCACACTTGACAAAGTTATCCCTGTGTCCCTGGCTATGCATCATAAAGATGAGACTCTTATAGGAGAACAGAGCAGATATTTACTAAGAAAACAGTAAAAATTCCATTCTTACAAGTTAAAGAAGCTAAAGGAAAATTTTGTGTTGTCCTTGACCTAAATAGTATAAAACCTTCTGATCAAAACCCTATTTTAAAGCACTAATCATCCATGTTTAAGGTTTGGTTACAGTGGTTCACCTCTGCTTATGATGTATATCCCTTTCTATCGTCTCTCTTCCCGGGGAGTCCATAATTAGTGAAGGTGAGAGCAGTCTGTTCATGAGAGATGAAAGATATTTTCTAGGCCAGCAGATTTCAGGAAGAAATATGATTATGAGTTAGAAACCACTTAAAAATCACCCCAGATTGCCACTAGCTTGTGAGTTGCTGTAGTGGTAGATGTTCTTCTTGGTTAATGAAGAGACCAATTAGCAGTCATGACTCTTGCACTGGCTGAAAGTGATAAATGGTCCACACTTCATGGCTGCCCAAAGTGGATGTGGTTTTTCCATTTCTCATCCACAGAATTTATTAAAGGTGTTTGATTTTGTACAGGGCCCAAATTAAGCCCACTTGAACTGGGATAAACTTGTGTATGAGAAACCCTGATGATCTTTATCAACACAATGGAACTGACCTACCAGACCTAAATGGTTATGGAGAGAGAATGTTCTTGTTTTTTTATATATTGTGGGCATTATTTAGCTAGAAAATCATAGTAGTAGATTATTGCCAAGAACCTGCAAGCAAGAATCTTAATTTTACAGAGCTGAAAAGCAAATGGCAGAAGCTAAAACTATTTGTTACTGCACATTGAGTTTCTCAATAGTTTTACTGCGATTGGTGTCCTGTCACCAGTTTTGCTGGGTGCTAGATGAATTCCCAAAGTTTCCCGTTTGGGGTTCATGTCAGTCAGTAAGAGATTCTCTGAGGTGGGGAGCACGGTCTAGTCATATTATTTTCCTTGTGTTTGCATTTACATGGTGCCTGTCACTTTATTCAACATTCCCTCAACTTTCTCCAGTGTTTCTCATTTGGTCTTCAGCTAGAGGAGAAAGGAATAGGTAGGTAGTAGGACAGCCCAGCTATGTGAAAGAAAGCTGGATTCAGCCTAAAGGATGGATAGTAGGCCCAGTTCTGCTGTAAACTCCCTGTGTGGCCTCATGCATGACATTCCACTTCTTTTGGGTGCTGTCTGTGCCTGGGTAATGTGAGATATAGGGCCATGTAGTTTTTTAGCCTATGAAGCCATTTCATACACATTGCTTCGTAACAGTCTTCCTGCAATTTTGGAATATGGCCACAGGTAGAGTGCCCCATCTCTGAAATGCTTGGGATCAGAAGTATTTTTAGATTTCAGATTTTGTGTGTGTGTGTGATTTGAAGACATTTTTATCTATGTAATAAGGTATCCTTGGGGAAGGGACCAGGTCTTAGCATGAAATTCATTTATAGTTCATATATACCTTAGCCTGATGGTAGCTTTATACAATATTTCTAATAATTTTGTACATGAGACAAAGTTTATTCATGGTATAGCATTTACTACTGTTGTGTCACATCAGCACTCAAAAAAGTTTTGAATTTTGGAACAATTCAGATTTTAAATTTTCAGATTACAGATTCTCAGCATTTACTTCCATTATATTATTACAAGTCAGACAGTGAGAGTCAAGGATATCAAAGAACCTGCCCAGGTTTGAGAAGCTGTATCCTTTGATTATACCAAGCCCAGGGTTCACTCACTGTTCTGAAGCTCAATCGCACATCACCCAGCCAGTTACTGAAACAATTCTAGGACGCAGGTCCAGGTCCTAGCCCAGTGCTCTCCTGGGCCATTCTTGCCCTTTTCACTATAAATCCATCCATCCTCTTGAGAATGTGCCTTCCCTTAAGGTGTGTACACAGTTATTATGTGATGCTTGCAGAGGAAAGAGTTTTGGTTTTTTGTTTTGTTTTGTATATTTAGCATTCTTTTACTTGATCCCAGCCAATGAAGAAGAATCCTTACGGAATCCTAACTGTTCCTAAACTTCAGCTGGGAAACATTTCCACAGACCAGGTTTTCACTGCTCTTCTTACTGAAATCCAGTTGTATGAGTTATTTTTATCACTGCTCTATACCAGTTCTGTGTTGTATTGCTTATTCTTTCCCCAACACATTAATGAATCATAATATCTGTATGTGTTATACGTGATGTCTTTGTTTGTCTTGTTGAATATCTTACCAGGCAGGCCACACTCTCTAACATTTCCCTCTCTTCCAAGGTTTGGCCCCTTTATTCTTATTTATCCCAAGTCAAATGCCCTTTCTATTGTTGAGCCCAAAGCACTGAGGAAAATGTCTTCAGTAGCATTTGTAATCCAATGTCAGAGTTTTTCAATATTTTGTGAAGAGCATTCACTTTAAAGTAATACAGTCCAAAAAGTGTGAAGCTTCATGAAAAGTTACCAAGCAGATGAGATGAGGCTTCAGTTACTGGAAGTGTTAAGAGCTTCCAAAGACTTTATTCCAGCAGAGGTTTTGGCTGAGCTGGATGATACTGAGGGCCGTGATTGGAAACACACATCTGCACTTCTCACGACTTTTCTCCTCTACCTTTTCCTTTGCTATTCTGGAATCGTTTCCTTAACATCTCTATGTCTTATTTTACATGAATTATTCTTCTCTGAAACAGATATATCACAAATATAGATGTCATCCATTAGCCTGTTGAAGACTAAATTTAAGCGCTGAATGGGAAAAGGGCTTTGTGCATTCCCTGAGATCAGAGCTGATGAAAGGTGCCATATAAATGTAAGTCATTACCATTATGGTGAGAGAAATTAGAGAGCCATTTAGCAATGGCCCGCAGTTGCACACTCCATTTCCCATTCCTCGCTTGGAAAATCCTTCATTCTCCATCCCTTAGCCCAGCAGATGGCTGCATTGTCTTGTTAGCTCTCTTACAACAAACCAGGAGCTAGAAGTTATACAGGCGCCTTACCATTTTTTTGTATTTTTTTTCCTTCTGCTTCTTTGGTTTCAGAAGGCACTGGCTCTTTTGGCCTGTTTTCTGAATGCATACCATCTGCTAAATCTCCATTTATAAAAATGCTTGCCTGGGGCCAAAAAAATGCATAAATAGTGGGAAAGTGCAATCTCAGAATTGGAAGAAGCTTTATCAACCCCACTTGAGCCTCTCTGTCACCAGGCATCGCTATCTCTTGCACATTCAGGCGATTCCCAGAAGAGCAGACCTGTCTAGAGTTGACAAGACACAGTCGGAATGATGCCATGAGCCCTCCTAGCCAAGTTACCATAGGTGGAAGAAGACTACAGCCTGAGCGATGTCCTTCCTTTTCAGACTACTTGGAAACAGTCTTTGCATATTTTGGTCTAAATTTATATAGTACTGAGACATCACAGCCACTTCTGTCTAGGTAAAAGGAAAACAATGGGAAGAATCAATTTATATGTGTTACTTCTTAGTCCAATGACATTGGTAGGCAAGAAAGCCTTCCCTAATCCCCATATGTGAAGTACTTGCCTCATACTGATGGATGCAGGAAATTAATCCTGAGCTCACCTTCCAGATATCAGAATGCTGCCATGTAGGTATCTGGACTCCCTTGAGCCTGACTTACTCCACCTCTTCCTGCAACTTCTATCTTGCCCTTTGCCAGCTCCTGTTATCAGCACTGAGTAGCATTTTGGGAGGCAGTCTTTGCTGTCACTCAGCAGCAGAAAGAGCATGCCCAAGCCAAAAGTAATACACAAAACTCCTCCAAGCACTCATCCAAAGGAGGGAATTAGCCAGATGGGTGAAAAGATCTGAAAGCTACACACACACACACACACACACACACACACACACACGTGAGGAAAGTTTTCTAAAAATGGAATAAAAGGACAAAGAGAACTAGAGAACTCATGGGAGGAGAAAGTTAAGACTGGAAGAAAAGAAAGTAATAATCTGAGAAGTATAGTTTGTGTAAATTTACAACTTTATCCCAGGTTAAATTCTGGGTTTCCTGCAGGAAGATACCAAAACATAATTGGGAAACAGGCTGCTGTATACCGCAAATGGGATAGTGAGCACCTGTCCGTATTTTGTTTCCTATTCAAAGAGATCTTTCCTTTCCTTTCCTTTCCTTCCCTTTCCTTCCCTTCCCTTCCCTTCCCTTCCCTTCCCTTTCCTTTCCTTTCCTTTCCTTTCCTTTCCTTTCCTTTCCTTTCCTTTCCTTCCCTTCCCTTCCCTTCCCTTCCCTTCCCTTCCCTTTCCTTTCCTTTCCTTTCCTTTCCTTTCCTTTTTTTCCCATTTCCTTCCTTTTTTTCCTTTTCTTTTCTTTCTTTTTTCTTTTTTCTTTCTCCTCCCCTTGTTTGTTTTGTTTTTGACTCTCAGTTTCCCATGACTATGACAAATAATAAATTATGATATTACTACTAATAATTAAATTATTAAAAACTGACAAAAATAATATGACCATACTTATGTTTATGATGCTAAAAGTTTCAAATTTATTGCAACAGAGTTTGAATATGAATACAAACACACTCAGAATAGGTAAGCAGGGGGAGAATACTGAAGCTATTAGCCATAAAACCAAAAAAAGAAAAAAAAAGGTTGCTAATAGAGTTTCAGACTTTCCCAGTCTATGTATTAAGCCATAGGTATATCCCATTTTTCACTGGCATTAGCCACTTTACTCAGTTGAAAACTTGAAAAATGTCGAATCTCCACAAATCTGACTCCTGCCAACACACTGGTTTGCTTCTTATGTAGGCTGAAACCACAGTGATCATTTTAAAAACATATAGGTTAGGGCCCTACTATAAAAAACTGCTTTGGGACTGAGAGAGCACATGCTTGCATTTATAGTTAGAATTAAAAGAATTTTAGTAACGTAAACACCCCATTTTGTATTCTGATGCTTAAGAAGCTCAAGTGACTCATCTAGTTGGTTGAAAAGCTTTGGCTTAGGAAGCTTAGCATCAGAGTGAAGAAAGAAAAGAGAAAGGGCAAATTTTTTTAAAAAGCAGAAATGTGAGTCGTGGGAGAGATGTTAGGCTATACGTGTTTCCTCGCCATGAGCAGCTGTACAAGGTGAGCATTTCTTATACAATAATTTGAGTAAGTTCTAGGCAGTCTCGGGGACTCATGTGTGGGATTATAAATACTCTTTGTCAGTTGTGATTGAAGACATTTTTTTGTTCCTTTTCTGTCTTTGAAGTTGTATGTGCTTATTTTATTGAGTCTCTCAGAGTTCTTCCTAAAGTTTCTTTTAGCAAACTAAGAACTAATCAAATTAAATTTTGTAACCCATAACTTCCTGGAAATAAATAGTTAAAAAAAAATCCTTAAGGCTCACAGCATTGTTTTTGCAACATTGACATCAGAAATAGAGTAGTTCCACCTTTGAAGGAAGAAGTCCTTGGGCAATTTATCTTCCTGCAGTCGACAAATGCCCCCCTGTCCAGTTAGAAGTTTGTATTTATACCCCTGTGTTAGAAAATTATGCAGATTCAAGTATGGGTGTAGAGAGAGTTCAATTTCCGCAGACATGGCTCTAACAAAACCTAAAGTGTTTCTTGGCTGGAAAAATCAGTACAGCATGTTTTCCAAAGCATGGCTGGTCACTAGGCAGAGATAAGGAAAGAACTTTTGGTAGGAAACCACCTCTTTACTCTATAAATGAACAAGTAATGAGACAGAATACTTACTAAGATTGTGGTTTAGCCTTGATCCACTATAGCACTTAATTCAAATTGACTAAATTCAAGGAAAAATGATAAAAAAGAGAGAAAAATCTTAAATCATTTACTCAGTGCCAAGAATGTGCTGTAAGTTTTAGTGTAGTTCTGGAAAGGATTAAAAATAAGCAACTCAGTCTTTTTGCCAGCAAAGAGGTTACACTCTAGAAAGTTCCCCTATAATTTATGAGAAACCAACTACAACTCACTATACTATAAAACAATATAGAAATGGTTATAAGTCACAGAGAATGAACCTGTGCTGTCTAAATATGGTGATCTGTCCCATCCTTTCAGTGCAGGAGGAGAGGTGGGACCAGGAAATACTTCTTGAGATGGGCCTTAAAAGATAAAAGGGTTATTGGTGGGGTGGAGATAGTAAAAATGATAAGGTCCACAAGAAACACAGCATAGAAAAGGGCCAAGTAAACAGAGGTGTTTAGGCCAGGTATGGTGGTCCATACCTGTATTCCTAGCACTCAGGAGGAGGATCACCTTGAATTTAAGGCCAGCGTGGTCTACATAGAAAATTCAAACCCATCCTGAACTATATAGTACGACCTTGTCTCAAAAAAATTAAAAAAAATAAAAAATAAAAAAAGAAGGACAAGGTTTTTAGGTAGAAATACCCAAGAAACGTTTGGGAAATGATGTCTTATCAAAGTTTTTGTCTGTAGTTAGAGAATCATGCCAATAAGGTAATCAGATAATGTTGTGGTCATGGTTCAAAGGAATCTTTCCCACATTTGTAAGGTTGTGCTTAATTATGTAGTGGGTGGAAGGCCATTTTTTAAATGGCTAAAAGTATGAAATGATAACATTATACTTTTTCTTTCCTCACTACTCTTTCCCCCTCATCTTCATTGGACATATTTGCTCATTCTTTACGCTGTTACTGCCACATTTGTGTTTGGATGGGCACCCACTGTGTGGCCCTTCATCCCCCACCAACCTGTGTCTAGATAATGATCGTCGTATAGGCATCTGTATCTACCCAAATGATGAAGGAAAAACTTATCAAACAGGAGTCATCATTGATTCAGCTCTTTTTCCATCTAGCTGCAGTCAAAGATGATTCCAATATGTGGGGCCCAGGCAACTGAGTCAGGGCACATAAGTCCAATTGCAGATATCGGAGAGAGAATCTGGTTGGTATGTGAGGCAGTGGGCTGTTAAATCAGCAATTGGTAGTGATCACTGAGCTAGGGATTTACCAAAGGAGAGGCTCATGGGAAGAGAAGAAAAGAATATGGAAGAAAGGACCCTACAGCCAGCCTTAAAAAGAGAGGTGGAATAAGAGGAAATCAGGAAAGTTAAGTGAAGGGTTGTGGCACTATGGGATCAGGTGACAAAGAATGAACCTAAAAAGTGATCAGTGGAAGTAGACGGTACAGATTTCAAAAAGGAGTGTGTGCAAGCATCTTTGTGGCCCTGAAGACATGTATTTTCATGTGGCTTGGTGGGCTGTGTCCAAAATCCAGGTGACATGGAGTGAATGCGAAAGTGAATGATGAGAAAAAGGGACTGCAAATGCAGAAAGCTTTGCTGTGATTCCAGTAGTGCTTCTAAAAAGACTTTGTTTCTTGATAAGAAGTGATGCTAGTATATTCTCAGTAGGTCCTGAGTCTGACATTCTCCAACTTTGGGAGCAATGTAAAAGGGAGTAGAGGCCCTTTTACTACATCTTTCTACTTCCCCATAAAAGCCATGAATAGAAAAGTAAAAGGTTATAATATTTCAAAAGGGGAGAGATTCCCAGCCAGCTCCCCTCTTTCTGTCTCTTGGATTACCTGGCACTGTTTGGCCATGATGACTGTTTAAAGACTTCTGAAAACATCCCTCTGTGGTACCATAGTTATCTGCTGTGCTATTTTGAATATATGGAAGAGCCACCCATCTTATCATAGGCTCTAGTAAATATATCTGTTAGGGAACATTTGCTGTGTACAAAACCTAATGGTGGGTATTCCAGAGCTCTTTATAATTTTGTAGAATAAAATATATCCACGCTTCATAAAAGAGCTTATACCCTGAAAATCATTGGGTCCCCTTTCATCAGTCAACATGTAATGTGGTGACATGAGTAATTAGGAAGAGTAAAAGAAAAGAAAAAGCAAGGAAAAAATGGGAAAGGTAGCATGCATGTAACAACCAGAGAATAAGTGTAGAGAATAAGTTAAATCTGTAACTCAGTGACCAACTAAATAGAAAGCCAGAGGCAGAAATAATATGTTCACTAAAAGAACTATAGAGTGGAGTTTTGGAGAGTGGTGCATAGTGAAAGCACATGACGACTCAGGGGAGAGGGTGGGCGGCATGAGTGACAATGGGCAGCAGAGTGGAGGTGGGCAGCAGGGTCACAGGTAGGAGAGGTAGAGACGAACAGCGAGGGTGGAAATATGTGAAGGTACAAGAAAGTGCCTGGCTAGACTGAAGTTAGCAGTTGAGTGAAGATGGATTTTTAAGAGGCATGGTTGCCATGAGCAGAATGTACAGGAAAGGATGCATGGAAGCAAACAGGTGTTGTGGTTGAAGGCTCTTGAGATTAGTAGTAAGTTCTCAGTGGAATGATGAAGTACTAGGAAACATGAATGTGCAAGGAGTTTGTAAAGCTATCCGGAGGCAGGAACTTAACATAGACACATGTATAGAACAATTAAAATAACGAGAGTCCATACATTTAATGACTAGAGATATAAACCCATTACACAGGAAAAGAACCTATAAAATGACTTACAGAGTACTGTGTTACATGTTGTAAAAGCCAGTTGATAATTGGTGTTTGCACTACTACAGAAGGACTTAGAACAAGTTGGGTGAAAAGGAGACGTGGAGGTGGAGCAAGTCAGCAGAGCAGAAGGAGCCAAATACCTTTCCCTCTCTTCCAAGATGGCTGGAGAAGATGGTGCGAGTCAGGACAGAGCTGGGGTTCAACTTGTGGATGGAGAATCTGGGAACACACAGAGAGAAGAAACTCCCTAAGGCCCTGTCACAGTTCACCCTTAGGTTCGAACAGGGGTTGTGCTTTTTAGACAGTGTTTCCTTAGTGTGATTTGATCTTCAAAATCCAGGCAGGTCTGAAGATTGGTATTGCTTTGCCACCTGAGAGACAAGGAAATCAAAACCCAGAGTTTCCACAGAAAATGCCCTAGATCTCAGGTTTCCTGAATTTCTCCAGCCTCGCCTCCTGTTTTCTCCACTATATTCCCTACGTTTGTGACAAGGTCAAGAGTCTGACTCAGCTTCTGAGTTATCCCTCAGGAACCCTTGCCAGTGGATTAAACAGTGAAACCCAGAATGAGGCACTAGCTAATAGGCAATTTAGTCTTTGCTGAAACTTGTTTTTGACATCAAGGAAGTTCTTTGGAGCCAAGGATAACCAAGCCCATGGTGAGGGGCAAAGCCTTCATCTCACCTGGGGACAGAGTCACTGCTGCAAAAAGAGAATTTATTTTCACAGCTGCTGAGCTTCATTATTGCCTCTGCTTAATTGCACAGGGATGTTGATCTTTGCCTGCTTGTGGCATTCCTCATCTTTGGGTCCTTAGGCTGGACTCTAAACCACTGGATCTTCAGTTTTCAGACCTGTGAAATAAACCACGGGCTTTCCTGGTGCTCCAGCTAACAGAAAGCAAATCAAGGGATTTTTCAGCTCTCATGATCACATGAGCCAATACCTAATAATTCTGAATATCCTTTTTATTCCAATTCTCTGAAGACCCTGATTCACATAAATTTTTGGAACTTGGAGTGGTGCTAAAGCAAGAATTAAGCTGTTCAGCACATATTTCAGGTCAGAGAAAGATATGAAAGAAGTCATCACACATCTAGTTTTAATTGTACAATACTTGCTGTGCACCTTGTTACCCTTTTCCTCATTATTCTCTTCTGCTCACTTGGCTTTTCCCCTCGTTTCAGACACCCCTGGGCATCTGAGACAGGAATGAAGTAGGCTTGGTTTGTGATAACCTAACATTGGCCTGAAATGGAGCTTCTGATATCATCATGGATGTTTCTGTTCAACCTAAGCCAAGGCTTTGGTCACCATTCAGTTAATGCAGGCTGCAGATGTCCTAATCCAGGAAGGGAAGGAGAGAGAGAGGGAGGGAGGGAGGAAGGAAAGAAGGAAGGAAGGAGAAAAGAAAAGGTATTTTTAAGGTTTATGTGTTCCCAATTGTCTGTGAATATCTATCGGACTTTTATAACTTCCATTTCCCTTTCCCTGTTAGATGATGAGTTCAGAGTCCTACTTCAGAAGCGCTAAGCAATCTTGATTTCTGAGTCTTGGCTCTCTCAAATAAGTCCCCTGGCACAGCATACCAACCCCACCTGCACTGTGGAAACGGTTATGACCCCAGAAACGAATCATTCACGTGGTTTGATTTTCCCCAAGAAGGGGGGCAACTTCTTGGTCCTGAGCAGTGCTTATTTTCTTTGTTTTTTTTTTCCTTTTGATAATCCCTTTGACCATAATGACTTAGAGCCAAACTCTATTTTGTCCATCTCCTCCTTAGAGCTCTGAATAAATATATTAGTTATTGAAATGGAAAAAGAAAAATGTAGTCGTTTTTAAGAAAACACTTATAAAGGCAGCCATAGGTCACTAATGGATGCCGGGTGTAGAAATATCAAGTCCTATTGCATCAAGTATAAAATTGTCTGGCTTAGCAGACACTTTGTATCTACCTTAACAGATAGCACTGTTTCCTGATCATTTTTGGCTTATTCCCTTGCTGTGAGCCCTGCTAAATCTCCTCCTTATCTACAGAAAATACCATAATTAGCCTCTCATCTGAGACTCCAGTCAGCACACTGGTTTCCTTCATTTAGAACACTGTCTCCTTTTCCTTCTGATTTCCAAATATTACCTACAAGTTCCTTAACCATCCTGGAATCTTCTGTCTCTCTCACATAACCAATTTGTTCAATTTCATTTCAGTGCTTAATTATATATGGCCTTGCACTTTTTACATTTCCTTTAGGTAACAATGTCTTGACTGCTCCAACCAAATTTAAGTTAGAAGAAGATCAGGATCATGCCATACTTACACAGACAGATCTGGATAAGGCACTGAGCACAGTTACTGTTGACCATCTGAATTGATCCTTGCAGATTACCATCGGTTCCTTTCATATACTTTGAGAAGCACTAATCTAGGAATAATTCCACAACATCAAAGGCAGCCTGGTAGAGACAAAGCCCAGGAATTCAGATTGTCCCAATGTAGATTTGGATGCAAAATTCCCCACTTACAAAATGTGTGACCTGGGCATCTTAGCAGCTTTGATCTTTCTTTTTCTCATCTGAAAAATTAGGCTATTAATACCTACCTCATAGAGCTTTAGGAGAGCCAAATCAAGTACAGTACACACAGGAGCATCCAGCACACTGCTTACTGCAAAGCTGTTAATAACGTTCATTTCCTTTCACTTCCACTTTGGAAAATTTATTCAAGCACAGAAAATACAAAACAGCAGATTGCTATAGAAGGATCCTTCTTTAAGCAGCAGGCTTTCCTTCCCAATTATGCTCTTACTGGGATGAAGTTAACTCTATCTCAGAGCCCACACACACGCACGGAGGGATAGTAATCAGCTGAACCACAGTGGTATTTGGCGATGAAGATAAGCTATCAGCTATACAGTTACAGAGGGTAACTAGCAAAAATACACATTTTACCCACAGATAATTGAAAGTTCATTGAGCAAGCATCATCTACAGGGCTTACAGATTCTCTTGAAAGGAGCGGCAGTTGTAGTCCCTTGGACTAGACATATGAGTGTTTAACACTGTTCCATAGCTCCTGTTTTGCAAACCAATTTATTTACTAACCCCAGCTGTTAATATGCAGTCATAAGAAAAATAATGAAATGTGTATTCATTTTTCATTGCTGCAGTAATGAAATACAATGAATGTAGCAGCTGCATGCAATAAAATAGGTTATCTCTCAGTTTCTGTAGGTTAGAAGTTCAGGGGGCTCAGCTGAGTCCTTGGGTGAGGTTACAGAAGGCAGAAATCAAAGTATGAGCAGGGATGTGTTCCTTACTAGAGGCTCTGGGGAAGGATCAACTCCCAGAGGCAAGTCTCAGCTGGGTGCTATTGGCAAAAGGGGACCACTAGAATCAAAAGAACAGCATGGTGATCCCTGAGTCTTATTCAGGTTCATATGGCCATGATATTGCATTTTTTGCTGATAAGATGCTAAATTAACTTCTCACCAGACCACTTTGCAATTTTGTAACACACCCAAATGGCTTGATAGACCCTTTCTTGATAAGAAGGCAACAGTGCCATTTCCTCTAGTTGCTACCTGAACGGTGGAGTCTTAATGACACCCTTTCAGAGTGTGCTGGTGAGGCACAGCAACAACCAAAATCCACGTGTAATCCAGGAATTGCTTGTACACCAGGAGGAAGTAGCTGAGCGTGCGTAGAAAATCAAAATACCTCGCACTCTTCGTTGCTTTTCACAGTTCAGAATCTGTGTTCTGTTTTGTGTGGAAAGTAAAATAACTTCTTTGCTTGGATTTCTTATTGACATTTCTTTTTGGTGGGAGTCAGGGTGGGGGTTCCCTCCAAGCGCTTGCTATACCTCATGGCACAGCTTTGTGGCATTTTCATAAAATACCAACCACCAGAATTCTCATAATCACAAAAACATGTGCTTTCTCCTCAGATCTACTAACATTCTTTCTCATTAAAAAATAGAAAGTTCAGAAATTAAATTAGAAAGCTGAACTTGATATCTTTAAATTCTTTTGGTTTCAAGAAAAAAAAGAAAACTGCAGTTTTCCTAATTTCTTTTCATTTAAATGTTACTCCTGAATGGATAAAATTGTACAAAATGTCTAAAGAGTTGAGACTCTGACATGAGAGGAGGATTTATATTTCCCTGCTATTAAAAAGAAGAAAAAACCCTCAGTTATGTCTAATCTTTAGGAACGCAGTGCCCTGTCCAACCCGCAAACTGTTGGCAGCATGATAACTCTACACAGAATGTTCTTTTAAGCTCGTTCTCCCTCCCAAACCTTTCCTGTGAAGTTATAATTCTCAACATTTAGAGACGTTTTTATTCAAATAAAGTATCGACTTCAGGTTGGGTCTTTTGGCATCAATTCTGCTAGCTTCAGAGAGATGGTCCCAAGAAAAGCAGGTCTGCTTAGCTGGCTGGGGCCTAGGTTGGCCTTTATGTGTGAAATCCCATTTGTCCCTCCAGTACCAAGTACCTACTTTGCAAAGCTGTGATTTAATAGCTCCCTGACCAAAGAAAGTTTTATCCGCACCTTCACAAAGAAAGAACTGTATGCCTCTTTGAATTGCCTCAGTTTCCATTCATGGTTGGCCTCCTGGTTTCCTCTGTATAGTTCTTCTGTAGGTGCTTTGCAAAATGCAGATTGGTGTGGGCTCAGGTGTGGCTGCACCTGGAGAAATCCCAGATAATGTCCACACAGGTTACATAGGCAAGCAGGTGCCTAAGTGCACTTCTGCCTTTGAATCAAGGAGTCCTGATTTGCCACATCTGGTTATTCCACAGGCTTTGAGACAGAGACTTCTAGTTTGTTTGTTTGTTTTTTTAATGTATTCATGATCATTCTGTCCTTTGATCATCATAGCCCCATAAACTGAAATGCCGTATAACTTCCTTAGGGAGTAGCCACAGTGGATTTGTGCAATTTCTCAGGCCAAAAAGTGATGGGTGCTTTCCAACTTAGGGTTGTGAGCTGTCACTGGACAGAAATGAAAGAGCTGACCAATGAAATCAAGCAGAAATCCTAGGGCAAATGTATGAAGCAAACTCTGCCCCTCGTTTTCTTAAGTCTAAAATAATGACTATAGCCATTACTACCTCTTAGGATAGGCCTCCTTATAGGGCTGTAGTATAACACCTGACTCCTGTGAAACATGCAATACAATATTAGCAGTCATAATTGTAATTAAAACATCTATTGATAACCTGTGGTTTACTAGCATTTCTTTCATATTCTGTATATGATGATTCCAGTTGCTTTTCAATACTAACATACAGCAGATGATTGAAATTTATAATAAGCATTTAAATTTTTTTACAAAGGCTATTCCAATAAATGAAAAAACTCAAAAAACTCCCTATCACTTTGAACATACTTATCCCATTGTTTTAGCTACTTTCTGAAACAATTGAGGAAGTCTTCTCTCATATCTTTATGAAATATGATTTTTTAAAATGTAGTGAATGCTATTACTGTATGCCCTTCAATGGGAAGGCAGGCTTGGAAAAAATTGACAGGGTGTCTTCATCCACCGAATTCACCAGATTTGGTATTGAGCGACTTCTGGCTTGTCCCTGAAGTCAAAATGACCATGAAAGGTAAAGGTTTTGAATTGATTCAGAACATCAAGTCAGCCCTGAAAGCACAACTAAAGACATCCATGAGAGAGAACTTCCAGAACTGCTTCAGAAAGAGACAAGAACTATGGGGTACATGTGTTCAAAGTGATGGAAAGTGTTCTAAGGAGAATGAACAGCAATGTGTATTTGACTGTAGTAAATGTAAAATTTAAATATTTGTCATATTTTTCTATCGCACTTTGTGCATCCCTTTTGGTATAATTTCAAATGCATGTGATTTTTTTAAAGAAAATACATGTTTGTATCAGGGAATGCACAGAGATCCCTAGAGAGGGAGATGCAAGAAGGACACTGGGATGCCCGTGTGGCCAAAATTTGGGGCAAAGAGACAGATTAATCAGTCCTCCTTGAAGGGCTAAAGATGTGGCGTTTGAATGAAGCTTTGAGGGTCTGTTGGCTGGATGGAGAGAAAAGGAGATCCCAGAAAGGGAAAGCCTTAGAATAAAGACAAGAACCTTGAGGCAGGCTGTGCTGACAGGGGCTGGCAAGGGCTGAGTGTGGCTGCCCTGTGCCCTGCGATGTGAGGGGATGGCCTGGGTGGACGGGGGCCAGAGAAGAGCAGGAGCTGCTGTACCAGACAGAGAAAGTACTACCACTGAGGATGCTGCTTTTGGAATGCTAGCTGAAGGTTTTGAAATGGCAGGGCCTGGAGGGTGGAGTGACACTCTCAGACTTGTACCCTGGACAAGTCCTTTGAACTACTTGTGTTCAAGGAACCCTTTGTTTCATTTTGTTTTGTTTTTTTTTCCCCAACATCTTGTTGTTCAATACCTATCAAAGTAGAATTTAGTGCATTTCTAGAAAAATGAACTAAAGATGAAATGCAATGACTTAAAAATGCAACTCAAATTTTAAGATTAGATTTATAAATATAAAATTAGATATTGTATCAAATTGTTCCCAAAAAGTTCAAAATGTTTTCTTTTGATTTCTGTACTTCATGTTGGTTGTATATAGACACTGACCCATGAGCTACATTTAAACAGTAGTGCTTCAGAAAAATGGCTCTGCCACAGGAACAGAGAATGCTGGGGAGAGGAAAGAGGCAGGAGGCAGAATCAACCTCCCCAGGAAACCACTACAGTTACCCAAGTGAGAGACTCTGGGTCCTGAAAACAGTCCTGAGAAGGGGTAAGAAGGAAGAGAGAGGTAAGAAGCTGAGGGTCAGGACAGAGGTCTCCAAAGGAACAGAGGAGGAGGAAGCCACTGAGAAATGTCTAAGATTTTTCACCTTGTTTTCAGTACTAAATGGTTTTGAGGATTTAAAGTAAGAGTTAAAGAAGGTCTTTACTCAGATCTGGCAGACTTCCTGGATGGCTGATGACTACATTTACCAAAGCCTACTAAAAGCCAAATGACCAGTGAATATATAGATACAGATATAGATATAGATATAGATATAGATATAGATATAGATATAGATATAGATATAGATATAGATATAGGTATATGTTGTTATTGAGGAGAGGAAAGCTGGTAACTGGTCTTTTTGAGTTAATAACAGACCAGTTTCAATAAAAAAATACAGCCATCTTATGAATTTCATTTTCCATGCACATATAAAATATGCCTCACAGAGAAAAGAAAAATCAATAAACAAAGATACCTGAGTAGAAAGCGTATAGAATTTTACTAAGTAGGCCTGAAGCAACTGTCATTAAAAATTGGATTACTATCTTGTTTGCTGTTGGTGAGTCCTTATTCCTCACTTTTCAAAATCTGGCTTGACCAATACCTATTTATTGACTGCTCTTGTGTGACCATGTTATCAATGGCTCAGGGTGTATAAAGATCAGAAAGGGTTTGGTATAAAGATGTGATGGGAAATCCTCATGTCTAAGGAGAGATTCTCTTTCCCATTCAAGTATTTGCACTTCTCTGACTTTCAGAGTCCTTTTTGCTATTAAAGAATCAATCAGAACCTGAGTCCACTGTCTCTCTTCTCTACATCTAAGACTATTGATAGCTCACGTATGGGACTGTTTGTTTCCCATTTGCTGTTAACCACTTACAATGAGATGGATTTTCTTTTTTATTTTGAAGAGAATAAAACCAAATGAGAGAAAACAAAATGGGGTCAGTCAAAACAAAAGAATGGACATAGTGCATGACTTAAAACCAAAATACAAGGTGATCAACAATGGTTACCGTAATGTCTCTTGTTATCTTCAATAGAATTGCTCATATCATCAGGCATAATAAAATTGAATATAACAGTACAGAACAAAATCAATAAAAACAAAACATTGGAGACATTATAGGACTTCAAAATAAGATAATAGTCAAACCCATTTTGTGTATCAAGTGAATCTTATTGTCTTCAAAGTAGTTGGCTATACCCTCAGACTTGATATTATCAAACAAAACAGATTTGAATAAAATCAGTCAAAACAAGACAGTGATCAAACAAAACAGATTCAAATAAAATCAGTCAAAACAAGACAATGAAAGCAATACAGGGCTTCAGAGTAAGTTAGTAGGAAATCAAAAATGGTTACTATATTATATTCTTCTATCTTTGGAATAGCTGTCCATGCCATCAAATATAGTACAAGTAGACAAACTGGAACAGAATATAACCAAACTAAACAGAGTGATGAAAACAATATGTTTTTCAAATCATGACACAAGATTAATGATGTCCACTGCTTTCCCTTTTTAGACAATTCCTCCCCTTTCACTTTCACAGAGTGCATTGTACATTTTGGATCCCACTAACTCCTTTAGTTTTTAGATTAATGAGGCAATCCACTATTTACCTAAGTGATTCTAAACCTTTTTTTCCCTGAGCATGATCTCAAGTTGAATCCATTTACCTATAAGAGTCTCAAGGTTTTCCTCCTTATAGCTGAGTAGTTCTCCATTGCATAAAAGTGTTATATCTTTCCAACCAATCTGCAGCTGATGGGCGAGCTACCCCCACTTTTTTCTGGTTCCCTGTCACATAGAGCATTATTTTCTCATCTTTGACTTTCAGTCCATAAATCCTCTTTCAAGTTAATTATATTTCTTATATAGAGCATCTTGATAGACCCTACCTCCTGATCCACTCTACCTGTGTTTCTTTTTATTAGTGTATTGAGGCCATCTATGTTAGTGATTATGGCCAACCTTCTCTGCCTAATCTCTGCCATGCTATATTTCTGCTGTTGGTTGTCTACTTTTCCCCTTCATTCCACTGTCTGCCCTATTCAGTGAGCCTCTTCTGTCACTGTTCCTGAAACCATGATCTTTTTTCTTTCCCTCTAGAATGCTCTTCAGTATTTTTTGTAGGGTTGGATTGGTGGACAGGAACCCCCCAGTTCCTCTTTGTCATGGAAGTGTCTTGTTTCTCCATTAATTTTGAGAGATAGTTTTGCAGGGTATATCAATCTGGGTTGGAGTTTATTTTCTTTAAGGGCTTGAAATAGTTACTCCAAGCTCTTCTTGATTTGATAGTTTGTGTTAAAAAGTCTGTCATGATTCTGATGGGTTTGCCTTTATAGGTGATCTGTTTCTTTTCTCTGACAGCTTTTAATATTCTATTCTTGTATTGAATTTCTGGGATTTTGATTATTATATGTCTGGGTGTAGATCTATTTTGGTTACAGCTGGCTGGAGTTCTGTATGCCTCATATATCTGAATATCATTTCCTTTTCCTATGCTTGGGAAGTGTTCTTTAATTATTTCTGCAAATAGCCTTTGTATTTCATTTGTGTTTACCCCACTTCTTCATTCATATTTTTTATTCTTAAGTTATAGATCCTCTTGTCATCTTCTAGCCTTTGTATTGTTACTTCCTGGTTCCTTGTTATTTTTAAGAGATTTTTCCTTTCACAATCACAAGTTGTAAACCTGTCTTCAAGGTTTGATAGTCTATTTTTAGTTTCTTTCAAGTAGTTTTGCCAACTTTCAATGGAGTTTTTCATTTCCTGGTAATCTCTTTGAATCTGTTTCATGTATTCTAAATTTTTTTTATATTCTTCATTGAAGGTTTCCCTCCTTTTTCTGTGCTCCTCTATTCTTCCATCTGTGTCTTCTTAAGAGGTGCTTAGCATTTCTTTTATTATTTTTCTTATATCTTCCTTTACTTGTATTAATATTTCTTTTACAGTTTCATAAAGCTGTTTCTTTATGTCAGATGCTGTTGCTTCAGAAACTGCAGGCATACAACTTCCGATCTCTTCTGTGTTTACCTCTCCTGGGCTAGTGCTGCTTGGGTTGGAGGCCAGAGACTGCCTTTTGTTTCTTCCTCTTGTCATGTTCCTGTTTCCTTCCAGACAAGTGGGTAGTGGAGTCCCTGGCACTTCCTGTATTGGTTATAATTACTCTGAAGCATGCTGGCTAGGGATTGCTGCTTTCCCCAATCTGTTGGTAACTACTGGAGTATAAGCAGGAGCAGAGCAGGCTGGCCCCTCCCTACTGAGCTGGTTAACCACTGGGAGTCTTCACAATGTTAGTGTGTGCTGCATGGGCAGGGTTGGTTAGGGATAGTTTTAGGGAAATCTTGGCCTTGTCTATTGGATCACGCACAGGGGAAGGACTCAGTCCAAGCAATTTTTACCAATCTTCTCTGTTCTAAGAAGTGGCTGAATGAAGCTGGCTGCAATTCTGGTTCCAGACTTATCCTGCCCGACTCCAATATGGCACCCGGCCAATTGCCCACTTCTGCAGGAGGACTGAGTCCCCCATGCTCATTGCGAACCAGTGCAGTTCTCTGGTGCACTGCTCCCCTCCATGACCGTGTATTCCCACTGAGACCTTCAGGCTTGCCAACCCCCAGCTTCACTGTGACCATGCGTCTCTGAATTCCAGTGGCACTTTGCACACAGTGGGACCAGCTCTGGTGAAAGTGCTTCTGGCTACCAACTACTGTTTAAGTTTTCTTTTCTTTCTTTTTTTTTTATCCTTAGTTTCTTTCTGGGGTTGAAGGGATCCATTTCTTTCCTTCTGATCTTCTCTAGAATGCCATATTCCAGCATCTGGGCTCTTTCTCTTGAGAGGCTTTTTACTTTGCTGTTTATTGTTCTGCCATCTTCCCAGAATCCACCAATGAGATGCAATTTGGAACTCAGTTTTTGGGCCTTGTTCAGCTGATTGTCTTATTCCAAAATAAATTGATGTTTAATAGAATTTATTGCTTTTCTCATATTATCAGTCCAAGTATTTTAAAACTACTGTAACTATTCCTTGAATTCCTAAGGTTTGTTTGTAAAGGCATTATTTGATATGCTTATACTAATTCTTGGCACTGCCCAACACCATGAAAGATATAGTAGATTTTCTGTGAAATGAGAGTTTGATTATCAACTGCATTTATTAATTAACAGACTAATCAAAAATTTATGATGCTATATTACATCACAACATTTAACACACTAATGAATGATATGAATCTGTCTACAGCAGAAAAAATGACATGTTTCCAACTTAACCTGACTGTATAATTCTTATTTTTCCAAACCTACCCATTAATATCTCAAGGAATACTATTGTTCTGCAGATTGTGGTTTGGGAAATATTACTCTAGTTTAATTCCCTAAAATTAAAAGTAGCAGAACAGAATCAAGGCTCAGAGGGTGAAGTATACTGTCTGAGATGAAACTGTAATGGTCAACCTTGGACTAAAAGACACATCTCCATGCCTGGTACTCTGTCCTTTACCCTGAGAAATTATTTCCCAAAATACCTGCTGCCACCTTCAATAGACTACACAGGCATATTCAGGAAAAAATAGACATGCTTTGGAGGAAGTGTGTACACACACACACACACATTTATACATGTGAACACTCTTGGGACATCAAAGCCTATTTGGCACAACACCCAGGAATATGCTGGAAGAGGAAGCAGGTGTGAAGGACCAGCAGTGGAGAGCCACAGTGAGTTTTGGAGGCCCCTTGTTTGCAGTCAGTATTAACCCTGGGCTGTTGCAAAGGCCAAAGCTTGGCTCGCATTTAAGATCTGAAGCTCTGACATTCAAGAAGCTCCAAAGCAAATGAACCTGAGTGAGTAAATAATTAAACCACAAAGAAAAAGCCAGTATTGAAAAAAAATGTCAGCAATCTGGTGTCAACTCAGGAGCACAGGGCCATTGGAATAGGCCCTTTATCCACTGAGTTGTTCCTATTCTGAACTCAGAATCTGTTCAAAAGCTTGTAAGTGAGCCATTCTGTGTTTGAGGTTTTAGCCTGGCAATCTGGGTAAAGATCCTGAGGGCTGATATCCTTTCAGTGCAATTAGGTAAAATAATTTGTCCTAGATATAACTATTAATATTAAGAACATTGGCTTCAAAATGCCTAGGTTTGAACCTATTCAGTAACATTCATCAGTGACTGGGTTCTATACTTGTCCCTATCAAGGGTGTCCTGAAAGTCAAGGTGCATTATTGGAGGGTCTTTCTGATTCCAAGGCCCACAGATGTGTTTTGGGCATGTTCTGGTCTATTGTAGGTAGCTATGGAAAAATAAATGGAGGAAGTATAAGTGGACAATTAGATATATTCCTGAAAAAGAGAAAAAAACAAAGAAGGAATGGCAGACAGGCTGAACCTAACTTTGGTCATATACCCTAGCCAATGTACAGTCATGAATGAGCACAAGCCAGAAAAACTGGCTGCAGCTGGCAAATGTCCCAAACCATTCTGTAGAACTAGGGCTCAGGAGTGATGAAATGCTTCTTGATGGATGGATTGGATTGTGAATAAAACACTGCCTTCCAGGCACTAGCCTTTGAATTACCCTGATATGTTGATTTAATTCAGAACCTTGATGTTTCCCGAACACTGACTTTTTAACCTTAATTGTCTTCTGATTTATTAGTGGATCACTATGTTTTTTTATTTCTCTCTGGTAGAAGTTAAAACCTTGTTTCCCAGAAAGATCCTATAACCTGGCACAGATCTTAGGGCCACTATGCTAGTTTCAAAGAGGCAAATGCAGGCTGTGAGCACACATCTGACTCATTAAGAACAGACAATTCCAGTGAGCACCCCATTTTACCCTCCAGGCTTCTTCTCTCCTCTATATATGTATCTCAGACTAATCATCACTTGCTATGAAAATAAATCATGCCAGGGAATTGGTGAAATATTCCAAGCTTCACAAGGGACAGTCTTCCTCCACCAAAAAGTTCAGCAGCAAGAGTTCTCCTGATTCTTAAGTCTAGAATTAAACACACAGCATCATATTACCTTTCCATGACCCTACAATAGATTCATCCTGCAGCTGCAGGCAGATCTATTTATACTCAACCCTTGACCTAACTTTAATTTCTGAAGAGCAAAGAGAAAGCATAGCTGTGTTGTTCCCAGCTTGCAAAAAAACAAAAACAAAACAAAACTGACAGCCACAACTGATGACATAAAACACTGAAACAGGCTCATATTTTAAGATTGTCAATACAGTCTTTACCCTTAGAGGCCGTGATTTCCTAAAGGCATCCCACCACATTGATAGCAAGCCAGTTTCTTTCCTGTCTCAGTACAGAGTCGGCAAGGAGACAAGTGGCAGCTGAGCTCAGGTATAAAATATCTGCCTGTGTAGAGGAAACCATGACATTTTACATTACATCTTATAGAAATAATAATCACAAAGCCAAAGTAAATGGTAACCATAGTGAGTGACCAATAGAAATCCAATTGTATTGGCTTAGTACTCACACTCCTCAGAGCATCTCTGTCTAATTTTATGGACCATGATCCTCCCAAGTTTCCACATTTGGTGGGCATAGCTAAATATTATTAGCCCCACTTAACCAATTTAACAGATAAGAAAAGAAAAACTTTCAAGAAGAACTATTACCCAATGTCAGATAGCTATTGTCATGCTAATAGAAAGGTCCATTACTGTTTGCTAAAAGTGTGCAATGCAAAGCTTAATAAGTCTTCATACATGGGATATGGAGCCAGGTTTACCAAGCTCTGTTCAGGCTCCTCCACAGAGACTGGATTGATATGCCTGCCTGGAACCACATGAATTGACTTAGAGCTGCTAACTACCCTGTTTTTAAAGTTATGGAATGTGATACCATTTAACATTTTTCATAAAACATCTTGAATTATCCTTGACCTCTTAAAGATGTCTAAGATCTCTTAAAGATTGTATATGAACAATCATCACAATGTTCAGATAAGGATATTAGGTTTCAAATGAATAATTTATCTGTGGTCATGTATTTAATGTGAGGTTAAATCAGAATTTGGTCTCAAATCTGTCTGACTTTGAGTTGGTGCTGCTTCTCTTCTACCAAGCTGCTGATTTGAACAACATGTTTATTCCATCAACACTGGATAGGTGTCAAGAGCATACAGGAGCTTTTCCTCTCATCTATGGCCTCTCCATCTGGAGGCTTAGTATAGCCCAGGGTTTGGCTCCCATGATGTATATGCTATCACAACTTCATGCGAGGACTTCTGTGGACATCCTGACCCTTTCCATGATCTAGCCCCCAAGTCTGCACTTACTGCCTATTGCAAAGTGAGAGTTCAGTATCAATCAATATGGTCCATGTTTTTGCACTTGGAACTTGTGTTCCTGGAAACCTTCTGTTTTTTAACTTTAGCCTAAAACTTTCATATGGTTTGGTCTTTGTTCTTTGAAAACTTAATAAGAGTTGCCTCACTGTAATAAAACTCATTGTTCTACAAATTTTGTCTCAGTTTAAGACTCATCTCACAATCTTATAACAGACACAGTAAAAATTTTGGAACAGCTTAATTTCTACAATTTCAAATGTAATTTATTAAAAGGTGATTTGTGGAGATGATTATAAAGATGACCTGTTGACATTAACATGACATATTTTATTTGATTAATTTCATTTGTACAAATTAGATATATGCAATTATCACATTCATCACAGGGACTTTGTACCTGTACATAGCATACCTTGATTTGTAAGGTACCATTTTTTTGTGTGTTGCATGAGTCTACAATGTTGAGCCTTTGATCAAGCTGGTGGTTTTACTGTAAAAATTTAGGAAAGATTTATTTCAGACTTTAAGTGCTGGCAAATGAACTAAACTGCTATATCACAAGTGACCTATATAGTGAGAGACTATAAGGGAAACAATATCTTGTCAAGGCTCAAGAAAATTCGTTTAGTACAGCCTAATATTCTTTATTTTTCTTAACACCATCTACTGCATATATACAATCACGCCTGGGTATCCATGGAGGGTTCATTCCGAGACTCCACTCAGATACCAGAAGTCCATAGATGCTTAACTGACTTATATACATTAATGTGGTATTTGCACATAACATATACACATCCTCCCCTGTACTTTGAATCATTCCTGCATTACTTATAGTAAATGTTAAATAAATTATCTTGATGTTGTGTTGTTTAGAGAATAATGACATATAAAGTCTACATATGTTCAATACAGGTGTAATTGTCATCATCTTTTTAAAAATATTTTAATCTGTAATTAGTAGAATCCATAACTGTATAATCCACAGATGCTGAGGGCCAACTGAATTGTTGCAAAGATATGTGTCACATTCATTATCTACTCATGTTCCTGTTTACTAGATTTGTAAGTACAATAGTTCCTTCCTAATCACTGAGTTCAGGTTCCCAGAAACCTATGTGAATGTGAATTTGGAGGTAAGGGAACTTCAGAATGGCCCAATGCCAGCATCCTCAGCACTAAGGGTTTTAGTAATAGAGGTGCCCAAGAGACGCTTTGCCTCTTTTCTGGTTTTGGTGGACCAGTCAATAAGCACAGCCATTAATCTATAATTTGATATCAGATACTGATGAATGCCTAGAAGACAATGAACAGATTCATAGAATAGTGAGTGCCTGAATGATGGAGGATCTTCAAACAGTGGTGTCAGAACACATAGTTTATAAACTGATTGCTGAAATAAGACTCATAATGTGTGTATTTTGCATAGTAAACTGTTTTTAGGCCTCAGCATTATTCGATTCCATCTTTTCACAAATATGATGTAGAGGATTTTAGTATAGTATATATTAAGAAAGTCAATTTCATAGATCATAGAATCTCAAAGTTAGAAGGGATCTTAGAGGTCATCCAACTCCAAATAGCTTCTGTGATTCATATACACCTTTTGCCATGTTCCTCTGCTTAAAACAAAAACAAAAAGAGCTGCTCTCTAGAATCTCATGAAGTGTGGAAGACAAGCAAGCCATTCCTGAACAGCTCCAGCCTCTTCTGCTGCTCACTTTTGTGATAAACAGGAGCAAAGAAAGGAATCTCTAAAGAGCTGTTCCACTTCCTCAAGCATGGGAGTTGTTTACCTTGAGTAAATCCATAGAAATTGGAGATCATCAGCAGGAAGCCAGTTCCTCCACTCCTGTTGCTAGTTTGAGACTGTTTCTTCATGTCTAGATTAAGGTATGTTCATATGCAGCAGGGGGCAGATGCAAAGCAAGATTGCAGGGAAATAACCCTGAACTTATATTCAGGAAAGACAGGGTCTTTATGCCCAGCTCTTTTTCTGAATTCTTTTATGGGCACAATCTCTACAAATCAGTACTTGTCTCTTGACCTCAGTTTTTGCATCTGTAAAATGAGACAGTTATTGGCTGGGTGTTTGAACCAACATCTGTCTCACATGTGAATTTGTTTGAAAAATGAAGATTTTCAGGCTTCATTCCAGATCTACTGAATTTGAAACATTGGGCAGGAGACCAGCAGTCTGCTAAAAACCAATGCACATTCCCTCTTTGTCTCCCTCCCTCTCTGTTTCCCTCCGTTTCTCTCTCCCTTCTCCCATATGTGAAGCACACTGCAAAACCAGTCTGCTTTAGGAGGTGACTCCAACTCCCAGTACATGTGTGTCCCTTAAAAATCTATATCCAGCCTTACATGGAATCAATGCTTACAGTCACCTTGTGTCTAAGCAAACTGAATAGAGCTGGGAGCTCCAGCAATCCTACTTATTTATTTCATGACAAGGGAAACAACTTTCAGTTCTCTGAGTCTTGACACCTTTGTCAATAAAATCTGCAGATTGCACAATATAGAGTTATTTTAGAATTCATCTTTCTGACAGTAACAAGACTTTGCAGGAGAAGAGCATCCAGGGGTTACTATGGTGGCCACATCTTTGCCCTGAAACTACTGACTGCCTGGCCCGCATTTCCATGTTATAACAGTACCACTTGCCTGAGACAGGTGAATAAGGAGATGAATAAGGAAAGGCTTTGAAAGCACACACCCCCTTTTTAGTATATTTTTCTTTATTGCATATCTAAAAAAGGCAACTAGATATGGTATTTTTTAAGAAACATTTAGTTTTAATAGCTGATGAGTGTGCAATAAGGTCGAACTTGTGTTTTGTTTCTAATTAGCAATAAAAGCAACAGGGTATTACATTTGTTATCCTTCATGGTAGCATCTTTACAAGATTTTCGTTCATACTGTTTGAAAGTGCCACATACATCGGAAATGTGTGTTTGTATTCAGAGCAGGCTTATTGTAGGAAGCATAAAAAGTCCTGCATAAGGCAGACGTTTGCAAAAGGTGGAATGGAGTTGAAAGTAGTAAAAAGCCTCTCAATCACTTGATCGTGTGAGTTAAACTTGCCAGTAGAGTCAGTTCTTATTTGCGGTTTCTCAGCTCTAGTATAAATGACACTTCCAATAACATTTTCCTATACAGATGTAAAATATACAAATTGGGTGAGGAAAACAGTAGCATCATTGAAATGCATAAAAGCAAAACGCCTGGGAAGCAAGCATATGGCAGGGAGCCTGGCTGGGGAGGCAGAGGACGTGGGCTGGAGGATCTGCACTCTTTGGCTTTCTAGAGCAGTTGCCTCAGGGACCCTGGACCCAAGCTTCATCTTCCACATCTAATTTGGATGATTCTGTGATTATTATATCGTTTAGTGTATTCCCTGCCTAGTGGGTTTTTTTTTTTTTTAATTTCATGGCTCTGGTGTGACTTGCTTATTTTCTTCCCATCTGAGTTTCCCATGAGTTGTTGAGGTGCATATTTAACCAAAAAACAGCACAGCTTTTTCATTGTATCCATACCAGTGAAAGAGTGCATTTGATGAGCAATAAGCTAAATAGTCATCCACACAGAGCATTATGCAGACTGGAACTCTAGGGTTTATGTATTTTTAATACAGCAGAAAATTTGATGCTTTTTTATGCCATTCCTGCCATTGCAGGTGATGGAATCTCAGTGACCTCCTGAAGGCTTCTTTTGAAACCTTTTCTTAAAAAAAAGATAATTAAGTTTATTGGTACATTTAGATATGCATAATGAAAATATTCATCATAGGATCTGTACCTGTATATGATAAATCTTGATTCTTCTTTTTTTTTCTGTTTCCCTCCCCCTTCAACCCTTCTTGCTCTCCTTATTAACTAAGCCTTCCAAGCTTCCATTTTTTCCTTCTTTTTCTCATTTTTTCTTCTTTTCTCTTCCTTCCTCCTCACACCCTATTCCCCTCCCCATTTGAACATTGTTGTCCTATTTCATAATGTCTATTATGCATTTTGGTACTTATTTATACTTTATACAGAGAAACAATGGGATATTTACACATGGTCTGATTCACTTCACTTAGGATTAAGATCTCAAGCTGCATCCGTTTACCTAGAAAATGTCTCAAATTTACCCTTCTTTATGACTGAGTTCTACTCCACTATATAAAACAATGCATTTTTATCCAATTATTGTTTGATGGACATTTGGGTTATTTCCAAGATTTTGCTTTTACGAACTCTACCACTATAAACATGGATGTGCATATAAGACTGTGGTGATGCTATTAATTCTTTCAGGAAGATACCCAGAAGGGGAACAGCTGAGTCAAATGGAACCTCTAGTTTCAATTTGTTAAGGAATCTTCACATTGATTTCCACAATGGTTGTACCACTTGAAAGTGGAGGAGGGTTCCTTTTTCCCCACAGCCTCTCCAGTATTTGTTCTTGGTTGATTTGTTGATGATAGCCATTCTTTCTGGAGTGAGATGGGATCTGTTTTAGTTTACATCTCTCAAATGAGCAGTGATGTTGAACACTTTTCATGCATTTATTTGGTATTTGTACTTCTTCATCTTATGAGTGTGTATTCATTTTCAAACTCCCATTTTTGAATTGGGTTTTCAATTTGGGTGGTATGATTTTTTTGAGTTCTTTATATGTTCCAGATTTTAGTCCTTTGTCTGAGGAAAAACTACTAAAATTTTTCTCACTCTATGTGTTGTCTCTTCCCTCCATTGGTGATTTCTTTTGCTGTACAAAAGCTTTTTAATAAGATGAGCTGCCCGTTGTTAAGTCTTTGTAATCTTTCCTGTGCAACCAGAGTTTTATTCATAAATTCTTTGCTTCCAACTATGGCTTCAGGAGTTCCACCTGTTATCTCTTCCAGCAGATTTCTGTTTAAATATTTAGATCTTTGATCTGTTTTGATTTTAGTTTAGTGCATGGTGAGAGACATGAGTCTAGTTTTAGTCTTTGGCATGTGAAAAAGTTTTTCTAGTACCATTTATAAAATAGGCTTTCTTCTAGTGAAGGTGATTGGCCCTTTTGTTGAAGATAAGGTGGCTGAGTGTGTTTGGAGTTATTTCCTCATTTTCTAATATGTTCCATTGATCCTCAGGTCCATTTTTCTGCCAGTACCATTCATCTCTTAATATACCATATCAATAGAGCCAAGGTCAAAAAATCACAAGAACATCTCAATAGAAAAAGAGAAAGCATTAGACAAAGTCCAACACCGATTCATGATAAAAATCCTACAACAAATTGAAATAGACAGTCTTTATCTCAATGTGACAAAATCCATTTATGACAAACCAGCAGGCAATATCTCACTAAATGATCAAAAAGAAAAAGCTTGCACTCTAAAATCAGGAACAAGATAAGGGTTTCCACTGTCACCATTCCTATCCAATATAGTTCTGGAAACATTGGCAAAAGCAAGTAGACAAGAGAAGAAAATAAAAGGAATGAAAATAGGAAAGGAAGAAGTTAAATTATCATTATTTGCAGATGACATGATACTCTACATAGAAAACCCCAAAACACAACCAAAAAACTTCTAGATTTAATAATCAAATTCAGTTGTATAACTGGATATAAGTCAGCACTCAAAATTCAATAGCATTCCTGTACACAAATAACAAACTCACTGTGAGAGAAGTTAGGGAAACCACACTTTTAACAATAACATTGAAAAAAATGAAATACTTGGAAATCAATCTAACAAATGAAGTAAAAGAGTTTAACATTGAAAACTACAGTACTGTGAAATAGGACATTGAAGGAGATATCAGAAAATGGAAAGATGACCCTTACTCTTGAGTAGGAAGAATCAACATAGTGAAAATGGCCATATAACCAAAACTATTATATAATTTAATGCAATCCTGATCAAAACACACAGCATATCTCACAGAACTAGAGAAACCACTCCTAAAAGTCATTGGAAACTAGAGGAGACCTAGAATAGCAAAAACAATTCTGAGCAACAAAGGCAAGGGAGGAGACATCATAATCCCTGACTTGAAATTATGAAACAAAAGTACTATGAGAAAAATAGCATGGTACTGAAACTTTTTTTTAACTCTGTATTAAAGGCTTGAGAAATTATGAGGCATCCTCAGGGAAGGGAATGGGTCAACCTTTAGTAAGGAGTCTTGGGTTCCAGGACCAGTTCCCTCTGCTAAATCCAGTCCATCGTCCTAAACTTGACGGTACCTTGTGTTTCCATATACGATGTAATACATGGCAACATTGAGATCTAAGTCAGTGAATGAAATTGCCCAAAGTTATAGGCTGGCTTTTTCTTCAGCCATGACTGTAATGGTAGTTACAGTATGCAGCCCCTGAGGAGTCCCTGAAAACACTAGTGTTTCTTATGGCGTCTCCACCTACAGACCCCAGCTTTGTGTGGAACTCATGGGCTTGGGGTAAGGGAGAAATCAGGCCTGTTAAGTAATCATGATTGGAATTACTGGATAGGATAGGAGGGAGAACAGGAAGGGAGCCACAGGGGCACATAGAGAATCATAGTGTTGGATGCACTTCTTCAAGGAAATGCTTTTATGGACATCAAAACATGACTATAGAAAAAAATATATGGATAACCTCCCTCAGGTACATTTTATGTTACTTTTAAGATTTAACAATAATTAATCTTGAGAGATGACAAGATGTTAGGTACTATCTTAAGTGTTTTGTGTGCATGATTGTATTTTTCCACTGGCCAGATCTAAGGACTAGATTGTCTCTATTATACAGATCAGGAAAGTGAGGTGTCAAGAGATGAAGTCACTTTCCAAGATCATAGAGCTCATGGGGAGTGGAATCAAGATTTAACTTGAGCTACCTGACTCCAGAGCCTGGGCTCTTCAACAGAGAATCCTCAGGAACCCTGCCAGAGCAGGGTTTCCGGTCTCATTGTCACTTTGTCATGCTGCGGGAATAGTCCTGGTTGTTCTTACCCACTATGAGCTTCAGTGCTTCTTCTCAGCTTGGGGACAATTATTAGTCATCAACCTGTTAAGAAACCCCATTTGTTACCTTGTATCTTGTTTTATAATGGTATGAAACTTTGGGAAAAAACAGGTCAAATCCTTGTTTGCCACCTATCTTTGCACAAATGGCATTCCCCCTTTTTCCAAGTTTCAGTTTACTTTGTTAACAGATGATTTTTTTCTTACTGGCTACATTATAAATGGCCACCTATGATACAACGACAGAATGTTGTACAAAGTTAAGCAGTCATTTTCATTGTTATTATCATAAGCAGTCCCTAGGGAGATATGGTCCAAGACTTGCAGTGAATTCCTGAAATGACAGAGAGTACCAAATATAGATTATATTTTTGTCCTATACACACATCCCCATAATAAAGTTTGAGTTACAAATTAAGCACATTAAGTTAACAATAAATAATAAAATATAACAATTACAATAATGTACTGTAATAAAAGTTATGAGAATATGATTTCTCCCTCACCCATGCTCTCTCTCTTTCACATTGTCTTCCTGGATTGTATCATCCTTTTTGTGATCATGTGAGATGGTGGAACACCTGGTTGGTAGGACACAGTGAGGTGAATGATGCAGGCTTTGTGCCATAACATGATGCTATGTGAACACAGGTGTTGTGGTGCTGCCACGGTCCATCTGATAAGCAAGTCAGCTGTAGGTGATGAAAAGGCAGGTAGTATGTACAGAATGCATAGGAAAAGAATAATTGACACACCAGTGGGACGAGGAAGGACTGTACAAGATTTCGTCACTCTGCTCATAATGACATGCAATTTAAAACTTATGAATTGTTTGCTTCTCAGATTTTCCATTTCATATTTTCAGACCGTGGTTCACCAAGGGTCAGCAAAATTACAGATAGTGAAACCAAAGATCATGAGGGTCGCTTATGCATCGCAAGGGCATGGTGTGGATCAAATGAGGCCACACATAGAAAGCACTCTGCTCTCCATAGCAGGAAGGACATGTGGGTTATCATATGACTAATTATTATCCTTCAGAGATTTAAAGTTTACATGCTTAATTTTCAGAGAACATTTAATGCCTCTCTGATAAGAAGCAGGTACTAGTGTTTCTATTTTCTTTTTTTAAAATATTTTACATTTTTCTTTTTATCGTATGATAAAATAAAACAAATTTTTCATAAGTACATAATAAGAGAGTAATAGTTACTACACCATGTATTGTTATCTTCTAAATAGTTACTCGGTATATAACGTGAATCAAAAAGTTTCTTACAAACTTTCTTTTCAGTGAATTAAGACAAACTCTTAGTATATATAAAACAAATTAGCATATATATTGAAATGTTTTTAAAACAACGAAATATTTAATTTCCATTTTCATGTAACTTTCATCTTATTCAAAGTCACTTTGCCTGGATTTTATTTCTCTAGAGCTGTGCTCTTTCTCTGTCTCTTAAGTGGATCAGACAACTCTGTGTGTGATGACATAATGATAATAACTAATAATGACTTCATGAATGTATTAATATGGAATATGTTAAACTGTGGACTCAATCAGGAGCACGGGCTTATTTATTTCACATGAATCTTGCACAAGACCACAGTCCTTTGTTTGATGATAGTCTTCTTCTAAATGGTCATACTTAAACCTATAGTACTACTCCTAGCTTTTATGTTATCTAGATGTTAATATATCTGTTTATCAATAATCAGTCTGTAACCCATTAGTATCTGTAGGGTTACCTTTAATCAGCTTTTAGGACCTTGAATTCTCTATTGCTCAACGTTTAACCAGTTACGCTGTCCTAAGATTTACACTGTCCTAAGAGTTACGCAGTGAAGGCTGGAGAAGTCCTGCAGTGGAAGCTGATATGAGACTTTCTATTTAAAAACAGCATTTGGAGCAAAGAATGTGAGTATCCAGTTCTCTACTGGAGCTCATTCCCAGAAGGAAAGAAGGGCTAATTTATAGAACTTTTCTTTTAAAGCAGTGAAAAAAAGAAGAAAAGTATGCATTATGCCACAGAGAAGCCAAAAAAAAACAAAAACAACAACCATAACAAAAAAACCCACCCAACTACAAGATGGTACTGCTTCTGGCATGCTCAGCCAGACCTCTTGGGCCAGTAGATGCTGCTCCTCAGGATATGACCATGTTACTTTGGTCCAGGGGTGTGTTCCCATACTTCATGTTCCTTCCCCAGAACAGCCCCCACAGTTACTTTATTGAATAATCTCAGGCACATACACTTGAGACAGATAGGAATGATGGAATAAAACACTGTGACTCATGAAATGAGTAGCATCCCCACCACACACACAATGCAGCCATTTCTCTGTCTAGCAGTCGTCACTGGGCAACACAGATTTTGGTGCAGCTGCCTCTGCTCATCGTGTTTTAGTGTTTTGGGTTTTTTTTTTTATTCTCTCAGGCCCCGCCACATTTATCTAAATATCTGAGATGTCTTTATCTTTGGAAGAAAATGTGATTTATGGAAATAGCCGAATCATTTAGAGCCAAGTCTGGAGGAGAGGTCAAGATGGGTAATGTTAGTTGAGAACAACTCATTTTAGGTAGGAGTGCTGTCAGAGTTTCCTCAAGGATCAGAGGCCTTGTTCTCTCTGTGAAGAGCAAGCAGTTTATTTTCTTTAAGCTTGGGATAGAAAAAATACACATGATTAAAACAAATTTATTATTGATAACCTCAGATTCTAACATCATTTACTCTTGCATTTTAGCAGAGTTACATGTGTGCATGAATGAGTGCGCAGCCATGGGTGTGTTAGACAAGTGTAAATATGTAGATTAATCCATTAAACAGACGGGCATCTATAGATAGTAAAGTTATATATACTATTTCTTATGGGATATTTTTGTTACCTTTTCCCAGGCATATTTTCCACAATTCTCTTATAAATGTAAGCCTTTTTAAAGTGTTGATATTCCTCTAATATAAGCAATTTTTGACCTTTTTTTTCCAAAAGATTACATACTTCTTTTAGAAAGAAAATTGTAGACCCTTTAAGTTGAAAATTGTAGACCCTTTTTGTAGAAAACAATAGAAATATGATTTGAAAAGAAGAGATAAATATCATGTCCAGAAACTTTTGGCCTTGGATTTAGTGAGAAAGCTGACTTAAAATTCACATAATTTGACATATTTATAAAACTATGTTAAAATAACTTTTTGATAGAAGCTGCATATTATTTATTATGTATCAACTTTTGATAATTGGAATTAAACACCATGAGCAATTTTTTAACTTAAAATTTAGAAGGCAAGATGCACTTTAAAACCATTCTAATACAAAACATTTAATACCTAAGTAAAGTATAAGAGATCTATTTAAATACATATTCAATTCACAGGTGAAGATAAAGATTCTTAAAAGCTAAAACTGATGAGGAAGCATTAGCAGAAGCAAGTAGTCTGAAAGCTAATCATTTTTCTGAGGGGATCAGCCTGTGTCTGGATGTTCAGATTGTGGGATTTATTTGGCTGTCCAGAGGGGAGAAAAGACAAATGCATGTAGAACATCTAATCCAAAATTCCTTCAACAAAAGAGTAAGCCCACCCCACAAAGACAGAAGGAAATCTTACCTATCTGCTCAGGTTATAAGAAGTAATCACCTCTGAGAAATCTCAACATCAAGACAGTTTGCATATGAACCATGATCAAAACAGGTGTGTCCTTTATGGCCTAATTTTTAAGTTAAAATACACCAAACCTAGGCATCTCACCTGGTGATGGAAGTTCATATTTCCTTGGAAAAATGCACTTAGTAACCATTACTCAAATTCTCACAGATAAAATGTCAAAAGCATGAATCATGATATAATATCATAATACAAAATGTATGAGGAAACAAGCTTTTATAAGAATTAGTAAAAACAACAAAGAATAAAATTAGAACCACTATGTCTGCAAAAATATGGATCACTGTCAACTATAAACTAAGCTTTAGAAAAGAAACTAAAGGGCATTAAAAGAAGAATAGCTACAGTAAGTTGTGAAATTTAACAAGGTAGCCTTGAAGACTACCCAAAAATGGGTCAAATATAGATACAGGAAACTGGAAAAAACAGCTTGTAATTTTAATAAACATGCATAGATGCCATATTGAAATAATGGAAAATATAATAAAATATACAGAATAATTATGAAAATTGATGGCTTGTAGGCTACAGAGCATATCTAATAAATTTTAAAGAATCAATGTCACAAAGATCATATTCTCTAAAAAAAGGCAATGAGATTATAGTCAATAACAAAAAAGATAACATTATACTTCACAAATAATTGCAACTTAGGAAATGCTTCTAATTAACTCATGGGTCAAAAAATTTTAAAATGAATAGTAATGAAAATACCACTTATGAAAACTTATAAAGCAGTTAGCTGGGTTCATGAAGAGCAATCTATAAACTTAAATATTTCCATTAAAAAATAAGAAAGGCCAAAACAAAAAAGACTTACCATATAATTTAAGAAATTGGAAACATTTTAATGAGTATATCTTAAGAAAGAAACTCATAAGGATAAAGACCAACCTTCATACAATGCAAAACATAGATATAATAGAAAAAGTCAACAAAGTCAAACAATTTTTTAAAAACTTTGATAAAATTAATGAATATACAGTAAGAATAAATGAGTGGAAGGGAAAGATAGAAATCAGAGCAAAACAATAGGGAGAGAAGAAAAGAAGAAAAACAATAGTGTTATGGAGGATATGCAACTGTAATTATGTGAGATCAATATATTATGAAAAACTGTATACCAACATACTTGAACTCTTAGATGAATCTGGAAATTTTAAAAAGGGGAGAACTCACCAAGGTTCTATTCAAGATGAAATAGAAGACTTAAGTTTTTCCTTCATCATTAGGTCAAATGAGTCAACAGTTAAAATCTCAACAATGACAAAAAAAAAACTTGGTCCTAAAATTTTACAATTAGTTCAACCAGGAATTTCATTCTTATACAAACCTGTCCAGAACATAAAGAGGGAATTCTTTCCAAGATGCAGCCCTTGATTTCTAACAAACTCTATAAATGAGAAAAGAAAAAGATAATAACAGAACAATTTACTCATAAACATAGATAAAATAATAAAAACTTAACAGGAATGCATCTAAAAGGTAATACATTCTGGCCATATTTGATTTAACTCAGGAATATAATTTTTATTTAACAGAAAATATATACTATGATTCCCCATATTAAAACAACAAAGGGGAAAAGACATGATTATCTCAATTGAAACAGAAGTCATTTGATGGAGAACAACATTCATTTATGCTACAAAGCTCTCAGCAAACTAAGAATAGAAACAGATTGCTTCATCCTGGTGAGTGATACCAAGTGAAAGAACCCTGCACTAAGTGTCATACCAACAGTAAAACATTCAAAGCTTTCCCTTTGGTAGGAACAAGGTAAGAGTGACCACTGTCTTTATTCCTATTTAAAGCTTCAGTACAGGACTCACATATAAAAGTAAGAAGAAAATAGTAAAATGTATAAGTTTGAAAAGCACAAATAAAATTGTCATTATTTGCTTATGCAATGATTACACTGAATTTCAGAAAGAATATATAAACAGGTTATCAAAGTCAATGACAGCTTAAGTCTGAAAGTTATGAAATAAACACTGCAAAGCATTTTCGTGTACATTTCTACTTACTGTTTGTATAAAGAAATTCATATTCATAATAACACAGAACAATATGGCATCTAGAAACACATCCAAATATATTCATGTATAGATATGGTTACATTTTTTTCAAAATAGGTAAATTAAAAATAAAGTTTAGAAAATATGTGTTGTGAACAAAAAAGACTTACCATCATGTAAGTATCAATTTTTTCCAAACTGAAAGTTAGATTTAAAAGAAATCTACTCAAAATTTCAATAAGCCAATTTCCAGAACTTTATAATTTTAAAACTCATATGAAAACTATATGTGAAAATTATAGGAATAGTTAAGGTGCCTTTAAAGAAGAAAATATGAGGGACTTTCCTAACAGATATGATATGCAAAACCCATATTCAGGTAAATTATCTAATTAAATGTAACAGGTAAAACTTTGAGCTTTTGGAAAATATGGAACAACACTTTATGGCATTAGAATAAGACAGTAATGCTTAAGGCAAAAATGCAAACTAAAGAATTAATAAATCTGACTATTTTGATGATAAGTGTTTATCAAAAGACCTGAAAAAGATAATGATAATTTACTAACAGAAAAATATTTACTATATAACCAACAAAGGATAATTCAGAATATTTTTCAGATTTCTTCAGCTTTATTAGAAAAGGACAAACAGATAAAAAGATACAAGATATGAAAAGGCATTTCACATGATGGAATCCAAGAAAATATTTTACCTCATTGTGATCAAAAAATCAAGAAGATTTATCAAATCCCCAAATATTAAAATCTGATAATACTAAGGACTGGAAAATTTGGGGGGCAGTGAGAGTTCCTTACATCCTGCTTGTGGAAACTTCAGCTTACATAACTATTTTGAGAAACTATTTGGCATTAGATAATAAAATTAAAGATGCAGTTAAGGTCTTCACATCTTACCATTCAGTTCCATCCATACTCCAGAGAAAGAGAAACTCTTATACACGTGCATGGAAAATAAAAGCCCACATACTCATGGGAAAAAAAAATGTTTTTTGGGGTACCAGGGATCAAACTTACAACCTCCTGCTCATCAGGCAAGTACTTATGCCACTGAGCTAAATCCCCAGCCCCTGGGAAAATATTTTTTGCATAACTGAAACACTATAAACAACTTGAGTGCTCACTGACAGGAGAATGGACACATTTTGGGATATTTATACAAATGAAGATAATTTACCAAGAAAATAAATGAGCTACATCTACACATAATCAGTCAATGAATCTTAGAAATAGAATATGGAGTGAGCAAGGCATGTGAATTTTATTTCTATAAAGTTTAATAATATGAAAAACATTTTTCAGAAATGCATGTAGATGCTCATAACCATATACATGGGAGTGCCAAATGTATTGCCAATATCCCATGTCTTAAGCTGGGTAATAATAGATAACTGGTGTGTTATTCACATTTTGTAAATAAATATATGAAGAACGCATTGTTTATACATGCACATACATATATAGATAATTGTATATATAATAGAGGCAGTTTACATTTGCATATCTATGAACAATGCATACAAATACTATTCATGAATATTCTTTATGATGTATGATATATCTTACAATTGTAAAAATGTGGAATTTAGTTTCTATATGCTTAATCACTTTTTCTCTTGGACAACATATATTATATGTAAAGCTGTTTATCTCATATATAACCATACCTGATAATTTGAACTAACTAGGAAAATGCCTTTTGTCAACTCTGAGAAATCAGAACTCAATAGGTCTTGAGTGGAGTTTGAATGAGGCTACCCCCAAAACTCAATACAGGGCAGTATTAAAATCAAGTAACTACTATCCTTTTTACTTTTTCTCCCTCTTCTTGCTCTAGAAATATCAAATGCTTAGGAGGCTGTAGGAAATAACATTTTTAAATTGGAACTTGAAATGTCTTCTCCAAAGAGTCAGATAATCACAGAAATTCAAGCCTGCCCACTCCCACCCAGATAGGCCACTCCAGCCTCTCAGTGAACAAGGTGTTCAGAATTTCAGCAGAAGATGGACTTGTAGTTTAGAGTTCAGGGGTCCAGGCAAAAAAAATTAGCTTCTCCCTTTGAACTCATGAGCTCTGCTGAGCCAACTCTAGGAGGCACCCATTTGCCTGAGCATCATGAAAAGGGTAGGCAATTCCTTTGCATCTACTGACTTTCAGGCACCGAATAACTCTGCCCACCCAAGACGAAACATTCAAACAGACTAAAAATCCTTCCCCTTTGAATCTGACTTCATGAGTTCCAAAGGGCTTTCACAGGTCCAAGCCCATTTGAGCTCCTGGCACTGAGGAAGGGACAGAGCTACAGATGTTAGCATTTGTGACAGAGAGAAGCTCACATCCCGAGAGGTGAGATGACTCATAATGAATGCCAAAGCAGGCAAATCTTATGGGTCCTACTTCAGTATCTTTTTTCCACTCTGCACTGGATGGAGATAAAGCAGAATCAAAGATGAGGGGGAATGGATGAAATGATAAAGGATTGGCTAAAGAAAAGAAAAAGGAGGAAAATGACAAATGAACAGACACTGTTTGGCAGAAACAGAAAATGAGAAGCTGAAGGGTGTGTCCCAGAGCACTCCCTGTGAACCCCATCATTGTCCAGAGGATATCACATTGAAGGGGGAAGCACTGGACATAAGCAAGTGGTGTGATCCAGACTGAAGAGGACTTCTTGAGAGCTGAAACTTAGGTCTGCATCTCAGGGCCATCTCTGTTTCTTCTGTCACCATAGTTCCATCAGCCTAGCAGCATCTGCACATATGAAAATACAACAACCCTTGTACTCTAGATGTGGCACTCATGGGCTCCATGATGTCAAGATGTGCTTAGACCTTCCCAGAAACCTGCTATGGCAGGGCCCACTTTCTAGCAAGCATACACCTTCCAGCATTGGAACAAACTGAAGGCTTATGCTTGGCCTATTTTCCAGTTGGCTCACAACTGTAATCCTTAAGTACCACAACCCATTGCCAGCATGATGCTGAGTATTCGTATGTAACTTTTCTGCAAAGTTCTAGCCAAGCCCTGGCAAGATGCATTTGAAGATAAGAGCACGCAGTTTCCCCTTAGGTGGCGGTCACTATACAATGGTGTAATTCTTGTAATTTAAAGATTGAGGTTTTTTAACTAGTGATTTGATCTCTATTGCATTAGTGTAAATTGAAAATGGATATCATATCTTTAATGCTAATTAGGCATTGCATTACTTAGTCTTCCAGGCCCCATGTAAATAACAATTAGCAATAATTTAGCAGTTGTACATGCTGGCATCTTCTAAGCCATACCATTGTATACCATTCCAAATTCCTTTGCATTAATTAGGATCATAAGCCAATCAGTACTAATTAGGAAGAAAATAAGTATAATAATAAATGAAACAAAATTAGTGATTTGTATCTGGTTGGTAGTTCCTTCCCTCTGCAGTTCATCAAATAATCTTAATGCGTAGGAACTTCTTGTAATTGAAACTAATTATGAGGTTTCCCCTGCTACTTTGAGCCTCATGTTCAAATCCCACGAAGCTCATTAAATAAGTAACAAAACTGAAATCTTTAGCACATATTGTAACTTGGATCATGTTAATTAGCACCACACGCAAAAGGCAGCAAGAGGCCTTTTAGCAGCCCCTGCAGTAGTTAAAGGGAAGGGAAACTGGGATTGTTACGTTCTTTGGAGTTTGAAAGAAGCCAGGCCAGTGGTGTGGGAAAGAGTGGTGGGCAGTGGGCAGTGTAAAAGGCTGTGTGGTGATGTAGCTGGGATCTATCCATCGGAGCTTCTGGGATGGGGTCTCTAAGGCTACGATATCTAGGACTGAGACATCTCAAGCAGTCCCAGTTGGGTATGGAAAGATGAGAAGGTTATGACTCATGAGTATCCAAGTTATGGAGGAGTTTCTCCCTGCTCTAGGAACTTCCCCACATTTGACTACTCTCTGGGGACCTTTCCCACACTGTGGGCAAGTTATAGAGCTTATCTCTTTGAGCGTTACAGACCCCTCAGAAGTCATTTGCTTCACACAGGATGAAGTTGTATATGCACAAATGCATGTGTATGTTTCTAGTTAAACATATGTACCATTCAGTAGACATACTGACTGTATTCACAGCTTCCATGCTGATCTAAATGACTGGTGTTCCTTTCCATATACAGCTAGATCTGTGGATAGCTCTTGAGGCCTCAATCAGAAGGTGCTACAGAAATACACTCTCCCACTGTTGTGTCTTTTGCCTTCCTGTCTGGGCTGTGAAACAGTCTAAAGTTAAGCACTAGGATTATACTTGGAAAAGCTGCAGATAGGAAATAAAGCCACAGGGTTATTGGTTTACAGTGTACCCACCTACAGTACTACAACTCCATAAACAATATCGTTTACTGCTGTTTTATGAGTAGTTCTAAAATAACTCTAACAGAAAACATTTGTTACTCTATCATTCTTCCTTGTCAAGTTTGATGGCTTGATAAGAAAAAAAGAGATGACAAGAGCTTTGCAGACAGCTAAATCACAGCTAAAGACCTTTCGAGCCATTGAGATTAACCTTAATGTTTGGGAATAGAATCCTATTTCATATGCAATAAACAGTTACTAATCTTGTATGTCCTTGCAACAAGGCCTCATTCCTTTGTGAAGAATCTCCCATGGTTTGACTCACAGAAGTCACTGGTGTTTAATTCTTTTTACTCTTGTAACTCTGAGTGTATTTCTGAGACCTATCCATGCAGGTTCCAAGTTTTCTTATGATAATTTTATAGGTATTATGCATTATCCAAGAGCAAGAATCCTTTTTTAATTCCAATAAGAGCTTATCCCAACTGAGAACAAAAAATTGCCAATAGCTTCTGATTTGTTAATAATTAGACATATTTATAAGTGCACCCAGAACTCAGCATAAGTATGACTTTTTTCAAGGTACAGAAATATAATGTCCATTACTCTTCTATGCATCTACAGTACTTTACAGTGTACTATAGTATTTTCTATATTGTGCAGTGTGAGTGAATGAGATGAAAAATCTTAAAATCTTCACACTATCTGCTATGTGATACTTGGAGAGACATCCAGGTCATGTATAGTGTACATCCACATCCCTGACTTGACTTTATATGATATTGAGGAATCATAAAGTTGGATCTCTGTCTACACAAGAATGATGGGACAGCAAGTTAGAACAAACACAAAGATAACTCATGAAGGGAGAAATAATAGTTATTAGTTTGCCTGCAGAGCTAAAATTAGCTGACTTTGATAATCCATTTTGTACTGGTTGATTCCATTTTTCTGTGTGTGCCCAGCCTCCAGCAGCACACACAAGTACTTTTAAGGACATGATTCTTCATTGTATAATGTTGGGTAATTGAGAACAAAACTAATAATAGTTATGCCCTGCCACTAGTGCTTTATAGTCTAAAACAGCTCTTGACTGATCATAGTGAAACTAAGGACAGCCAAATTAAGATGATTAACCAAAAGAGGGAGAAGTAAGCAAAACATAAAAGGCTTGTTAACCTTTCTCTTTTTTTCAGTCAAAGATTAAAGTTGGTGTCAATGTATCTTCATCCCTAGTGCAGTGCTAGGTTAGGTAACAATGATCTGTTTGCAGGCCTGCATCCCCTCACAGCACTGTACTCTGACTTCCCTGCTGGCATGGAGGCCAGATGGTATTTAAGTAAGACTAAGGGAGATCCAATTTGGGATTAAGATGCTTAGGCTGAGCTTGCAAAGCCACACCAGTCATCTACAGTAGAGGGTAAAACAGGAAATGGATTTTGGTTATTGGGCAACTTGTGTAAAACATTTACACTTAAACAGACAAGAGCACATGTAACAATAGGATCAAGTCACTAAGCAAAGACAAGAGAAACACAAGACCAAGACCAGTCCTGGGGCAGAGCTGGAACCATACTGGACAGCCTGGTTGCTGAGGAACCAGTGTATTTCCCTAAAGCTTTCTGAACATGTTCCTGCCTGGAAAGAGGACATGGTAAGGTGGGCATTGAAGACCACAGTTAAACACAAGTGTATGGCTTCTTAGAAATCTCACTACCTCCCCTCTACAATAAATCTGCTCAAAATGTATCTGTCAGAATCTTGCTAAACATAATTTTTAAATGTAAAAATGCACATGTGTATTTTAGGCTTGTATTTACACATTTACATGTGTAAATGTGTATTTTTAAAAAAAAGGAAAGAAGGAAAGCAGAGAAAATTGGAAAGGAATATAATAAAGGCTTTTCACAGTAAGTGTGATGTTGCTGAAAATGTCCACGACTACAACAGTACAACACTGGAAATGAACATAGTACACACAGAGAGACACCCAGGAAGTTTCCACTAGAACGAGTACATGTTTCTCATTTTTATATGTCTAAATTCAGTATTGAGCTACAAAAACAGATTGAGCAACAAAAGTGAGGACAGGAGGTGTTGAAAGTGGGACCCCAACAAAATGGGGGTTGTAACAGTCAAGGTCCTGGCTACTTTGCAGATCAGACACTGCTTTAGCATGTGTGCATATGTTTATTTATCCATTCTTTCTCCATTTGCTGAGCACATCCTCTGAGTCCAACCCTGAACTCCATGTTCGTGTTAGCAAGCACAACAGTGTAGCCTGGGACCACACCATGAAATAGTCTCAGCTCCTCCATTTATTAAATACAATATTTTTATTAAGTCACACAAAAATACTGTTCTGTAAAATAGTAACAGTATTAATTCCTGCCTTATTAGCTGTCATGAGGATTAAATTCTCTAATAACTGAAAAGCTCTTAGACCAGCACTGTCTATGATGTAAGTGCACAATAAATGTTAGCTGTTTGTGTTGCTGAGTTTGAATTCCATATTTGACAACAGTACAACATAGAGACAGGCCATCCTTGACTCAGAGTAAGAATTTTGAAGCAAGGAGAGCTATCTGTACGAGGGATGGGGAAGCCCAAGAGGTGATGAGGAGACCATCTTTCTTGGGTTTCAGCAGAGTCAGATTTTTGGTATCAGGAACTTTTCAGAAGAGAATCCACTTTAGGAAGTTTGGGACAGGTTTGTTTCACAACCTTTTCCAACTCTCCTGAGCCTGACCTTCTCCAAGGGCATTGAAGCAGGAGGGAAATAACATTTCTCTTACACCAGTGTCCTGGGCTTTACAGGTATGTTTCCATTTGAGCCTTGCAAAGCCTCCACAATGAAGATATTGTTATCCTTTTGCAGTTTGGGAAACTGAAGTTTAGCAAAGGATAGGTGACAGATCCACGATAGCATAAGCAGTAAAAGGAGGATAAAACCAAAGACTCCTAAATAACCCATACTTTTTCCATTGAGCTACCTGCTTTTTCAACTTACACCTCCTGGGTCCTCAGAAACATGTCCAAGACAAAATGAATCAGAGTGGGTAAGTGAACTTCAGAACTAAAAGGAATGCTCCCCTTTGCATCCCCAGATCTAGTGCATTATCTAAAGCTCTTTCATCACAAACTGTTAATCATGGCAGTATCTTGCCTAACAACACCACATGTCTGAAAATTCTGGAAAGCCTCCCCAATAAGCTTCACTTCCACACATTACTGTCTTTTTGAGAAAGTAAAGCCTTCTCCTCCATGATTTAGTTCACTGGGTCTTCACTCCTTTGTTCATCCCTCTCCACCATCTAACCACACTGACAAAAGACTGATGAAAGCCAAGCATCCCAAAAATTTAGCATAGAATCCCATGTTTCAGACATGGATCAGAGCAGAGCAGGGGGTACAGAGTGGAAGGGAATCTTTCTTTCTTTCTTTCTTTCTTTCTTTCTTTCTTTCTTTCTTTCTTTCTTTTGTTAAAAGGAACAGGTTACATTCTTGAGTCCTTTGCCATGTGATAAACAAGGCTGAGCACACAATATTCCTCCCAAAGGACAAGGTCCTGTCAAAATAAAAACACAGGCCTGGTCTTTTCTGGAATTCTTGTTGCCTAGACACTGTTCTTCCTATTCATTTGGGATTGGTTTTATTTTGGTGGTATTAATGGAAACCAGAAATGGAACAGTTCTTTCCTTAAATCTCTCTTTTCCTTCATCTCCCCCTCTATACCCCATATCTTTTATAATTGGGTATTTAAGCCTGTAAATGTTTCCAATGGCATTGCCAGCTTTAAGTGCTTCTTGTTATTATCTTGGGTGGGTTCCCCCGCTCTTCTATGGCTTGCACTTTGTACTGGCATGTTGTGGATGCTTCTCCAAAGCACTCAGACCACACCAGTACCCTTACCTAATAAGGTACTGTTGAGTTCCTTTCCTGTCTGTAGAAAAGTTCCTTTTCTGTTCACCTTTTCAGGTCCTTCTTAATGACACAGAGAAAATGTGATCTTGGGAAGTTCATTGGAAATACAAGAGAAAACTAGAATGATGTGGTCCTTAGCCTCTGTCTCACTGCTTTTTTGAAAATTAGGAGTTATGGATTTGAGTTGTTGTGTCAGGAGTAGAAGATGAACACTGGTATATACTGGATATGTTATTAAATAGCCATACTAGCCCATGTAAGAAATACACTAATATGTACTTAATAAAAAGAAAATGTCCTTATCTCAATACATCATATCCCACAAAGCTACTATTAATCAAAGTATTTTAGAACATTTCTGGATTTCACTTAAGAGACTTTCCTACATTTTCTTATAAATGTAAAAAAAATTACAGGGGAAAACTTCATCCTCTGACAACAGAGAAAGTATGTTTCCAAAAATACATGTATTTCCAGACAGCACCTTCATCTGTACACAACACTAGTAAAGCAGCATGTTTTGTAGTTCCCCATCAGGGATTACCATAGGACTCGAGACTGACTTGGTTGATTGGCTCACCGTCTACTTCTAATGGTTGCAAACATCAAGTGACATTCGAACACTGACAGTATGTTTGGAAAGAGTAATTTGCTTTGTGTGGCGCCTCATTTACGTATGTGAGTTCAGGCCCACTCAGCGAGCCTGGTTCTATTCAAGGTGCATTAGATTGCAGCCTGTGAAAGCTGGTACCACCATGAGCTGGCTACCTGGCCATGTCTACTTTGGTTGCAGCCTCTCAGGAAATGTTCCGTAATGCAAGCATGGGAAAAAGCAGTCAGACTATCTGCCTCTCCATGGTCAAACCATCCTCCCACAAGTCCAATAGGAGAACCTAGTTCTATAGGAACCAAAATATCTGTTAATAACAATAGTTCTAATGTGATGTTTTCAGATTTAGGACAGGTGACTTTTCTTAATCATACTCTATGATATAGGTAGATATAGTCCTTAGTAATACTATTATATCCTCCTAGAACACTGGTTCTCTTTTGGGGATAATTAAGGCTCTTTCTCCAGATTTATAGCAATGTCTAGAGACATTTTTATGACAACTAGGTGAAAGTTTTTACTGGCATCTAGAGATTAAAAACCAGAATGCTGCTAAATTTCTGGCAAGACACAAGACAGCCCTATTCCATAACAAAGCAGTATCCAATCTAAATGCCAAGAGTGCTAAAATAAAGGAATCTTGAATCAGAACAAGTTTTACATGGTGAAAATCAAGAAAGTATATGACAAATATGGACAGACTTGTAAGCTCTGACAAAATAGCATGTTGAACAAGACTTAGGATAGGTTCCAATTACTAAGGCTCACTTTAATCCATAACATGAAAATAGTACTTCTCAGACCTGGCATAGTAGTCCCTGTAATCCCAGTACTCAGGAGGCTGAAACAGGAGGCTCTTTGCATGTTCAGTTCCAGACTTAGCTATGTAGTAAGTTCACGGCCAGTCTGAGCTACATAGATCCTGTTTAGAAAAGAAAAGAAAAGAGAAGAAAAGAGAAGAAAAGGAACAAGAATTCACGAAGTAAATTTTTTTTTTCCCTCGGCATCCCAATTTTGTCTTTTCTGCACTGATGTTTGCTGTAGGAATTGGCCTCCTTTTCCTATGGTCATGGTGTAGCCAGTCCCACACAATGCATGGAAAACACACAACATCTCTGTTATCACAATCTTCTGTAATCTTGCCTCCTGTAAACTTCACTTCCTATTGCACAACCACCTGCCTGTTATAGAATCAAAGAATATTAAACTGGAATGGATTTTCTGATTATCTTACCTGTGAGATAAAAGAAGAATCTCAGGAATTTGGGAAATTCTTCAGGTAGGCAGAAATACAACTGGATCTCCTACAACCTCTGCATTGCTCATCTGACCACTTGGTCTTTCCATCTTGGAAAACTTATCATACCAAATTTGTAATATATTTCTTTATGTGCCCAGACCATGAAATCACAGGTTTCACTCAAGGATGAGAGCTTATTTCTCTTCACTTCTGGATCCTGCAGAATATCTGAAGTGTTAAGCTCAATCCCTTAACCCCTTAACTCTTTTTTCTGGGAATTGTTTTATTTCCTAAATTCCCTCCCAATGTCATTTTTAAAGCATCATTAATTAACTTTCAGAACAATTCTGATAGGTTTTTCCATCGTCATGGCTAGGAAAGGAGCACAGAAGGAATATAGCTGGCATGAGACAAAGGAAGTTTATGGATTGCGATAGTTATTTTAAAAGTAAATAGGTAGAAACAGTTCAGTAGTCTGCAGAGTACCCTTGCAGAGTGCTTTGAGAGTATTGCCATGGTACATCATGGAGTGAAACCAGTACTGTGACAGACATTGGCGTCACTCCCCAGACAAATGTCACAGTGAGAATATTCAACCTCAGTTTACTAATTAGTCACTTGTTCCCTTGAAATTTACTGAAGCAAAAGCCTTGACTCTTAAAATTTAACTAAGTTAAGGTACTTTCCAAGCCATTCTTCAGTTAACCATAAGTGAGAGAAAATGTAATAGTGATTTTGCTGAGGGAAAACCTGAGCATAAAAACATTCAGGCCTCTAGCCAAAAGGTGGGCATCATTCAACATTATCTGTAGTAATCCTATAGTGACGTAGAGTCAGGGGACTCTAAAATTTGGTGAGAAATCTCTAGGCCACCTATTCCAGCATCCAGATAATACACACTAGATCTGGACACAGAACTTTATGTAGAAGAGGAGGTATGAAATAAGAATCAGGAGAAGACATGTTAGCTCTTTACCCGTAGTGGGAGTGCAAAACTACCTGCATTCTGACCAAATCAGGAAATGAACTTTAAAGCTATCTAAAGCCTGATTCACACACCCCCATCCCGAAGTCTGACAACTGTTCTAACTAGCACATTTCCATTTTGACTCAACACTTAACATATAATCAGGTTCTACTATTTGGCTTCTTAAGTGTTTCTTGTAGGTGGGTTCAGTCTTTGCAAGTAGGTGTGCTGGGATTTCATAACAAAGTATCACAAGCTGGGAGGCTTAAACCATAGGTATTCTTTGAATCATGATTCTGGAGGTAGGAAGGCTAAGATTAAGGTGTAGGCATGGTTGGTTCCTTTTTGGATGTTAAGAAAGGCTCTGTTCCATTCTTCTCGCTTCAAGTCTAGTAGTTTCTAGCAGTCTCCAGCATTCCTTGGGTCTATTTTCATTTCATTTCTCCCTATGTGTTCCTATCTTCAAATTTTCCTGTTTTATGAGGACACCTGTCAGGAGATTTGGACTGATTCTAATGACTCCATTATAACTCAATGCATCAGTCAGATTTCCATCACTAAATGAAATAACCTGAGATAATTAACTTACAATACAAACATTTTGTTTTGGCCTATGGTCAAGAGGTTCTGTTCCAACATCAAGTGGCATCACTGCCTTGGCACTTTGATGAGATTCATAATTATGATGGAAGTACATGGTCATGGTGGATCAAACTGCTCACTTCATGAGCTAACAAGCATAGAAACAAATGGAAAAGATAGGTCCTATAGTTCCCTTCAAAGGTGCACGTCCAGTAATCTAAGGATCATCTCCCACTAGATTTGCTTTTCTAAACTTTCCACCATCTCCCAGTAGGCCCAAGATTTACACATGGACTTTTCAGTGACATTTACATAAAGCACTTGATTCCCTTTCTAAAAACTCTCTGCACAAGGTCACATTCTGAGGTACTGAGAGTTAGAATTCCACATATGTTTTTTGAAGGAGACATAATTCAACCCACAAGTAGCAACTAAACCTTCAGGCCTTGAGGGGAAAACTTGGCTAGTCTTTATGTGGCTCCTGTTGCCTGAGGTAAAGCGTGCAGCATAAGAATGTTGTTGGTTGACCAGAGGTGCAGTGTGGAGCTGTGATTACATGGCTGGTGGCCCACTTTGGAGTCTGGTCTCTGGTGAAACTGCAGAGGTGTTGATTTGCATGGACTTATTATTTGAAAAATTGCATCAAAACATGCTCCATTTCCAAGTTATAAGCCTCCTTATTATAAACCAAAACACTGGGGAATTTCTGTGACTCCTGTTTACCACTGGTGGGAGAATGAGCATTCTGTCCCCAGGAGGTTCATTCCTGGGCTAATGCAGCCCCACCCATTGACCTGGCTTCCTGAATCCATTCCAGGTCCCAGCTGATCCTAATGAATGTTTTGCATTCCTTTTATGCAGTTGTTGTTTTTATCTCTTTGGTTGTTTTAATATACTATACTAGGCAAGTGTTCATTTGTCTTAGTCTATCATTCTCTTAATATGTTACTACGAAACAATACACATTTGAGGACCTTGTTGAACAAATAGAACAAAAGGTATCTAGCAATGCTAGAACTTCACTTTGACTATCATTTCTCTTGTTCAAAAGTTACATTGGCTCCCAAGAACCTTCCAGATAAAGCCTATGAGACCTCCAGATGCTATTTATGGATCTTGCAGCCTTCTTCCATCTTGTACTTACCTGAACTGTTTGCACCAAGGCTTGGTCCCCTGATTTCTCCCACCCAGGTTTTCCTATCATAAAGCTGAACTTTTTTCCATTTCCTAACATCTTAAGAGTTTATTTTCATATTTAACCCAAGATGCTGATTCTTGAGAACACTCGAAAATAAGGAATTTTTCCTTCATAATTGAATCAGTTGACCACATTTTATTTTTTTATTAGGGCCAAATTATTTCTTGAACCCCACATGATCCAGTGATCATTAGAAGCTATTCAGATGACCAATAAAAAGCCTCCAATTTGAACCCTGACAAGTTCTGAACCTAAAAGTCACAGTAGATTCAAGTCAGAGCCCAAAAAAACCTGTGAAGCAGGTATTTGCTCAGAATCCCTTCTAGGAATGATCCAGTAATGCCACTAGAGCTTCTTGGGGCACAGCAAGGGATCCTGCAGAGCCCGTGGTTACCAAAACCAGCAGGCTCTATATTGTCTCAATTAGTCTCTGAAGCTTCCTAACTGTCAAGAAGTTCACAGCCCTACAATTTGTTCAAACAAGGTTGATTCAAAGAAAGCTCAAAATAACTATCTAGACATCATCTGATGTCCCTCCCTCCTTTTGCCTTGTGATCTGAGCAGCATAAACCAAACTGCATCATGTCTAGAGGACAAGAGGTTTAATGTCATCAAACTATTGGGTGTTGATTACTTTAGGCATAAAGTCTCAAGTGATAATTGACAGGGATCCTGCCAGCTCTGGCCAGAGGCTTGGTACCTAAAATGATGTCTAATCTTCATCATCAGGTATTTGACAGAATTTTCACCCTAATTTGCATCCCTCCACCATCCATGTATTGGAATTAAATCCAGATGTGCTTTGAGGAAGGGCAGCCAAAGCTCTATTCTCACAGAAACGGTGATACCAAAGATCACATCCTGTTCCTCTTTCAAAAAAAAAAAAAAAATGCTTACAGTTTAGAGATTCAAAGAACAAAGACTTTGGAGTTTTAACCAACCAAGTTTCTATTTCTGGTCCCAAAATTTTACTGGCCCTTGCCTCAGGCAAAATACCTGAGCTGTCCAAACCTCAGTTTCCTCCTCAATAACAGACATACTAATACACACTTTAAAATACGAACAGGAACAAAAATGAATCCCCAGATTCCTAGGTTCTCTTTCCTCTAGCTAAAAGCAAGGCTCTGGCTGCTCTTGGCTGTAGGCTAACAAAAGCAGGCCTCACCAGGTCTGGGAGGAGGGAACCAGCCCACCTCCCCTCTTTGCTATCCAGGTTGCATTTGTAGCTGACACCCGTTTACAACAGCTCCAACAACAGAGATGAAAGGAGGCGCAGAAAGTGTCCCCCTGGCTATGGGGCAGGATGTGGCGCCTCACACCAGAGCTGGCTTCCACAGATGCAAAAGCAGCAGAGGCTGGGGAGGCATTTGCCACCTTGCGCTGTGGTGGCAACATGCCTTTTAATGAGGGCTCCTCAGAAGTCATGTTCTCTGACAGGAGGAAGCAAGAAGAAATGTGTTTTCTCCCAGCCACCAGCCAAACATACAGGGCACCGGAAGGAGTACTCTCAGCACTGGGCCCTGCAGCCAACCTCACAAAGTGCTATTAGGTGGTTGCCAACAGGGAAGTTCAGGCTGCAGCTGCAGCCACAGGTGTTGGCTGCCAGGTTCCCCATGGCAACCCAGGTGCATGCCAGGTTACGCAGCTCTGCCTTGGAGAAATAGCCTGCATCTCAGATGCGTGTGCCTGAAGCACAGAGTGGAGCTGTGTGCCCCCTCGGTGGGAAGATAATGGCTGTGCTGTTTTTTATGGGCCATAATAGAACCGCAGCAGGAGGTTCAGTTGTAACAGTGACTTTTAGAGAATATGGAAGATTGTAACATGCTTTGTTGTTTTTTGTCTGAGAGACTTTGTTTTTTCTTTGTCATCTTTCAATTATCAGTCTTGTTTTTACTCAGGGACTTTACAACGCCATCATTTGATAATTCATGTTTGTATTTGTATGTTTTACAGAAAAGTTCCCATTCAGAATCTCATTTCTTCTTCTTTATAAAATAATGAGTGAGGCAGATTAGGAATTCCAACCTTGTCCTTGTGCTGTGTGAACTAGGGCTCAAAGAATCGCTTCCTGGCAGCATATCATGTGTGTTGGAGTTAGGAACCCCTTTATCAGTCTTCTCAATCTTGGTCCCTTGTCCTTTCCAGTCTACCAGGTCACACTTTCCTCCTTTAGCCCCTGTGTTTTTGTTTCCAGATGCCAGTGAACTGTTTAATCACATGCCTTTTCCTCTGATCAGTTGTGATCTTGCCTTTGGTACACAGATCAATGCCTGCTAACCACGATCCTCCACCTGGGAGGGCCTGTTACCAAGCACAGGGGGAAGAAAAGGAAAGCAAAGGAAAATCCTTCAATTGTAAGAGCATCTCCACCTCTCCACCACACCCCTTCTTCACATCTTCTTCTGCACTGTGGCCCCCCCTTCTGTTCTAGGATACCCCAAAAGGCTTGTTTTGGAGTGAATTTACATGGCTTGCAGAGAATGGACCTACGTGGGGCATCGAGGGTGGCTTAATTTCTGGGCCCAAATTACTTGTACTAAAAAAATCATCTGATGATTTTGCTCTCATCATATTAATAACTTCACATCCTCATGGACTATTAACTTCTGATTCCTTTCCATATAAGAGGAAGTCCATAAAATCATACACACAAGCATATGCACACACACATACACAAATATATGCACACACATACACACTTGCTTTTGAATCCTGTTTTCTATAACTTTTCAGGAACTTTTCACAGTGATATATGTAATGATATTTTGAGGCCCAAGGAAGATTACATTTCTTGAACAGGTAACCTAAGAACACATGAACACAGCCTAGAAATTTTTTTTTTTTCAAACCTTCACATAACATGGATCATTGATATTTCTCAATGGTTGTACCAAGGAAATTATTTCTAGGATTCCTCTTCTCGCTTTCTCTTAATTCACAACTAAATGAAAATAATAACAAAAGCAACAATATTATCAAAAACAATAATTGAGCATTTAGTATATGACAGACATTGTCCATTAGTAAATAAATACTCATTTATTCCTTGTAACAACTCTATAGAGTTAATTTTACCAACATTGTAAATAAGAAAATTTAGTGTTAAGGCAGTTAAGTAGTTTTGAAGTATCGTGGCTAATATAGCTGGGATGGATTCATGCTAGTATCTAAAGGAAAGCAAAGCTCTGATTTTAAAAGACAAATGATAATTTTATAACTAGATGCTGATGAGATTGCATATGCTGTTTAGTAAGATGACATAATTCACATGATCAAGTAAAATCAGACAATTTACTGATATGGATGCTCTGGGAATGCCAACAAAAAATTCATCAGAGTTCTAGGCTTACAGTCTGTTAAGACTAAATAAGATATAAACATGTGAAAACACAAATCACAAACCTGACTGATTTGGTTGAAACAAGACTGTGTTACTAAAATTATTGATTTTTAAAGTAGAAGAAATTTGTGCTCAAGGGATGGGTGCTGTGATTTTTCAGTGCACCATGAAGTGAGGAGTAAGGTGGTCTCTGTAAAAATCTGGTTAATGATTAAACAAATAAACCAGCAGCATTATTTAAACTGACCTCCCCAGCTGAAATCCTCAAAGCAGCTGCTCTGCAGTTTCAGAGAGTGCAGAGCATCATATGGCTGCTTCGAGCAGGGATTCCATTGTAAGCACTGACCCACAGGAACAAGATAAGTAAATGGTGGAGGTTCCCACTCCTGTCTTCATCCACAAAGTTGCTAAGAGTAAGGAAACAGATCTGAATGAAACAGTGCCCTCAGTGTCATTCTTGATTTATATCCCAGTGCAAGCTTTCTTTCCCTCGGGGACCAAGTAACTAAGTCTGCTGACCGACAGTCAGAGCACAGCAGCCCTTGCATCGCATTAGTCTAGCTGTGGATGTAAATCTCAGTGGTCTTCCAGGACCTGCTGCACATGGGTGGCTGCCCAGTCCCTCAGTCTGAATATTACCTCTGTCCAATTGGGTAGTCTTGAATAAAGTTATTTGAAAACAACAGAAACAGATGGTGTGAATCAAAGAAAATAATCTAATTTCTAGGAATTTTTGTAACTATTAGCTATTCTTGTCATGATTATCGATACTGTCATTGTTAAAAACACTTTAGAGGTGTTTTTTAAACAATAAATGTCCCAGAAAAATAAAGACCCTGGGAAAAGTTAAAAAGCAAAATAAAATGAAGATCCCAGTTTAAGATCTCCAGAAATGACAGAAGATGTTAGTTGTCATTCAGTCTCCATCCTTGACCCAGAGAGTTGAAGAACATAGACTTAAATATTGATATGATCAGACATACCCATGATTTGTTTTAATCACATCATATCTTTGCTTTCCCATTCCTGGAAAAAATATTTGACACCCAAAATTTGAGAGAGGGAAGGTTTATTGTGGCTCAAGTTTTCAGAAGTTTGGTCCATGGTTGGCTAGCTACAAGGCAGAAGCATCATGATTTCTTATTTCATGGTAGCTAGAAAGCAGAATAGAGGAAAACAGCACCAGCAATAAATCTATCCTCCAAAGGCACATTTTCATGAGCCACATCCTTTCTCTAACTGGGCCTCGCCTCCTAGCTCCAGCTATAAATATTAGTGGATTGACCCAATTGTACCCCATGATTCAGTCATCCTTCAGAAATCTCTTGACCTAGTCAAGCTGACAAGTAAGATCAACTGGTGCACGTGGTAAGAGACACAGACACAGATATGAAGATGAGTTTCTGGGAAAAAATGAAGCTTACATTCTTAGATTCTTAGAAACAAAAAGCATGGCAATGGGATGCCACGCAGGGCCACTTGTGGGAGTGATAAGGTGAATTAGGAGGTGTGGGAATGAGAAGCAAACTTGGGCCAGAACCTTTATTGTTTCATGAGATGGAATAGAGAAGGATAGGAAAGCAGGTTCAGGTTGGCTAGTTGCATAATGCCAGTGGCCTCTACAGTATACCAGTTGTACCTAGTTGGCTGGCATGTGGCCCTGGGATGATATTAAGGCAGAAGAATAGTGGCTTAGCTTGGACAGCTCTCCAAGGAGGCAATTGCTAGGTGTGAACTCTATTTGAGTCAGTTTGCATAAGAAAAGTGAACTCTAGAGTTCTTGTTTTACTCTAGAAATTAGCTCATCCACCAGGAAGGGCAGTCTCCATGGAGTCAACAAGGCCCCATAGGTCAAAGCATCATTAGCAACAGAAAAATATGAAAAACATTCTTGGTGCTGCAATTTTGGGTGCTAGCAAGGGTAGGGTTGGTACCTATGCAAGGCATGGTGATGGCTTCTGTCAAGCTCACATGTTAGATAACTTCTGGATTAAGGAGCCATGTATAAGTGTCTCTGTTGTAGAGGCTAAGATGCTGGGTTGGTGCTGGGCGTACTTACCCTGGTGTTAGTAATCACACTGAGATGATGTAGAGATGCCTAAGTGCTCCCACCTCCAGCCTTCAATCCTACCTAACTGCTCCACATTTGAAAGCAATTGACATGAGTGACATTATGGGAGTCTGGTTGCCTCAGCCCCATGAGGCTCTTAACACCTCTGCCCCTGAAACTGGTAATTCACCAACTACCTGCCACAGTATTCAGTGGCCTGGTCTTGCATCAGTCACCTGGCATCTTCTATCATGCTCTGAGACCTGATTCTCTAAAGTGTGACTCACAGATGAGACTCACCAACCAGGTTTCTTTTGTTCTGTTTTTAAATTTGCTTTCAGGAAAGGCCTACAGTGTCCAAGTGTCACTTGGGAATACACGGATTTCTTCTCAAATTCTCCATTAATTCAGCAACCTCTCCCTTCTTTCATTTAACATGCAAATGATGCTTGAAAGATTTTTTTCCCCTGAATACCAAGACAGTACAGCAAAACAAATCATTGAGGATTGAATGAATCAAATTCCCCATGGTAGGAAGGTCTGACCTGCTACAGTTAGCAGCCAGGATGTAGGGTAAGGACAGCAATGAAGACATTCCATAGCCATCCACTCTGTAACAACTGAATTTCATGCAGTTCACAGCAAAGGGGATGATTTGAAGAGCTGAGAGGAATGAGTTTCATTCCCCCATTACCCAGGTGACTCTGGTCTCTTTCACTGACCACCAAGTCATCCCTATCTCTGAACTGCCTTCCTACATGAAAGGAGCAGAGGAGGAGATACGTTGATGAATCAAGGCATATCCATCATCCATTGTGTAAAAAAGATAATTCGAAGATTGTTTTCTCTTGCCATTGGATCTAAGCAGCATATTTCAATTTAAGCCCAACCAACAGGAGACAGGTTCATACAGGTCTGAATAATAAATATATTCTTGTTTAATTGTGAACTCAGCTTAGCTTCTGCTAAACTAGTAGCTGCTCACTGAGTCTCCTCTTACACACTCAGAAGACATAGTTGTAAAGGGAACCCAATGTGTCCAGTCCTTGATAGTGTCAAGAAACTAAGCATGGCATGTTGAGTTGGTAAGACTTTGAAACTAGCTTGCATGAGTTCAATTTCTTGCGCTACAGCTCTATTACTATGATAGTGCAGGATGAAATATTTACCCTTTGGGTCCTCAGTTTTCTTCTCTGTAAAATGGGAATAAATAAAACATTCTAACAAATAAACCTGTAACTATAAACTGAGTTAATAAGTGTATTGGGGTTGGAGAATGGCCTATTACAACAAAATTGCAAGTCAATTATTGCTTATAGCTGTTGCCATCACCTTTGAGAGATAAGAGTGTCAGGAAATGGAACTTACACTTTGGATAGCCAGTGGGCACCTTCTCTGGTCTATATGACAGAGAATCACAGGTTTCTTGACCAGCACGCCTTGGAGAGAAAGCTAGATTGGGAGGAGAGGAGGACTAGATTAAGCCTCCTGGGCTTTCTAGTGTCCAAGGCACAGAGAGCAAGAAGGAATAGCTCTGAACCTGGGAGGAGCAGAAGAGAGAGTTGGGTTAGCTACAAACCAAGAAAGAGCAGGTATCAAGGTGTTAGAATCAGACTAACATCCCAAGTGTCACTTCCACTTTCCACTCAAGGATGTGAACAAGATGAGTTTTTCCCTGGGGTATAGCAGGTCATCTCACATTCTTTCACTTCTGCCAGATCTATGGGCCAGCAGCTGATGCCTATATTGAATCCCCTCCCGTCACTATGAAATCTTTGTCTGTGAACATAACCTCAGTAACCACAAGTGAAGTGCTTGGCTGTACCCTTTTGTAAGGCCTACAAACATGTTAGACATACACCTGCTGTTCTCAGGTGACCATCAACTTGTTTCTAAACATGCCACCCAAGCCCCGGGCCTGTGATGATTGTCAGAAGGTCAGAGGGCTTTGAAGATGCATACAAAGCATTTTTTTACAAAGAGAGAAATGTTAGGCTACACTTCATACCTATTATTTTCCTTTTGTCAGTGTTTCAAATCAAAAAGTATATGGGTATTGAAAAGCAATAAAGAAGTAATTGAGAGCAAAAATATGCTATAGGAACAATTTTGGTTTGAACTGAGGAAAAATAGGTGCTTCATATTACATATTTATGACCATAAATCATCTATTTAACAGGGAGAAAGAAAGGGATCTTGACACTGGGTTATAAGGATATTATGCTTTTGAGCTGGGTGTTTCTGTAAAGCATCTCATCAATCCAGCCCCATTATTACTATAGCGAAATTATTAGCATTTACACTTAAGGAAACTGAGCCCAAAAGTCCACAAGCTCTACCCACCTGACAGGGTGCTCCCCTAAAACAGACAGGCCCTGGGAGCCACACTAAAAGACAGCAAGAAACAAAAGAAATCACAGCTCAGGCTTGATAGAGATGACCAGCTATTTGGTTTTGCCTCATAGAGGCAAATAATTAGTTTGAGCTCTTGCCGAGTTTCATAGGAACTGGTGGGGGGAGGGAGAGAGTCTCCCTTATATACTGTTTTAGGAAAGCCTGTTATTGAATCTAATTTCTGCAGCTGCCATTGGGAAGCAGGATGGCAGGCTCAGTGTCCAGGAGACAACATGCCTGCAACGCAGGGTGACAGAAGCCAGGGTATAAATGAGAAACCCAGGGCACAGAACAGAATCCCTACCCTCAAGTGGCACCAAGGCCAAGACTGAGCCCACAGGGAAAGTGGGGGAGAGCACACTCCCTCTACCCCCACCTCAAAGGGCCAGCATCGCACAGAGTTCCTGTGGTGGCAGAACCTTCTGTATCTTTGTTCTCTCTTCGCCACGGCTTGTAAGTATTAGCCTGATGTTGTTTACTTCTTCTCCCAGTCTCTCCAAGGAATATGATTCACACGTTTTCAGATTTATTTGAACAAAATGCAATAAATATGCTGCTTCAATTTTAACTGCTGGCCTGTAGCCAGGGTTTTTAATGAATCTGGCCTGTGCTACTGAAGTGTTCCAGGATCTCCAGGGCTCTGGGCACTGTTGAGATTATACACACTGATGTGCACACGCGTGCACGAACACACACACACACACACACACACACACAGCTCCCACCTCCCCACCTCCTATTCCCTGAGGGGCGGTGACTCACAGTCAACTGCAGGTTTTTCAGAGATGACTCCGGTTAAAATTAGCAGGAGCCTTTATTGTTCAAGGAGAGGAGGATCCCAAGGTCTTCTTTCACAGCTGCATGGAAATGCCATCTTTTAATTCCAACCCCCCCCTATTAAATTGCTCCATCCACCTTCAAAACTGCCATCATCAGCCTTTTTTCTCTTTCTTTGTTTTCTTGCAAATGGTCACTAGACCAGGGCCAGCCTGTAGGGACTTCCACATAAAACAGCTGGCTATGGGGATTTAATGTGGAGATAAAAGGAACCTGAATTGATTTTCACCACAACTAAACAACCAGTGCCCTAGGCTTTGGGGAGGTGGGGGAAACACAGGAAAAGGGACACACAGCAAGGTAGCTGTGCCCAGCACCCTTTCTCAGTAAGAGCTGGAAGGGAATGAGTGAGGCCAGTAGCAGAGTGAAAGACATTGCTCAAACCTTTCAGCAAATACAACCAACATAAGGCAAAGCTGTAATCTATAGATGGTGACCCCAGAAACGTATTTTAGAACCCATCAGCTCGGAGAATTTATCACTCTAAAATTCTGTGCCCATATTGCCCACTTTGGTCACCTACCAGAAGAAAAGAATCATTTCAGGAAGGGGTATTTTAGGGTATAGGAAATGGTTTCCACTGGGAACATTATCAAAGAGGTAGCTCCAAAGACTCCACCTATCGAAATGGTAGCCAATAGACACCACCACTTCTTCTTTTAAGGAGCAATCCATAATCAAGTGGTGGCACATTTTTAAGAGATGAGTGCCCAAACTGCAACCCAAAATCTACTTATTTATTGCAAAGTATCAACACTGCAATTAAACCTAAATACTGGTATTTTAGTCTAGAAAAAAAAAACTTGTACATTAACATCTTTTATCTTAAAGGAAAAATAAACACACAACAGGTTCACCATCCCTGCAACTGATCCTTTTCATTACTACCAGTGACTTGATGATGTGAAGTTTCAGTGTGTTTCTACACTCATGCGATTGCTTTCAAAAGCACATCACAGATTACTTTACAGGGGAGTTCTGACAACCCTGTGCCATGCCTACCTCATTTCAATGCATCCCCTCATGGGACCTTCACAGTCATTAGGCAGAATAAGTGAAGAATCTAAAAAAGTCAAGCACCTCGGTGGGAAAGTCACATGGGAGGTCCCTCATGGGGACCAGAGTCCAAAAGTCCTTGGCAACAACTCTGTGTCTCTGCTGGGAGCCTCCATTCCCTTATGAGTGGCATGATCAGACCCACTTAGAGATCGCTTCCAGCCCTGATACTGTGTGACTGAGACATCTGTACTGTAGACATTCAGTTCTCCCTCACCAGACTTTACCCCCAAGTCGTCGCAGATTTAAGATTCTCTCAGTAAAACCCTTCCTCTTCTTTACACTTCCTTAAAACAGAATACATAGTCCTTTTTTTGGCTGTGATCATTCAAAAAAATCATATCGTCTTATTTATAATATTCTTAGAATTGTAAAGCATTTCTTATATATCTGGGAGAAAAAACCCCATCTTGTTTCCACCTCAAACAATGGTATTTATAGTGTGATTTTCTATGCACTGAGATATTTTCACGCATGCCCTTTACAAACCTTGACGTAGTTCATTTAAACGTGTTTGTGTTGATCCTATGGTCTCTTGCTAGCCCTTTGCTGAGAGGACATTTTCAGAAACACATGAGAAATATAGAGCATAGGCTTTTTTCTCAAATTAATTATCTTATTGGGAATTACTATGTGTGGTAATAAATGTGTTAATCACAGCCTGGTTACTAGAAGCTCAGTAATATGTTATCATTGTGATAGACATTTTTCCTCCTGTTAGGCCTCACAGCAAACTTCTTGAGATATCTCTTTTTATTCCCATTTTATAGACAAGACTATAAGACTTAAGTTAATTTGTCTGCCTAAAGCAGAATAGTAACAAATATATCTGACAGATCCTGAGAGTATGAGGCATATAAACCAAATGTCAAAGTGCACGTAAGCAGCATTGTGGAACTGTGCTCTTGCAAGGTCAAGGGTGTGAAAGTTCTGAGTGAGGAGATTACCCATTGCTGCAGGTAACTGAGGATAATAAGCAGGGACTAAGCCAGGACACTGGAGGAAGGCACTGGTCTAGGAGTGAGAAGAGGAATATAATTCCTTATCAAAGATGTTCTCAGGAACATGGAGGACCACTGTGTGCACCTCCTAACAGGAAATCTTTTGATGAAATCAATGGAGAGAGTGTGCCTCCACCTGTCCAAATCTAGAACCCAGTAACTCTCAACACTGGATGTCCTCCGGGCAAATTCCTGGCTTAAGGAAGGGCTGCCCTCAGATAACTCTGATTATTTTTAAAACCATGCTTATAAAAACAAACACATTCCACTTATTACATAATCAAGGCTGGAAAAATAATGTTTTACTGTCAGTTTTATTACTTAGGAAATGTAATAATTTCCAGGTTTGGGAAATATACTCAGGGATTTTTTTTTTTTTTTTACTTGACAAGAAAAAATTGTATATATCCCTCACGACATGTTGTTTTAAAATATGCATACATTATGGAATGGTTAAATGAAGATAAAGAACATATTCACTACATCACAAATCTTTTTTTATAAGGGAAATTTTTAAGAATCTTATGTTTGCTTCACTGGCATTTCTTGACCATTATATTTATTTCCTGAATCCTGATTTCAGCCTCTTCTCTTAGGGAAGCCTAGTTCTTGGCTCATGTTAAGCCTGGCATTCATTTCTTGCTCTGAGTTTATGGAGATTTCCAATTGTGCCTATTTGCACATTTAATCAGAATTTTTTTCTTTTATTTTTAAACAGTTTCTGAAAATTTAAATCTCACATAAAGTTATTCTTTGCTTGAACCCAGCATGAACTAGGGAGAATTTTTAAAACAAGCCATTTGTTGATGAGCTTTCTAGGGTGCAGACACTGTGGTGTCTGTGTGTATTTCCGGTAGCCATGAGAAAGGAAAGAAGGCTCTGTAAAAGAAGCCAGGACAGAGAGTCTTGAGTTCAAATCCCTGGTAGCACTGAATTTTTGTGAAACCTTGAATGTTTCTTAACACTTGAGCCTCATTTTCCTCCCATGTAAAATATAGTTGGTATTATCTATTTTGGGAGATTGTGAGAGTTTAGATTAAAAGTAATACATAGAATTATTTGGTCTTCAGCCATGCATAGTTAACTGATGCTGAAATAATTTAAAGGATTTCATTAGAAAGAGGCTTCTCCTATAAAGCCGCTCTAAGTCACTCTTACCATGAGGCACCTATATTTACATCCAAACAACCAGGATCCAACTGTGTTTTCTAGACCTGTCAGATGCTTATTAGAAAGAAATAGTATCTATATAATCTTTTCAAAAATAGAAAGGCTTTCCACACTAGGCTCTCTGGTCCTCCCTTTGGGTAAAGAGGTTTTCCTACAGTTTACAAGGGCTGATCAAAAAATATAGTATTGCTTAAATAAAAAAAAATATTCAAGTAAAAGACACATAGCCATTCATCCTCTTCAAAAAAGCTCCCCTCTTGCTTTAGACATACTGATCCTATCATTCTGGCCACTTTGGGAAGGAGTTCCGGAAGTCCTCTTTCATGAATGTCTTTACACGGTATGATTTTAAAAAAAAGATGGTGAAGGCTGCAGCCAAGTGCCATCTAAAAGAAAAGAAGGCTCATAGAAATAGTATGATGTGGCCTCATCCACCTTATTCAGTGGACCTGGCACCTTGAGAATTCTGACTCTTCCCTAAAGTCAAAATGCCCATGAAAGGTAAACATTTCCAATCGGCTCAGGATGTAGAAGCAGTTGTGATGTAGAAGAAGACTTCCTGAACTTCAAAAAGTGGCAAAAAGATAGGATAAGTGTGTTTGAAGTGAGAGAGATTAATGACAATGTGTCTTTTACTGTAATAAATGTTTTTAAGCATTCATCACATTTTTGGTCATGCCATGAGATCAGAGGAAACTCCTCTTTACCCAAGATGCACAGTCAGAATTATATATAATACCATCTCCTGAGTCTCTCTCACTATACTTGGCATTTTTTTCTCCCAAAAACTACATAGTAAACATGTAAAGTCACTTCTGCCCTGTGTGTCTGTAAACTAATCCCTGGGCCAGTGCAAAAAATAGTCCAGGCAACAGGGGTGTTGTGGCTGAGCCTCTTGCTGATCCATTCATAAACATGGGGTGTTTCTGTGTTGTAATATGTCTGTTTCTTCAGCCAGCAGAAAATTCAGTGTGTAGGTCTTGTCCTTAGTTACTGTGCTAATGACTGCCCTTTCTCAATTATTATACTAATTCTTCCTCATCTTTATGTTGTTCAGCAATGGCCTTTTTGTCAAGGTCTACCAAAGTCCCTTTTTTTCCCACAGGTCCTCAGTACGTGTTTGTTGAATAAATAAATGGACAGATGAATAAATATACAAAATAACATATTCTTAGCGCATATCAAGCAGTGGCATACCTAACTTGTTGGACTGATGTGAGTTTACAAATTCAACAAGCCATGAAAATTGAGTTCTGTAAAACAGTTTAATTTAGTATCTATATGCCAAATAATAACTGTCTCGACTATTTTTAACTCATTGTTGGAACATCATGGTTTAAAGCTGAAAGGTACTTACCTACCTCTTTAGGAACTTATGTTAGTCTCCCAGTGTGATGTATCTTTCCCTCTCAATCTCTGCTCACCTCCCTAAGCTACTTTCTTGATTTCTTTCTAATATCCCCTTTCTTAGATCAATAAAGGTCCAATTGTTAACATTCAGTTGTTTCCTTCTCTCTTCCAAAACCTCTTACTTTGTTTCCTATGTTCAAATCTTCTTTAATAATGTGAGTTTTAACTGCAATAGGAGACTTGGTGTTGGGCATGAAGTCCTTCAAAAACTGGGTCTAATACTCATACAACGAAAAATTGAAAATCTCTGTGCATCTATATCAAAATCCATATATGCAGAATATATATGGATTACATTAAAGAAGAAGTTTATCTTCTTGAAAGCATGTTAGAACTTTTGAAAAGTCCTCACCTCTAGCTTTGTCTAAATAGTGAACTGTCTTTATGACATTGGTAAGATTTATTTTATAAAAGCATTGTTTAAACATGGTTTAAATGTGCCTTCTGAGCAAGAACTGTAAGTTACTCATCACTGTTTCTGCAGTAGTCCTTAAAAAAGGAAGCTCAGCTGCAGATTTTGTCCAGTAAAAGTTAAGGAAAGGAGAAGGAGACAGAGTGGAGGAAAAAATTGTACAGTGTAACACGGTGCTTAACCATTCTGTATCAAAAGTTCAGTTTCGGTCCTGATTTACAAATATTATATCACAAGTTTACCCCTTTCTCAAAACCTGTGGGGAGCAGCCTTTGTCCCTTATAATCTTAGTTCTCTGCACATGGAGAACAAGTCACCTCCTCTCCACGGCTGGGTGTCCGTGTGTCTACACAGAAATGCTCTGTGGCTTATTACTCACAGGTGAGACCCATGCTCCTAGCACCATTCCTGATCTGACCCAACCTGCACCACTGCTTCACTCTCACCATGGAAACCTAAACTCTGACCACTCAAGAATTCTTGCCTTTTTCCCAACATACCATCCCATTTTTTACTCCACTGCTTTTGCACATGCTGTTCTTTCTTTCCAGAATTTCTTCCATCACCTTTCATCCAATGGTTCCAAATTATTGAAGACCCAAGTAATATGTCACCTCCTCAGTGATGTCCTTACTTCCCTGATAAGGAAGTCACACATCCTCTTATGTAGTCCTGTCTCTTATACCTGACCTTTTAATACTTACCACTGCGTATTATATCTGTGTTTGCCTCAGGCAATTTGAAGATAGAAATTTATCTTTGTATCTTCATTTTTAAGCCTAAGGGAAAGATACTGTTATTAATTGCAGTATTGATGGGAAGAACAAAAGCACAGTAGTTTAATATCTTGGACAGGTTCACAGGTAGTGGCTTGTAGAGTGGCGATTTGAACAATGAAAACATGGGTTCATAGCTCAGCCTTTTCATCAGTTTGGAATATCTCTTCCATAGAAGTTATCATGTTGGCTATGCTGAAATCTATGTTAACAGAAATTCTGATTCTTAATTAACTAGGTCAGTTGTTTTTTATTAGATTTGAATCATACAGTAAATAATTGACAGTTATATTAAATATATATGAGTTAAAATCACCCCAGTAAATCTCCCACTTCATCCCAAGTACAGTGAAAGATAATGTGGGTAGTATTTTCAGATCAGAGGAGATGGTTATTTTCATTTAAATTTCTTGTTTTGTATCTTATTTCTTCAACTAGACAGTTGGATACTCAACAACTGGCTTGTTTCCTATACCTATAAGAGTCTCCCAAAGGACCTGGAGTTGCCACATTCACAGTAGGCATTGAAAGCTTTTGCTGAATAAATCAAAGTGTGAACAAAGCTATTTCCTTATTGTCAATTCGCAACAATTGACTGAAAATGTAACATCAAACTTAGGAGCTGACAAAACTTTGCCTCCTGGGATCCCAGCTTTCAAGAACTGAAAGTTACTTGGAGTGGCAGAGACAGAACAATTGCTTGACCAGCAACCTCTCCTCCAAATTGTGAGCTCCTGGGTCAGGAATTTGGTAGCCTCTATCCTAACTACCGTCTAAATATCCAAAGTTCCCAAAATTTATTCCTTGCAGACTGTTCTGAGCATGTTCTCAGCTCTAGTCACTGTACTAAGTGTTTTACAGGCATTATCTCATTTAATCCCTATGGTAGCCTTGTGAGGTAGGTGATTTACTCAACTATTTTTTTTTTTTTTAGGAAATAAAGAAACTGAATCTTCGTGGGGTTAAATCATTTGGACAAGGTCAAATACCTAGTTAAGTGACAGGGCTGAGATTTAAACCAAGTTCTGCCTGGCTCTGGGATCATAGCCTTATCCACTAGCTTACAACTCCTTTCCTTTTAAGTACTTTATTTCCCAATTACTGGCTAACACATTTGGATTCTGCTTCTGGCATGCAGCTTTTCTGTTTCCACATCTTTGTTTTACATTCCTCCATTCAATCACTCTCCCTTTTTAAAAGTAATGACTAAAATATTTCACAGAATTTTTTAGTGTAAACTAGCAGCTCATATCACCTCTCTAGTCTCATGACCTTCTGAAATATTTATTTATTTTTAATAGCATCCTGTCTCCAACCTTTAGAACTCCCACTTCTTGGACTTTCAAATGAAAATGAGACTGTAGGAGTCCTTAATCCTTACTCTGTCTCGTAACTAGTCCCCAAGTACCTGAATTAGACTTTTTATGAGCCTTTGAATGAAGTATAACAGTAATAATCTCTTTGCTAGTTCCAAACCTTGTCATAACAAATTACTCTCTCACCTCAAGCCCCTGTAAAGGTGCTTCATCCTGGTTATCCATTTCTTGAAATTTTGTCCCACTCTTCTCCAGGTGACTCAGAGATCTTCTTTGATGCCTTAACTATTAAAGTATTTCCCTTTTATATTAAAGACATTAGTCTAGGTACAATGTGATGGTGTCTTATCCATTAGCTTTGTACACCATATAGGGGTTGAAACCAATAAAAGAATCATCCAAAACAAACTTATTTTTGTGCACTCAAAACCAAGCCATAGTGAAATTATCTTAGAGGGTGCATTTGCTTCTTGAATAGAGGCTTACAGAATCATCCAAGAAGAAGGAAACGTTGAGATGCGTTTAACCTCATTAGTTTCAGTCAGACTGACTCCTTCCAATCCATCAGAGTTGAGCTACATTAGTGAAACTCAACTATTTCCAAATCTCATTTGCATAATGGATGAGATGTGAAATGAGCCCAATGCGAGGGGAACCACCCGGAGGCACTAAAGTTTATCACAATATGTAAGAGTTCCTTTAGATCATTGCATTAAATTTCCACTAACGAGATAACAAATTAATTGTCTGTATTACTGTACTAGCCTAAAGTCTACTGGGTACACAGATTCAGCCAAGGAAGGCAGTTGGGGTTCTAAGGACTGTGGGCAAAGATGGATGATAAAGGGAGGTGATGACTCCTACATTGACTTTCTCCTGCCCCTTTAAGAAATCCCAGGCATCTCTGTAATCTGATGGTGGACTTCGGCTTTATTAGCAAGGTAAGTGAGGATGAGTAAATCAACTGTATCAGACAAGCCTCAGGACATCTAGAAATTGATCATTCTGCCAAAATAAGCACTCTGTGTTTATTAGCTGGGAGTTCATCACTATCGCTTCTCCCCATCCAATTCCTAAGAGATTTCAAAGCCATCATCATGGTATTAGCTCGTCTGACTGAACTACCAGAGGTAAAGATTAGAAGATCTATCTAATGATGGGTCTGAGTTTCTGTGATTTTTTTCCTCTTCTATTGGAAAGAAGAGAGCTTTTCCAGTACATGCTCTGTGTCTATATGTGCGTGCCTGCACACTGTCACAGTGTGTTTATATTCTATAGGATGAATTCAATAGTGAAATAAAGTAGATGGTTTGAAGAAAGGTTGCCTGTTAAAGCTCTTAAAAGAGAGAAACTTTTCCATAGTAAAGGGTTGACATCTTAATAAACGGAATATATGTTAAATTGATTTTCCTAGCCAGATACAGTGGGTGATATTGCACTGAGAAGAGTAATTAGATTCTGTAATCATATTTATAAACCCAGCCTCAATAGGTAGCTAGACTTCTGGAGATATATTCCTAAGAATGAGTAGGTATTAAACTGATTTTTTTACAAACCAGCGCATGTCATTTATCTATTTATACATATATTTATACACACATACATGCACTGAGCTCCTGATATCAAGCTCTTTTCTCAATATGCCTTTTAAATAATCTGTAATCAAAATGCAAATAAGGTGACCCAGTTAGCATGGAGATCTGTATTACCATGCAGATGTGCTTTGCTAGTAGGTACTCCAGAGGTAAAAAGGAAAACACTACAAAAGATGCTTAGATTAACTGTCACTGATTACTAAACCCTTCACATTAGGGAAGATCTAAGGGAAAATCTTCCAGAAACAATGGTCCTATGACTTATTTCACATTTGCCATGCTGGTATGTTCTGTTCTTAAGCTTCCCATAAATGTAGAATAATAAGAATGCACCAGTAAAGAAAAAAATTGGTTCTATGAAGTCGGAAAATATAGCCCTCACAGTCTAAAGCCCTATGATGAACTAAAATGATCCAATGATGGGGTCAGAGTCATGGCTTTGGCATTCTCTGTGTGTGACACTAGGCAAAGCAAGTTATATTTCCTCTCTGGGGTTTAGATGTAAGAAGAACTGTACTAGTTTCCATCCAAATCTAAACTGCCTTGAGTCACTTGCTGAATCTGTGTTCAACAATTTCTTGTTACAATATGTTTTAGTTACATTACAGTAGCAAACTATTAAGCTATCTGATCACCAAGGTTATAAGGAATATGGTAGATGTATCATACTAGTAAATTGGTTCTAGTTACATATATGCATTGGCTCCTCTCTTGTTATTGCCTTGTTCAAATCTCCTTGTTATATTTCTTAGTGAACAGGCAACCCCCACGTTGTCTTTTTTTTTCCAAACACAGTACAGTTACATCATTATGTTTGGGTCTCTTTACCCTTGGTCTCTCTCTCTCTCTCTCTCTCTCTCTCTCTCTCTCTCTCTCTCTGTCTATCTGTCTGTTTCTCTCTGTCTCTCTCTCTCAGTCTGTCTCTCCCCCCCCATGCATTGTGTGTGTATGAATTATCTTAGATAAGCAAGGACTGTCACATAACCTTAAAAGTATCCATGAACTTTGAGCTGGGTACAAAATTTGTTCTATATAATAATATTTTTCTCTACGAATATCTGATGTCTGCAATACAGAAATATTATCTGCTGTAACTTGCAATGTTTCCTCTTTGTAATTTTAGTATTTCATATATCTCCTTTTAGATGTTGCCACAGGGCACTTTTAGAAATTGCCTTTCTACTATCTTGAACTTTCCACTATATGATCAGGAGAAACTCACTTCTATGTCATTGGAGTTTACTCTATGGAGTAAAATACTCTTATGTAAATCTCTATGAGATGAGCAAATGCTATCATCTCAGCCCATTTCCGCACTTCTAACTGATCACATTGTTTAGTGATTTTCTGATTCTAGAAAGTTTAGAAACAGAATAGTAGAGCTAAAAGTAGGTTCTGACAGGAGGAAAGTGAAGCAAAATGAGATTACATATGTCTTAAATTCATACTAAAATTATTTTTCTCTGATGCAGTATATTAACTATAAGCATTTATTAAAAGGTAAGAGCAACTTTGGTAGGGGAAAGGAGAAAATAAAGAAGGGAAAAGATTATTGAATAATTTCTTTATGTTAGTCTTGTGCCAGGATGAGACAAGTAAAAAATATAGTCTGTGCTTCCAAAGGAGTTTAAATCTTGTGGAAAACACATGTAACTTGAATGTACAAAGTAAGTGTAGAATGAGACAATTAGTACTAAAGACAATGTATTACCTTAAAAAATGAGTAATGATCACCACAATGAAATGCTTATTTTACGTTGGCACTGAATTAAGTATTTTTACAGTTATATCAGATTTTCTTGCTGCTTTATCACATTTTCATATTCATAAACTTAGTGACTAAATAACAAAATGTTTCGCTTTACGCAATTGGCAGTCAGAAGTCCAAAATGGATCTTACTGAACTAAAACAAAGATGTCAACAGAGTTATTTCCTTTCTGAAAATCGTAAGGGAGAACCCATTTCCTTGCTGTCAGCTTCTAGAGGGCATCTGCATTCTATGATGTAGGCCTTCCTCCTGCGTTTTTAAAGCTAACGTCGTGGCATCTCTCTGATTCAATTTCCATCATCATCTCACTTTCTTTCTGACTCTTCTGTTGTGCCTTTTTCCTTCACTTCACTGGACCTTAGTGACTACACTGAGACCATCTGGATAATTACATATATTTTCCTTTCATTAAAGTGGGCTGATTAGCAACATTAACGCTATCTGCAACCTGGACTTCCTTCTTTAATATTTCACATTTTGTAAGAATAAAGATGTGAACAGCTTTTGGGTGGAAGGAAATTATTTTCTGTCTCCCATGCTGTAAAACTCCTTTAATCTTCACAACAATCTCATGTAACAGATGAGGAAACCAAGGCAGAGAGAGGTCACATAATTTGCCCAGAATCACACAGCTAGGAAAAGTCTTTTAGACCAAACCTTGTAGGAAGCTGCCTTAATTACTGTACTTCTACACGTTTCTTTATTCATGAAACTTCTTAATCAATACAGTACAGAGTAGAATAAAGATATCACATGAGGGGTGGAGGCTGTCCTTTGATGTTTGAAAATATACTCTACTCATTGCATTTATAAAAGGTAACAGTCTTTATGCTATGGGGGAATGATAGGATGAGATTCTTAGCAAACAGGAACTCTAATAGTTTTAACAAATGCCATATCCCTGGTAGGGTAGACATTCAATAAATAGCTGTTGAATTAATAAATAATATGATAAAACAAAAATAAAAATGATACTGACTTTGGTGCTGAAAAATATTATTTCTAAAATCTTAAGGGCCTCAGTTTCTTTAATAACATGCCCTTGTTACCATAATTGGGGTTTGTTACACACAAGAATAAAGAGCATGGTGGGGCACACCTGTAATCCCAGCACTCAGCAGGCTAAGGTGGGAGGGTCACTGTGAATTCAAGCCGGTTTTGGTTACATGGAGAGTTCAAGGCCAGACTGAACTGCACAGTAAATTCCTGTCTCAAAGTTAATTAACTAATTCATTAATTGTTTAAAAGCTTCTTAGAAAAAGAGTAACGGCAACCAGTATATTAGAAAGGGAAAGATTATCAAGTTTGGGGGAGCATTGTTGTCTTGTAGGTAATTCACCATTAGTGAAGACAAGCACATTGAATTGAATCAAGAGGCATGGGTTTCAGCATTCCTTTACCCACAGTTGTGAGCTTGGACAGTCACCTGGTCCTGTTGGCTCATTTTTGAACTAGAAGTTTCACCATCTACCCCTTATCATGCATAAAGATGCTATAAGGAGAAAATAGCATAATGCATGTCAAAACTCTTCACAAGATTAAAAACCATGAATTGTTCAATATATGTTAATCTCAATTCATGCCACTGCCTCCATTCTGAAGTACACAGGGGACCAGGGAGATGGTTGAAGGGATCAACCCTCCCAGTGACATCAACCTGTCCCACCATGCTAGCTTAGACTTTGTTACCAGGAATCACTTACGTTTGCAAATTTTAGAAATGGAAAATTAATTTAAGTCATTCAACAAGCCTGTATTAATCATATACTGTCTACCAGGTATACTGTTCTTTGCAGTGAATGTTGCAAAATGAATTACATGTGATCCCTTGGTGGTGATTCCATTAGCACTGTATTTCGAGGAGACTGTGGAATGAGGGCCACCAGAAAATCAGAGGATCTAGACCTTGGCACCTCTTACCAACTTTGTTATTTAAGTAAATCACATGACCCTTCTGCACCTCCATTTTTCTCATCTGGGAAAGGGGAGTAAATAGTAGCCACTGCACAAATTGTTTTTGTTTCTTCCCCCTACAAAGAAATAATAAAGTAATTAACTAACTATATAAACCTCAAAAATATATACACATTACTCCTAGTTTTTATTACCCAAGGTCACAAAACTTATTAAAGGGATCCTGGGAAAGTTAACCACCATGGACACTGATTTTTCTGTCATGACCTTTGTGACCTTAAGCAACCTGGGGAAGAGGTAATTGACCAGCAACTACTCCTTTGAAAGAAAAAGAATCAAAATATTGAAGCTATTGACTCACCCTTAAGGCAGTCAGCAGTGCTTTGGTCTCTGACCTTTTTGCATCCTAGGGCAGTCAATAACCTGGCCAGTAGATGCAGCACATGCCACTGATTTTGATTTGGGAGTAGTTTAACCTTGAACTGAGCTCCAAGTAACCAAGGCAACAGGAAGTCGGCTTCTGCATTGCAGGAGTAGGATCTATAAATCAAGTCCCTAATGCAAACACGGTGTGCAGGTAGAGGTTTGAGGGGATAAGTGGTCTATGAGAAATTACCTTTGAAAATGAGTGTCTGTCCCTTGATAGGTTACAGCACAGTTTCAAAGATTTTTTTCCCCCAATTTGTCAATAGAGGTCAACAGGTTATAGAAGAATGTTTTCATATTGGTTAAACTTTTTTTCTATTTCCTCTTGGCTCTGTCTTTTAATTATGAACAGATGTTGGGTACGCAAATTATTAGCATTTCTTTTTCCCTCCTTTAAATATATACTCAAGTATGTCTTGTGTTAAGTATAGCAATATTCAGAACTCATCAACCATGAGTTTTCTCCATATATTCTGCTTTCTGAATTTAGATAGCAATTGCTTACCAGACTCAAGTCCCAGATCCTTTTCTCAGGCAGAGGTACTGTACCTCAATATTTCAGCCAATACAAGGCTGTTTTGTTTGTTTTGTTTTGTTTTTATGATCCACCTCCAGATTCCAAAATTCCTCCTGTGGAGGGAAAGACTCCAGGCTCAGGCAGGGAAAAAACTCTCCAGATGTCCCACAACTTTGGGCTCCCACACCAGGGTGCATCTGTTGCCACTTGGAATTAAAAGAAAGTCTAGATTCTAGGGACAACCTGCCCAATGCTCTCTCCTGAGGAACATCACTCATTCCAGCCTCTCAAGACCTCTGATCTCAGACAGATTTTGTCAGTTATTGAGGGCCCTTGAGTAAGCCTTTGTTTAAAGCTTATCTGATATTCTTGCCCATCTATGTCATTTCTGGAATGATTTCCTTTTAAGACTTTTAAGACTCAAAAATGACTAAGAGAAAGTCAGGGCTGTTTCGGGGGATTTTTGTTGTTTGTTTGTGGTTTTAGTTATTTTTGGCTTTGTTTCTTTTTTCTTCGATTTGTTTTCAAAAATTGACAACTAGCAGGCAGTATTGTAACTCAGAAAATCTTACATTATCAAGGGTTTTTGAAAAAGCTAAACAGTGACAATCTGAATGACAGACTGTTTTAAGTGTCATTTTATTACATTTAACAAATTTTGTAACATAAACACTTGAGTGGCAAAGTATGCCCAGCAGAGTATGAGCAGATCAACTTTAATGAGATGTTACGGACTGAGACTAATTTAGAATGTGAACATTTGCATGAAAATGGGTACAACTGAAATGACTTGAAATCGGTTTGTTCCCAAGTGAGGGTTAAATATTCTGCTCTTAATCGTGTTTATTACCTTCATTCCCAAGCATAGCATAATTTAAACAAAGAAGTACCGGTGGCCTTAGATACAAGGATGACAAATTTGTGAATTTTTCCAGAGGCACACTTGTCCAATAGAGAGAACTCTGATGCTTCAGTTCCAGAACTGCTTCTGTTTTGGGGGATTGGTGCTTTGATGGTAAAGGGAACCAACATGGGGAATTGTCCTCAGGCTCCGGCCTGTTCTGACAGACTTCTAGATTTGTCCAAAAATTCATTCTCTCTGTGGAAAAAAAATGAAATTTAATATATGTTTGTATTTTAAGGATATCAATAAAGGTAGCAAGGGAGTCTGAAGATTCCTTCCCACAAATCTTCCCCAAGACCTCCTCGCTCAAAGTAGCAGATGCTATTCAGATGAGTCTCCTTACAGATGGTCCTCTGTGCACTTAAAGTGTACTGGATGTCTGGATGTAGCCTGTCACTGTCACAGCTGCATTTTTTACCAAGAGGATATACCATGCACATACTAACATCTCAGTAGCGGTGCCTTACAATCTTTCTTCATAGAATTTGGTGTTTGTCTGTCTCTACTGTCAAAATGCTGTACAATACTCCAAATAAGCACAAGTGATGTTTATTATTGTAGCATCACAAGCAGGAGTTTTTAGAGACCAGAATGGAGAGCAGGAGGAAAGGAGGAGAAGTGTGACCTCTTCCTTATGGTTACAGGTAGTTTTTCCAGGTGTGATACTAGGGCCTCCGAATCTTCAACATGAAACATGCTTCAGTAGATTGGGCTCATGCCGTGTGTCAGAGTGTACCCGGGTAGAACAAGATGATCCTAGGTTTAGCATCTGGTTACCTGAAACTCCAAGCTCTGACATTGACTGGCGTCAGGATTCAGCTTTTCCTTAAGCTCTCAGAAATGTGTTTTCCTCATCTGTAAAATTGAGAAAATAGTAATATCCACACTACATGCTTCACAGGGTTGCTACAAGGCCCAAGTAGAACTGACCTCACTGTGGCGGTGAGATAATACTCTGGGAAGGAACTGTATCATTTCAGGTTGATTGGGATGAAAAAAAAATTATTAAAGACTACTGTGATGAAACCCAGTTTACTGCTGTTGCTGTTAGTGGTGGCATGTAGCATACAGATAAAGAAATGGAAATGATGACCATTCTACATGGATTAGGTAGCCTCAGAATCTAGACTTATGCTTGAATGAAATGGATGCTCATATTTTTGCAACTGGAGATGTTGAAGGTGCCCACAAGTCCTTGATCATGTCAGAAAAGAAAACTAAATATTTTCTTACTGGTTAAAATTGGTTCTGAGAAAGCAATGAATTATAGTAATTATGACACAAGCACTATTACTAATAATATGTAGACACATAGTGTGGACTATGTGTTAGACATTGTTCTAACTACTTTATATTAACTTCCTTATTGTATGAACCCAACAGCACTTAAAAAATAAGACTGTCACTAGTTTTACACTTAAGAAAGCTAACCATACAATTTTAAAATTTAAAACTATAAATGTAAAGCATGAGGAGGTTAAGTAACTTGCTCTTCTTCACACAGCAGGGAAGTGGCAGAACCTAGATTCAAGCTCCAGAAACAATGTTCTGAAAGAGCTCACCAGGCTTTCGCAGCATAATAACATGACTTAGCTTATGTGTTAGGGCCAGACTGCCAAAGGTCCCACATTTCTTCCTTAGTTTAGTGACTGTTATTTCACAGCAGTTTCAGTACATTTCCTGCCTCCAGTTGGTTGGCCTTTTAAAACATTAGTTTTAAATGAATATGAATTAATTGTACACATTAGTAGGCTTCAGTATGATATTTCAACACATGCATACAGCACACACTTTTCGATTCCAGCCTCCCCGTATCCACCCTCCCATACCCCTGCCCAGCCCCTGGTGTCACTATCCCTCATTGAGGCTGACTTTTTCTTTAACTTCTTCATAAGACAGAGAACATGTAGTGCCTATCTTTCTGTGTCTAGCTAATTTCCCTTACGATACCATTCAGTTCCATTCATTTTGCTGCAAATAACAGGGTTTCATTTTTCTTTCTGGATGAATAATATTAAATTGTGTTTGTAAACCACGTTTTCTTCATTTGTTAATCCTTTGATGGTCACCTCGGTTGATTCCCTCTCTGGTCCTGCTCATCCCCACCCAGGATATGCATATGTTATTCCCAGCACCAAAGATACCTCCCCCATCTCCAACCTACTCTAGGATAAGCCTTGTAGTTTTGCCTCCTGTCTTCTAGAATTCCTCCAGCACCTGGGATGAGCAGCACACATGTCTGCATGAATTTGTTGCCTGCTCTTGTCTTCAACATGAATGACATGAGACAAAGCTAACTACCTTGGAAGCCTCACAAGCCCCGCTCCTTGGTGTGCACAGACAGTAACATCTGTGTGCTCGGGCTGGTAGATCTCAGAATGCTAAAGGGTACTTGAGACCTCTGACTGTCTCATACTTCCAGGCTAGTAACTAGAAGTCATTGCTACTTTTTTCCTTAAATATTCTAAATTTTCATTTTTTTTTTTTACCATAAAGTGATCAAATCATTTGGCTATTTTCTCAGAGCATATTCAGGTTAATATTCTTCCTGTTCCTTTAAATCAACTGCAGGTTTTGGGGTTATTGTTTTTTAGGAATGCCAAGTCCCCACTTGAAAGTGGACCAAACAACAGCACACAGTAAGAACGAGGGTCCAGTGTCTACCATGATGACCAGGAAGAAGCCAGCTGCAGTTGACAGTGTTGCAATTCCACCATCCCCAGTGTTATCTCTCCTGGCTGCCTCCACAGCAACATCAGATGCAGGTGAGCACATTTCAGATGCTTTGGATTCAGGGTCCGGAAGCTGAGGGAGGCAAAATCTACCAGAGTCTACCATTCTGTAGGGTACAGTATGAGTTTTCTGCTGAACTGACCTCCCATGAATACTAGGCATGAAAGCTGTTTCAGCACTGGGTTTTTCACTTGGGAGAATGTCTAGAAAAGGAGAAAAACGAAAGACCAACTTGGAGGCAAGAGTCCTTTCTGGTCTAGTGAAGAGCAACAGAATAGTAATAGTGCTTAGTACTCTTCATCAAGCCATAGTAAATAAGAATTCCCACGTCAGGGAAATATATGTAATATGTATTATATATAAATATATCTATACTATATATATATATATATATATATATATATATATAGCATCTATATAAATTTATATTTATGTATTTTGTATATAATTTTATGTAACTCAAAGAATTCTGTGAAATAAATGCTTATATCCTCATTTTTTTAGAAGAAAAAGGTGACTGTCACAGCAACCTGTGCATAGTTAGGATTCCAAAGCCATGATCTCAAGCACTTCATTTCATGACCTCCCTTGCTCATCAGGGATGGAAGACAGTCATCACTGAGCTTCTCTGAGGCATTGATATGCTTTATGGTTTCACAATTCCCTAATAGTTCCTAGAGTATTTACTGATAATGGAGCTCTTTATTCAGATGGTCTGAGTTTTCCACACCTATCTCTGCCACCTCTGCCCTCCTTTGTTTCCTACACTATCTCCCACAACCCCAATGCCAACCCCACTTTTCCAAGCTCAGCCCTGCCACAAAGAACACAGGTCTTAGAAGTGGCCTAGCACCTGCGCTTGGGAACAGTCTTACTTCCTATCATATAGATCTTAAAGGGCCCACCAGTCACAGCTGCTGCAAATGCCCATAGAATTCAGAGTCATTATTGTCCGTTTAGCATCTTCTCATTATTACATTAGTTAATGTCTCATATTTAACTTCTCCCCTGTAGCAAAATTGTGAGTACCTCAGAGGCAGAATCCATGATTTAGATTCTTGCTATGATCATGACATAGAGAATTATGGCACACTCCTTTGATATTTGTTGAGTAAATACATTGGCAAACATGTATTTTTCATGTTTTTAGAATTTGGACATAGCTGTTATAATTAAAAGCCCAAGAATAGACTCATTATTGATAGTTAACTAATCTCATTTTCTCATTCAGTGGGTACTTTGGACAGAGAGTTCAAGTTGACTATATGCCTCCCAGCTTTTAATTAAGTAGTGCATATAAGAAGATCATCGGAAGAAGGCATAGAGTTCCATAGTGCCATGTGATGACATAGCTTATTTTTAGGGGGTGAACTCTTCACATCTCTTGGATACAGTATTTTCCCCAGTTACTTGGGAAATCTTGCTCTGAAGGAGTGAGGTCACTTTTCAAAAATGATCATGAACCCTCATACTTTTTACACACTTTGTGTGAAATAGCAGTTTTTGGTGGAAATAATAGGTCTCCCATGTTATAAAGAATAAGAAGCCCTAGGAGAGAAAGTTACGGAAGCATGAGGAGGAAGACACCTGTGATGTGTGATGGATCAGTAGCATTTTGAGAAGCCAGAGGCGGGCATTGGTGCCATTGCTGGATACTAAAGCACTCCACTTAGCTGGAATGAAAGATATGGGCCATTGTCTGCACTATGTATGCTGATGATTCAACCTTGTCTAAAGTTAAACACTGAGCCCTCCCTTTATGGATTCAGATGTTAGCCTGTATGTTTCTGCTTTTGCTTGCTGAGCACAGATATTTCCCTGAGGCTAAAGACAGGTAGTCCTTCATTTTCCTTCCAGCACTCTTTCCATTTGATGTGTAAGATGCCATTCTTGGTATCACATGCTTACATGGGCTTGCCTGGTCTGCTTGCCTCTAGTTAGTCATTTACAATTGTGCCACACAAATGAAAGAAACAGGTAGATATAGACTTTTAAACCTGCCTGTCCAGTAATCAGAGCTGAGTCAAAACTCTCCCATATGAGGACACTTTCAGGACAGGAACTTGCTGTTTAGTTTTGGCAGTACACACACGAGACCCCTGTGAGAATTGCACAGATTTGGTCTGTTTCCAGGTCTCAGAACTTTGGGGGAGAAACAAGCCAGAGATCTACCCCAGGTGCTGGAAGCCAGACCTTCCTGAGATTTCATTCACCATAGATAAACAGCTTCCCACAAACCTGAGAGAGTTGGGAGCACACAGGCTGGGCTCATATCCAACACTGTTTCACATGTGCGGTAAAGGATACCTCCCAAGATTGTGGGATTCGCCTGAAGTTAAACTATTGGATTGAAACCCAGCTTTTCTGATTTATTTCTTGATTTACAGTGGAATCCCATTCTGTTGTGGGCCAACCTGAGCAAAGACATATTGCTTTCTTCCTAACTGTGAACTTGGGTTAGTCCTTATGACAAAATACCTGAGAAAATCAACTGAAAAGGAAAAGCTTTATTTTGGTTCATGGTTTCAGTATGTATTTGTCTGGCTTCATTGTTACGGGTCTGTGCAGAGGCAGAATAAAGTGGCATAAAGGCAGAGCTGTTCACTTCAAGGCAACCAGGAAGTAGAGTGGATGAGGCAGCTGAAGAGAAGATCAAGACATAGTCCTCAAGTTCATGCCCACTTGACTCACTGTCTTCAACTAGACCTGACCTTCTAAGTTTCCCTTACCTCCCAATCATATCATCAAATTATAAACCCATCAATAACAATCCTTGATAAGGTGAGGATCCTGGTGTTCCATTCACTTTCAAAAAGCATCTCTGAATACGTGAGAGAGGACTTCTTAGATCCAAGCAACCATAATAGGTCCCCCACTTCTTTGGAGAAGTCTCATTGACTAAATAGCTCTCTCTAACCAAACCAAGCTAGAGAGAGCTCTGACCACAATCAAACAGTAGGCCATTAATAGTTTCTGAGTTTGATTCCCTTTAATGGGATGCATGTACAATAATCATATATATTCCTGATGAGACAATTCACTCGATTTTTGCTGTTCTGAGAATGCCTGTCTTCATCTTTCATTATAAGCAAAGTAATTTACAATTACTATTGGTTTTCTGCAGTATTTATTGATAACCTGTTTTCTAATTTCTATGATATGATTTTGGAGTATTTCTATGATATGATTTTGGAGAGCAGACAATTTTAGGGAGAAAAAAGGAAATAAAAGTTAAATTCTGTGGCTTGTGAAATAAAATTAATTTAAGATATCACTTAGAGATAATATACTGAAATGATTCAATTAATTAGATGCCTCTTTCATTTAAATATAATGTATGCTAAAAATAAATAAATAAAAATAATAGATGCTAAACTACTAGATACAGTTCCTGACATATAATATTGGTAATTAATATTCTGAATAAAATGAATGGCTCAGAAGAGGAGCCGTGTGCTTACCCAGTACTGAACATAGTAGGAGACAGCTGAGAAGACATACTGGATCCTGAAACCACTTAACAATCAAATGGCAAACATTTAGCAGGCACATTAACAGATTGTTGGTAAATATTTGTCAAATAATTGATTGGTCTGTAGTATTAATAGTAATTTTTTAAATGGGTGCTCTTCAGTATAGTCGTAAAAATGAAACTTTCTCACCTGATTTTATAATCATTACAATACAGGAGAAATGTTTGTTGGTCAAAGATTTAAATATCTTTTCTAGCTTAAGAATGTGAGAAGTGGATTTAAACATGCACAAAGACCCCTCGAATTTTTTTAAGGCAACTTTTTAATCTCACAGAGTCTGAGACACATGCTGTTTATAAAGTGACTGATTTATCAAAGGAGCAGGAGAGCAGTTGCAGAAGAGGGTGGCCAGCTAAGAACAAGTCAGTGTGTGAGCTACTTGGAGAGAGGGAAGGAGGGAGGGCTGGCAGTGGCTGCTACCAGTTCTCCAACAGGTCAGCCTGCGTGATCAAACTGCTCAATAGCTATTGATCTACTGCAGTCCCCTGGTACAGCCAAGGAGCTCTGATTCAAGGGAGTGCTGCATCATTATTGTGAGTAATTAGGGCTAATGCAGTAAAAGCTTCAATAAAGTTTGTTCAAAGTGATGCATAATTTGAAGCAACTTCTATTACACTTGCCCAGTAATGATTTAATAACCATATCAGATAATCCATACCTGAATAAGTCAGGCTAATTTTTCTTGTCTTCTAGTTATTGAACTAACTTCTCGGTGAGGTCATACAATGTGTAGAGAATTCATGATTTCACTTTTGAAGAATGTGTTCTTCTCTTCTCTTGTATGTATTTAGTATGAGACTATATTAATAGGTAAACTCCAGCCTGTATGAAGAATTCAGTAAAACATCAAGAAAACAAAATTGCTGTGGTTTTGCCCTGAAAATCTACACTAGGAATGATGAAAAATCAAGTAGTGTATCCTTCTCATTCTGTGTCTGTCTCTCTGTCTGTCTTTCTCTCTCTCTCTCTCTCTCTCTCTCTCTCTCTCTCTCTCTCTCT
>PVLA01002187.1:0-286939 GCA_004027455.1 Hydrochoerus hydrochaeris
GATATAACTGCATGTATGTTTGAGTGTGTGGAATTAATAACCATGTTGCTAAAGTTTTAGTTGGATGGATGAGCAAAACTGACAGCAGTCTCACTGTTTGGATGTCCACTTTGTGGACTTTAGTTTTGTAACTTGAACAACTGCATCTAAGAGGAAAGTATATAATTATCAACTAGTGATTTTTACTGGTTACTATTTTGTTTTGTTTTTGAGATTTTGTATTGTTTCTACCCTCTTTCCGTTTCAAAATTTTTTCTTTAAATAAAACAATTTTAAAAAAAGCAAGAGGAGGAAAAGAAAGTGCTCTAAAAGAGATAGCTGTATGTATACTTAAGTGTGTAGGATTGATAACCATGTTACTAAGTTTTTGTTGGATTGGTGAATAGAACTGTTTGCAGCCTCACTGTATGAATGTCCACTTTGTATGCTTTAATTTTGTAACTGGAACAACTATATCCAAGAAGACAATATGTAATGTATCAAATAGTGATTTCTGTTTATTTTTTTTTTGAAATTCTGTGTTGTTTCTACCCTTTTTTCTGTTTTGCTTCCCCCCTCTTTAAATAAAAAAAAAAATTTAATAAAGGTGGGATACATCTCAATCCTTGCTAGGTTCAATCTATAATAACAAAAATATATAAAATAATATTTATAATATTGACAGCTACAACTAACTTGTCTGAGCTCTTACTATGTGTCAAATACTGCTCTATGCTTACTCAGTATATATTCAGTCTACAGAATAATCCTGTAAGGGTTTTACTATCATTACATCACTATAGGAGATGAAGAAACTGGACTATAAAAAGACCAGAACTTGGCACCTTCCTGGCAAACACAAGCTCCTGAGTTCGATTCCCAGATTCCACAAAAAAGGCCACTACTTACAAAGTCACTTAGTTCCTAAGTGGCAGAGCTAGGATTTGGCCATGGGCATGAACCTATGTTCATATTCATGTCTACTCTGGGATCAACCAAAAAAGCAACTGAAATAAGTCTCTGATAACAATTTAATTTAGTAGGCCTCTTCCCTGGTGTATTTCATTTAGAAGAAATGTCAGTGGAAAGCCATCCCTAAGTCTGCCTATCTCTGGCTTGAAAGGTTGTTGGTTTTTCTTGTTGCAAGTAATCACAAACTTCCACATGGGATGAGATAATTATAGTAATTTTCTATCACTTGAGACCTACTTCTATTTCATTTCATGGAAGAGAAAATTTGATGAGTAGCTTAAAATACACACAAATATTTTCTGTGTCGTGGTTCAAAAGTCAAATATAGGATCTTGGAACAAAGCACCACAGCATTAAAAGTATTACACCAAATGACAAAGGGAAAATGTCCATGAGCTATAGATCTTTCAGGAGAAATACTCGAACTGGTGCATCATTTTTTCAATTTATGTATGTTCACACTTCTGATATTTCACAAAGCACACAGTTTACAGTAACACAGCCTGGTTGAATGCTAGTAAAATAACCCTAGACTAATCCCAATGCCATTTAAGTTCAAACAGCCATTAAATTTGAACTGCCTGTACCTTTCTAACAACTAGTTGGATCATCTTAGTGTGGTCACCCAGCTGTGTGACAATTGACACAGACCTGTCAAGCACATAGAGACAGAACGAGATATTCTTCCCATGGGACAGGACACTGGCATGGGGTGATTATTTTGGCAAAATAGAAGATGAAGCCATAAATATACAAATAGTAAACAGTGACGATGTAGTGACTTTATATTATAGAGCAGCATCCTATGTTGAGACATTAACTGCTAAAACTTGTGAGGAAAATTCAACACAAACCCAATCCTTCCTTTGATTTCAACGAATTTGTGCTATGATCTGACATCTCTTCCAAAATAGCTGGTGTCACTGGAGTAAGTATTCTGAGATGCTTACCAGTTGTTATGATGCCTATTGAATATGTCTACATTCATTTTTAAATATTACATTGGTTACAAACCTATCCTCTTTCCTTTCAAAAGTTTCTGTGTCTCATTTCCACAGCTAATAATTCTTAATTGCACAGATGAAACTACCTTAGCCTGAACTCTTCCCAGACCCGAACTGCAGTAGGAACATACAGGAAGACACAGGCCATTGGGGACACCCAGGCCATTACACTTGGAAAGTAGCTAAGAAGAAATGATTTTTTTTTAATCTTAGCAGAGAATACATTGTAGACATTTAGTTAAACATTTGACATGTCTACAGTAGTAACTTCTGACATTTTCAAAAGGTAGAGAACACTATAGGCAGGACAAAGCACGACTACAGTTAAACAACTGGGATATGACTATAAACTAGTTCAGATCTTGCCACAAGAGGTGTTTGCAGGAGCTGAGTGATGACAGCAAAGCATCACAATGATTTATGGTGCTTGTGACAGCATTCAATTAAATTATTCTTAACTGATTTTAATTAATTGAAAAACAATGTTAGTTTGGGGAACATGACTTTACCTTCGAGGACGAAATACTGATTGAATGAACTACAGCAGTAGCATAAAAGCCCAAAATTAAATGACAATTAATTTTTACAAAAAAAAAAAAAGTATTTTTTCCCACTTCTCTAGGAAGCAAAAATGTATCGTGTCAACTTAGGTCAGGAGGGTTGATACAAGGATCACAGATACGACAAATGAAAACATACCCCACTAACAATTCTCATGAGGAACCTAATACAAAACTATTTTCTGTACTTTTTAAACAGCCATGATTTGTTCTCTTTGTCTGTAGGGTGTTTGTGCTCGCTCGCTCTTGCTCTCTTGCTCTCTTGCTCTCTTCTCTTTCTCCACTCTAATCCCAAACTAGCTGCCTTGCAGACTGGTGCTGAGGATATACCACAGTGTGTTCTAAATTCTATCCAGTTTCAGTCATTTCAATATTTTCTCACCAGAGCCGAAGCACCAGGTCTGAGATACACACATGGGGAAAGACACAGATGACCTCCACTCTAATAAGCTGAGTGCTCTTGGTCAAGTATTTTAAGCACATTATCTCATTCAGTCCTCACAGCCTATGAAGAAGGTGACACTGTCAATCCTCTTTTATAGGTGAGGAAATAAAGGTTTTCTGAATTGACTACTTGCCCATTCAAGATTATAAAAAAACCCAGGCCCTTCTAGAAGCTAAGTTCAACATCTGATGGTTAGGATAGGATGTGCATGTTAGTCAGAATTCCATAACGACTGCCAATGCTGGAGATGAACAGCTTACAGAGACTAAAGGTTCATTTTGAAGCACAGTTTTGGAGATTTCAGTCCATGCCCGATGCCCATGTTGGCGGGGCCTGTGACAAGGAAGCCCATCCAGCAGGCAGTGCATGGCAGAGCAAGCTGCTCACCTGACAGCAGCCAGAAGGCAAGAGAAAGACAGAAAGAGATGAGGTGCCACTGTCCCCTTGAAGAGCAAGTCCCATTATGCCCTATCACTCTGTTTCCACCATCTGCTACCACCAGCACTCTAAGGCCCAAGCTCTTACTATGGAGCTTTGAGGACATGGCAGATCCAAATTACATCAAGGTACAATCAAGAAATCACATTGCACCTTTGTACAACATGGATCATGCACCGCTGAAGCTGTCTTTTGTATATGCAGTCTATGGTGTTTGCACAATGATGTATGCAATTCCCATACAATGCACATCTCAGAACCATCACACCTGCTGTTAATGCAGGAGTCTGATCTCTTTAGCACAAGGCCTCCTCGTATTGCTCTACACATGTCCCCTTCTACCACATCTATTTGTAGGCAACCAAATATGTAACCCCTCTGCTACAGATTTTGCCTCAATTTCCCTACTTTTTCTCTTCAAAAAACTGTATTCAGCTTTGATATTTATTTCAAACCCAATATCTTCCATGAGACTATCTCCTAGGGTACTATAATGATTTCACTCATCCATGAGCTTTCATAAGTTGTCATTTTTACCAAATCACCTGTCACATTATGTAGAAGACACCGTCTTTAGTCTTGTTAACCCACAAAACCACGTACCTAAAGAACAACTCTACTTACTCTGACCTTTTTATTAGTCATTATAACTGAATTGTGGATCTCCAAAATTTATGTTGTTCACTCAACCCCAGTGTGAATACATTTAGGGTTAGAGTATTTAAGGACGTAATTAAGGCTTTGTAAAGTCATATGGTTGGGTCCCTACCCCCCCACAGATTAGTGGCCTAAAAAAATGGAAACATTAAAAGTGCATACATGCACATGCGCACACACACACATACACATGGCTGTGGGAAAGACACAGTTGTATCAGGAATGTCTTTTGTGTGTCAGACCATTGTCATTAACTTGCATATTCTTCAAGGCTTTTCATCATACCACATATGTGGAGAGTGTTTCTGCTATTTTTCTCTCTTCCATTTACTTACTGGGAGGTTCATTAAAATGATATAAAAACAAATTGTCATTTCCGCATTGGATTGTATACATTAAACCAAAATAGGGAAGTTAAGTATTTGGTTACACTATTATCATTTTTCCCAAAAAAGTAACTTTCAAAGACTAAACAAAGTAAGCATAAAAATCAAGGTATTAGAATAAAGGCCAAGATATGAAGAATCTTGAATAGCACCAAAACTGCTGAGACACATACATTTCATCTAAGATGGTATAATTCACAACCTCTTAATGAAAACAGTAGCTAAATAAAATTTATTATTAGTCAGAATATAATAATAACACATTAAGTCGAAGATCTTTAAAATGCCTTTTGCTTATCCATATCAAACCCTTAGAGCATTTATTTAATATCCAATTTCTTGGCTACCACCCCAGAGTTCCAAAGGGCAACTCTGAATGATACAATTCAGAACCTTAAGTAAGCTTCCTACAAGACTTGATTTATATCTTTTTAAATGTGTAAGCATTTTAAATTACATACAAGGTTAAAAAGTGGTGTGACTTACATTAACAAAAACTGGAAAAAAAAAATGACAAAATTCTGACATTTTGGTCTAGAAAAAAACTTTTTTTTTGAAATAATATTTATCCACAATTACGCTTTTTGAAGTAATATTTATTTTTAGGGTTATGGCTTCACAGGAGACATATATTTAAACAATACTCATAGTAACCAAGAAAATTTGTTTTTCCAGACATTATTTCCTTCCCAGCAAACAGATTCAAAGATTCACAGAAATTAAGAAGAAGCTGCATGAGCTAAAAAGCAAGGACAAAACACTCAATGACTGTGACACCGTTGCCCAGCCAACAGCACCAAGGCCATATCCCCAGGCCCTGGGATCCTCTGCCCCTCCCCTCAGTGCTGTGTCTGCAGCAGCAACAGCAGAGGTGTGTGGGCTGGAAATCACCCTGCTCCCTGCCTCACAGGTAAAGCCTTATCATCACTGCGAGTTGCTTCAGTCTCTAAATCTCTGAGCTGAAATGGGCTCTGCCTATCAGCAACACTACTGCTCACCAATACTAGAGGAGGGTGTGCATTTCATAAGCATTGGAAAACACCAGAATGGTGCACTGTGGAAGACTTCCTCTAGTTGACTGAGAGAGATCTGCATTCAGCCAGTGCTTTTATGGAAGACAGTTTTATTCTAAAAGGTACTTAGGTAAAGAAAGCAAGTGGTAACAAGTCATGGCTCTTAAAATCACTACTTGTATCACTGCTCTCACTGGCTCTCTTCCCTCTTTAGCCACTGAGAATGCAAATTTCATATCCTGTAAGTCCTGTAACATGACTCTTTTCCATTAAGCCCTTAAATATCGTTGGTGGAGTCACTCTTACTGATTCACAAACAAGAGTGTGTTGGTAATTCTCGTATGAACATTAACCGTGCGTTCACTTGAGCTGGAAACATTCTTGCCCAGGAATAATCATTTTTTATGTATAAATATTGATTGAGCTCTGATGCCTACTACCAGATGGCAGACCTGTGAAATTCTAATAGGGTTGAAGAGATTTAAACAGATTATCATTCTCTGACGGGCACTGGAGATCATCACAAAGGCCAAAGTTTTTATTTCAAAACTAAGTAATTAGAGTTGACAGCAGAAGTGTAAATAGGGCCCTGATGAATACATTTGTTAATTGGACTTCCCTGTGGTAGCTGTTAACCCAGGACTGTGTGGTCAGAAAATGTGTTCATGTCTGCAGCTTAAGGTAGGCATGTCCTTGGGTATGTGTCACAAAATTATATCCCAGGGGAGAATACAGAATTGTATTAACCAGTAAGAACTTGATTGTAGCTGTTTGATGCAAGCCTTTTTAAAATTACTTGCTGACAGAATGCCCTTTTGACAGAGGCACAGTACACAAAAATCCTGTGCTAAAAGGAGGCTGTCCTCTAAGAGTATATTTATAGATGTGTGTGCACTGCTATATGGAAAAGGCTTAAAATAGATAGCTCTATTGCTTCCATCAAACACAGTCCCAGCTTTTTAGTTAAGGAATACATATGGTATCATCAAACTGGCCTGAACCAGGCGCCTCTGTAACAAATGAGGAAAGGGTCTCACAGGCTTCAGCACACCCCCTCAATATCTCAACAGTAGTCAGTAATTAGGGCTTGCACTTTCTTATGTTCCAAATGGAAATTTCACCAACCACCCCCATCGTCTCTCCTCTTGCAATCAATGCTGTGCTTCTGACATTGAATCAATAATAACTGTAAAGTCCCTGCATGACATTTCCATTCGCATGTGTAGAAAGGCAAGGTCAAGTTCGCAGCATTTTTTCCTCATTACCCAAAAGACTGCAAAAGCGAAAATGCAAGGTTAATTAAACCAGGTACATCGCAAACGATGATTCATTGCCTGCCTTGCTTTTCCATTTCAAACTCTATCATTTAAATCTAAGGCAATTTAAATGATTTTGTACTAGCTCGAACTATATCACTTTTCACTCTGTCTTGGACCTTTCCTCAACAATCAAAGAATAATATTACATCTCCTCATTGTCCTGCTAGTAACTAGCAGAGCCAAATGACCACATCTAAACCATCTTTATAAAACACTGACACCTGCTGCTTGGATGAATGCTATCTCCTCCCTTGAGCTACTTAGGAAAGCACAAGGTACCGATTACAGGTGCTGAGGCAGATGAGTACTCCTGACCAGTCACCCTGTGACCACTTACAAGGGTTCACGAGTCACCACACACATAAGATTTACCCCCTCAAAGGTCCTGTGTCTGCATTCTAAACAAATATGGGATGTACCACCATTTTTATTTTCCCAGCTGTGAATATATCTGGACTAATGAAATTTGATATTTGCCAACCTGTCTTTCAACTGAAAAATTTGAAGTGACAAATTTAATACGATGACAGAAATAGCAACACAGAATGAATTCAATATATCAACAATGTTTCAAATTTTCAGTTAAACAATTCCAAACAGAAGTAGAAATTTAGATTTAAAATGTCTAGCGAAAATGCACTCCAACTTAAACAGATACTCTGTGTGAAAAAAAAAATCAATGTCAAATTCAAGAATAATTCATTTTGGTGATGATTTTTCTCCAACTGCCCAGTGAAATCTCATTTTCTTATCATTAATATACCCACAAACTTCCTGGTTTTTTTGTTTGTTTGTTTTTGCTTTGTTTTGAGACTGGGTCTACCTTTGTAGTTTATGCTGGCCTTGATCTCACTATGTAACCTAGGCTGGCCTCAAATTCACAACAATCCTCCTGTCTCTGCCTCCCAAGTGTTTGGGATTACAGGTGTGCACCATCACGCCTGCTCACAGCCCCAGTTTAAAGGCAAGTTTATTTTGGCTGAAGTTTTTAGAAGTTTCAGCCCATAGTTGACTGGCTCCAAGGCAGAAAAGGCACCAAGGAAGAGTTTCGCAGAAGAAAATCACCCCTGTCCTGATGGCTAGGACACAGAAAGAGAAGGGAGAAGCCAGAAAGGGAGATGCACCCTTCCAGGTCACATCCCCAGGGATCCACTAATCCCCACCCAGCCCCACCTTCTAAGAGCAAATCAGCCATCAGCTCATCCGCGGAAGCAGACAGCGCCCCATGGCCCAACCACGTACCAAACACTGGACATTTGGGGGTAACTAGATCTAAACCTACTGGTAATTTCCCAGAGACAGTTATAAGAGTTACTAAATGGATCAGGAACAATGAATTACATATTAAGGTGGATTTAAAAACCAAACTTTTAAAAATTCATTCAAAAATAATCACTTTTAGAAAGCACAGGCTTCTCTCTTTTTTTCAATAAATATTTTACATAGTTTTCAGATGAAGCCTCTGAAAATTAAACACATTAGGACTTGTAACAGCCAGAAGAGTGACTAAAATTTTACTTAGGAAGTTCAACTTTAAACCTGAAAATATAATTGGTAATCTTGAGAATCTGTGAAAGATTTCAGGCAATATTTTTAAGCAACTTTTCTATTGAAGGAGAACATATTAAAGTCATGTTATAAATGAAAGCCAAATGAACACAAACAAGCTTGTCACGACTCCAAAATTCATAGCTTCACATTCTACATTTAATTGAATCCTTTTCACATGTCAGGTAAAGAACAGAACACTACCTTTATAATGAAATACTGTTTACTTATGTAAAGTTTAGCAAATAGATAAATGGATCTCAGAAATTTCTGCCTGCTGAGGGAAAAGGTATTATTGTCTTTCAAAAAATGCAGATGCTCCTGTACATTTATACATGCACATATACCTACATATCACATACATATAGGTACACACACATGTATCTGTATATATGGAGACAGTGTCAGAATTCCCCTAATGTCATAATATTCAAATGATTCCTTCACAATTCTATGATATGTTCCTCCCTCCAGGAGGCTGATTTCGTGGGGTTGCTAAGTAGAATGGAAAAGATTTTGGATGTTCTTTTGTCCTGTTTTATTTAACCACATCCATCTCAGAAAATCTCTGGGCTTACAGGGAGGGGCCTAACAGGTCAAACAGAAGTCACTTAGAATCTGGTAGCTTTTTTTTTCTCTCTCTCTCTTTTTGAGACAGGGTCTCAATATGCAGTTCAGGCTGGCCTTGAGCTCACTTTGTAGCCCAGGCTGGTCTCGAATTTGCAACAATTCCCCCTGCCTCAGCCTCCCTCAGCCTCCGGAGTGCTGGGATTACAGGCATGAGTCACCACGCCCGGCATTTGGTAGCTTTCAAGGAATCACATGCTGCCTTTAGACACTTCAGATAGTGATCATTTCTTCATTATACTCAATTAAAATCAGTCTCTTCACTTACACTCCTCCTTCCTACTCTTCCCAGATGGAATTATACAGAACAAATCTAATCCTTCCTTCATATGTCCTCAAATATTTGATGGCAACTACCATGATCTGCTGCTATCTCACATAAAATGAAAAGGCTCAAATTATTCCCATTTCTTAAAGATGACCTTCAGAGTAAATCCAGATGATCATGAAAAAAAAAAAAAAGAAAAAAGAAAAAAAAACCTCATCAATGGCACTGCTTCAGTTCAGCCTAAAATAATATAATACATTTCTGTGGCTTTCAGACTAATACAAATGAATATAATAACTTCCTTTTGTTCATGGCCGATTACATTATATTACAACGGCATGACTTCCAAGGCTAGCATGCAAAAGTAATTTATTTTTCTCCCACATCTGTAACTATTTGGGAGAGCAACTAAGTCTTCATAATTATGCTGCAGACACAGTAAATAGAACAAACCCAATAGGTCACACTGTCACTCTAGTTCAGGGAGAGAACAATTATTTTATCACATCTAATTTGCATTCAACATTTCATATAGAACACTAAAGAGAAAGACATAACAGAGTATTACAAAATTACTACAGCCTTTTAATAGTTTTCCTTATTTTTAACATCTGTTAAACACCTTTTCTGCTTGAAATATGAACACACACACACAATATGTAAGTGACATGCCTGAACAATTTTCATTAAAAAGTCATTTCCTTTTAGATTGTGACTCATTTTACTTTGTGTGACATAGATTAAGTTATCAGGACATTAGAATTTCTGTGCCATTCAGTTTTTATTCTCTCTTCCTATCCCCTATACAAAAATAATTTGCCACCATCTTAAGAATGCTCAAAGTCAAGAAATTAGGTTTCTCCTTTCATCAACAGATATTACCAGGCATATTCTTTATGAAAAAAAAAAAAAAAACACTGTCAAAGATGCAGAACAGTAACAAGAAAGCACCTTCCCTGGGAGCCACGTCAGTAACAGAGGTCACCTGCTACTAAGAAACGAAACCAGTGAAATTATGGTTATTAAAATAGCATTATTAGAGAAATATATGAAACATCAAAATGATTCTGGTGATGCTAAAGGGGGAAAAATTCAACTCCATAGCAATTTTCTCTGCCAATCAAAGGATTCTGTATTGACTTCCCTCGTCTTAGAAGTCAGAACTCCTCATGAGGAGATCAATGAGTCCCTTGAGAAATGCTGTCTAATAGCTTTTGTGTGTGTTTTCACATGAAAGAGCTCCACAGTGCAAAAAACAAAATTAAAAAGCACCAGGACAAGGACAAACAACTCAGCTTGTTAATGAAGTACAACCAGGGATCCCTGGTAAAAGGAAACAAGCCTCAGGAGCACAATGGTTTTAGCTGACCATTTGCATTTCTGTTCTCTTTCCATTGTGGTCAGGGACTTAGATTAACTAAGAACATCATTAGCATCTTCGCCTGTAAAATGTGTTTGCTTGCTGCTCTCCAACGGCCTGACTCCTCTACCAGACTTATCCAAAGGCTGCCTCACGGTGGATAGCTAATTTTATACATTGAAACACATCAATTTAAGTACAATTACCAAAAAGCAGAGGATGGAATGTACTCAATTAAAGCAAATTCTCATTAAACCAACACATCACCTCAGCAACAGAATTTTCACACTGGAAGCCAAAGTTAAGGTGATGAAATGTAGAGTTGTGTCAACTCAGAACTAAATGGCACAACCAGCACTTGAGGCATGCAGCCATGGAGGCACTGAACTGCAGTGAGGCCTTCAGTACGTCTGAGCCTTCCATAAACAATCCTAAACCTGCATTACTCCAGCTTACCCTTGTATGGCTCTGGAGTAATTCAAATGTGGTTGATGTGACTGATGATCTGAATTCTAAATTTGCTTTCACTTCAGTTAGGTAATGTTTAGTAGATGCTGCGTTTGTTTATTGGAAAAACTTTTAAGCACACTGAAACACATGGGGTATACAAATCTATTACTGCCACTGAACTTTTGAGGAAATCTAAAAACATTAAGCAGTTTCAATGAAAATATAGCATCCATAGTCAAACAGTCTCTGTGGAACAGGCACTGATCTCAAAGATGTACTACAAGAAAAAAAGGTGAAATCTCTCAATGTTTTTTATTATGTGCTGAAATAATATTTTGAATAAATTGGTTGGATAATACTAAAACAGAATCACAAGCTGGACCTGCAGTTGCCAAATGGCTAACTAAAAGTAGGCTGAAGGCTGGCATTACTGATTTCCCTTTCTGTCTGCTTTATTGCCTGCAAACTTTGAGATCCCTGCTCTGCTCTCCATCTAGACATATGACTCAATTTAGAAGTGTCTGTAATACAAGGTTTGTTATTCCTAAACTTACCTATCTCATCCCTCTTCAAGAGAGAGGGCACCAAGATAAGACTAATTAAAGTAATTTTCAGGATTTATAGGATTTATGTCCAAATGCCAGCTTTTACAACTTCTAATTTCAGTTCTCCTGAAGCAACGCCTGGTAGTCACCTCAGATTGCCAGAAAATGGGCTCCTCATAGTCCATCCCATGCTGAGGTCAGTTCTGCAGGAGAAGTCAGCACCCAATGGTGGGACCCAAGACTGCCTAAACCCCTGCCAGCAAGAATAATCATCAAAGCCACCTCAGGCCACACTGATTCCTCTGAAGCCAAGAATCTAGACTGATCAATGATCACCCTGCTCCCACTCCTTTCCTGCGCAAATCTGGGCCTCTTCATAGTAGCTGTGTGCCCCTCAGCTTCTCCAGCAGAATCCCTTCCCTTTTCCTATTTTCCAATTAAAGCTTTTTCCTACAAATCGATGCTGATTCCTGCAGGTTTAATTTATATCATTAGTGATGGAGGGGCCATGCTAGTGACACCATACATACGTTTAAAATTAATTTCCCCTGCTTCTGTCTTTGCATGTGGTTTACAGAAAATGTAAAATCACAAAAGTGGCTCGCATTTAGGACTTGGGCCATGTGTCTGTAGGTAATGCTGCCCTACATCTTAGTTTCTGCCTCTGAAAGGTGGAAGATAATAACTACAAGTGTAGAGTTTTGTAAGAATAAAAATGCACATATATAAGTCATATTCCAGTGTCTGGTATATGACTCAATCGATGTCATATTAGTAATGCTCTGCTGCCTAACAGAGAGCACAGATTAACTTATCTTGAGCAAAAGTAGACACCTTACAATCCTAACAAACCACCCAAACCACCCTGTACTATTCTTCCTGAGACTAGTTGTTTTCTTTTCTTCCTCATTCCCACTTCACAATATAAGATTTTCTTGAATACATATATTCTCCAAAGGAAATTTTTTTAAAAAAATTAACTTATTCTCCATTCCGGCTGGAGATAATATCAAGGCCCTACTCTCTCTGTGCCACTCCACACACACAGACACCACTACTGAAGGGGTTGGTGGGAAAGATGGCTCTTTGAAGAAGCCCCTGAAAACCCTCACAAAGCCCTAACATAACACAGCTTGGGGGAAGGAGACATATCACTTCTATAACATAGGAAATATCCAGAATCCTAAGAAAAAGTCATGGAGAGAGAAAGTATCTCCTACAAAAGGACTTCCAGATTTGGCTCTTGGCCCAACTCCATTTGGAGATTTAGCACTCACTGCTTTAAATCCACGGGTACTAAGGTAGGGATCAATGCTTCATAAACATTTAAATAGGCCGGTAAGCCACTGAATCCACCCAAAGTAGATAAGCAAGAGTCAAAAATCTACCCTTCCTCCCTCCCCCAGTCTATAAACTTCTCTCACTTCATCTAATCAGGCATATTTTATCTTTCTCCCTCATACATTATATGCATGTATTGAAATGCATTGTGTCCATAAATACGTGCAATGTGTCAAGTAAAAATAAAAGTGTATTAAAAGCTCAACCACAGAAATCTGGAAAGCTCAAAAAAAAAAATTGTCTCTCAAACCCAGGGCTATTCCACAACTGTTGAATAGTTCAATTTATTTCCCACTCCATTCTTTTCCATCTTTTCTTTTTGAACTTAAATTGTACCAGCAGTTACTCTATACCCTTCGTCCATCTTTCTGCTGGTGTTAATACTGTAAAAGGCCTTTGTGTAACTCTAAAACCAGAAAATTAACATTGGTGCTGTGTTCATCTAGCAATTCCAATCTGTCTTAGTTACTGTTCCCATTGCTGAGACAAAACATCCAATGACCAAATTTAAAGGAGGAAAGTTTTACTGTAGCTCACAGTTGGTAGAAATTTCATCGCACAGTCGGCCTGCTCCAAGGCAGGGTGTCATGGAGGAGGGGTGCTACAAAGGAGAAACAGTCCATGGCAGGCAGAAGGCAATCAGGCAATGGAGCAATGAAGTAGCAAAGCAGCAGCAACAAATGACAAGGCAGCCCTCTTTCTGTCCCTTATATTCTATCCGGGCTACCCACCCTTAGGGCAGGTAGCACTCACCCCCCATCAGGGTGGGCACCCTTAATCCCAGAATTACACCATAAATCCATCCCAGCATCACATCCTTAATCTCAGCACCGCACACTTTAGGAGCAGCTGCCTCCCAAAAGCAGCTGGGAACATCTAGATACAAGCCATAACATAAGGACACGTCTTTTCACCTAGTCTAGGGTCTAGTCAAGGATCCCACATTGCAATGAATCATCCCATTTCCTTAGTTTCCTCCAGTCTACCACAGGAATTTTAAGACTGACGACATTAAAAAAACTAGTAACTCCCTAGACTTTTTTCAATTTGTATTTTCTCATGTCTTGTCAAGCTTTGGGGTTCACAGCAAGTGTTGAGTCCCTTGCAGTGCTTCCTATTAGGGGTACATGATGTCTTCTCACTGCTGATGTTAAACCTGATCAACCTGAGAAAATGGTGCCTGCTGGCTTTCTCTATCAAATGTTTTCCATTCTTCCCTTCTTACTAAATATACTTCAGAAGATACTTTGGAATTTTGCAACTATCCTGTTTCAATCCAAATTTTGCATCAGTCATACTGCTGTTTGCTCACTGGTGGTTTTCTGTTGCCCTCGTTCTTCTTATACTTATTTAATGGAACTATTTGGAAAAAAACAGCTCCTCCTGTTATTCAGGTATTGCATTTGTTTATGATAAGTAAACTGAAAGTCATGGCCTACACTTGTTTTGGTAATCTGAATTCCTATGCAACAAAGTATAATCTAATTTAGTTCATAAGCAAATGAAAATCTAATTTAGCAGCATATTTTTTCTAACAAATAAGAGCTCCAACTGATCACAGACAGCCAAGTCATCCCACTGTCTCACCAAGGGAAGGGGCTCCACACACCATGCAACCAAGGCACGCCGCCCAGCCACAGCTATCTGGGTGAATCCTGCTGCTTCACATGTGTCTGTCTCACAGCCACTCATATGCAAGTGGCTGCAGAGTTCTCTGAGGTCTCCTGAGTGCAGCCTGACTCAGGAATCATTTTTTTCTCCACCTAAACTTAAGCTTTAGCTTGTCTCCAGTTTGTCTTTAAACATTTGTATCACTATAGAATTGTAGTATTATCCTATGAGTTATAATCTAATATTGTGATTTTTTTTCTTTTAATATATTTGCTCAAGTTCTTTCAGTATGGAGCTCTTTCAAGGCAGATGTCAGGTTCACTATTTCTCAATTCTTTTGTGAACACTAACTTTGTTGTAATACAGAATACCCTAAGTTCATCTTATGGTTTCTTTTTATTTTTTGTTTGTTTGTTTGTTTAGTTGGTTTTTGGTACCAGGGATCAAACTCACGACCTCGCACTTGCCAGGTGAGCACTTATGCTGCTGAGATAAATCCCCGGCTCGTCTGTTTTCTGTTCACCACCCCTGGAATCAGTGTTCTCCAAAGAGATTCAGCTTCTCTTTTGATAAAGTGCAATACATGTTCATGATGAAAACCCTTCAGAAACTTGGAATACATGGTGCCTACCTCAACCTTATAAAGGCCATCTATGACAAACCAACAGCCAACATTATACTAAATGGACAAAAACTGAAAGCTTTCACTTTAAAATCAGGAACAAGACAAGGATGTCCACTATCACCACTCCTTTTCAACATTGTTCTGGAAACACTAGCCAGGGCAATCAGACAAGAGAGAGAAATAAAAGGAGTAAAGATACGAAAGGAAGAAGTTAAATTATCACTATTTGCAGGTGACATGATACTCTATATAGAAGACCCAAAAACTCCATTAAAAGAATACTAGAGGTAATAAACAAGTTCAGCAGTGTAGCTGGATACAAAGTCAGTGCTCAAAAATCAATAGCATTCCTGTACACAAACAAAAAACTCACTGAGAGAGAAATTATGGAAATATCACCCTTTACAATAACATCTAAAAAAATGAAATACTTAGGAATCAACCTAACAAAATGTAAAAGACCTATATGCTGAAAATTATACTATTCTGAAAAAGGAGATTGAAGAGGATATTAGAAAATGGAAGGATATTCCTTGCTCTTGGCTAGAAGAACCATACTAAGTGAAAATGGCCATACTCCCAAAACTGTTATACAGATTTAATGCAATCCCAATCAAAATACCATTGACATACCTCACAGATCTAGAGAAAACACTACTAAAATTCATTTGGAAAAAGAAGAAATCTAGACTAGCAAAGGCAATTCTGGGCAACAAAGGCAAGGCAGGAGGCATCTCAATTCCTGACTTGAAACAGTACTATAAAGCCACAATGATAAAATCAGCATGGTACTGTCAAAGAAATAGACCTGAGGATCAGTGGAACAGATTAGAAGATGCAAGCACAACTACAAAGACACTCAGCCATCTGATATTTGACAAAGGGGCTAAATATGTCCACTGTCAGAAGGATAGCCTCTTTAATAAATGGTGTTGGAAAAATTGGCTCTCCACATGCAGAAGACTGAATCTAGATCCATGCATATCACCATGCACAAAACTAAAGTCTGAATGGATCAAAGACCTACATATTAAAACAGAAACACTATATCTACTGGAAGAAAAGGTAGGTAGAAGTCTTGGAGACATAGGGGTAGGCAGAGAATTCATGAACAAAACATTAACTGCACGGGAAACACTCCAAAGAATCAACAACTAGGATCTCCTATTATTGAAAAGTTTCTGCACTTCAAAAGAAATCACCAACAGAGTGAAAAGAAAACCCACAGAATGGGAAAGAATTTTAGCCAGCAACCCCTCAAAGGACTTATATCCAAAATATATAAAGAATTAAAAAACATCAAGTCCCCCACATTCAAAGACCCTCTCCAAAAATGGGCATCGGAGATGAACACACAGTTCTCAGGTGAAGATGTACAAATGGCATATAAATACATGAAAAAATGTTCTACATCACTGGTCATTCGAGAAATGCAAATTAAAACAGTACTGAGATTTCATCTCACCCCGGAAAGAATGGCTGCCATCAAGAAAACAACTGATAATAAATGTTGGTGAGGCTGGAGGGGGCAGGGCTCCACTGTTGGTGGGAACGTAGACTGGTGCAACCACTAAGGAAATCACTATAGAGAATTCTCAGAAGACTAGGATTGGAAGTTCTATTCAATCCAGCCATTCTCCTCCTGGGTATTTTCCCAGAAGAACTGAAAAGTTCATACCACAGTGACATATGTGCACCATGTTCATAGCAGCACAATTTTTAGTAGCTAAATCTTGGAAACAACCAACATGTCCATCTACTGCAGAGTGAATGAAAAAGATGTGGTATTTTTATACAATGGAATACTACTCAGCTATAAAAAATATGATCTTGAGGCTTTCATAGGTAAATGGAGACAACTTGTAACTACCCTCATTAGTGAAATAAATAATCATATTTATAAATATTGCATTGTGCCTCTAGTGTAAAAAAGAACTATAAGAGTAATAAAACCCAAAATGTGTAATTGCTGTTGTAAAAAAGAGAGGAAAAGAAAGTGCTCTAAGGGATATAACTGCATGTATGTTTGAGTATGTAAAATAGATGACCATATTGCTGAATCTTTGTTGGATCTTTGAGCAGAACTGTTGTAGTCTCACTGTTTGAATGTCTACTTTGTAACTTGAACAACTACACCCAAGATGACAATATGTAATTTATCAATTAGTGATTTCTTAGTGTTTCTCTTTTTTCTTTTAGAATTCTGTATTGTTGCTACCCTTTTTCTTTTGCTTTTTTTTCTCTTTAAATAAAAATTTTTAAAAATGCATTACTGCTATTGTAAACAAGAGAGGAAATAGGAAGTGCTATAAAAGATATAACTGCATGTATATTTAAGTGTGTAGGATTGATAACCATATTTCTAAGTTCTTGTTGGATTGTTGAACAGATCTGTTTTCAGTCTCACAGCTTGAATGTCTACTTTGTATGCTTTATTTCTGTAACTTGAACAACTGTTTCTAAAAGGACAATATGTATTTTATCAACTAGTGATTTCTTACTGTTTTATCTTTTTTTTTTAATTCTGTAATATTTCTACCCTTTTTCTGTTTTTTTTTCTCTTTAAATTAAAAAAAAAGAGAGATTCAGCTTCTTTTGCTAGAGAACGGCATTTAGAAACCAGGCTGTGGGTGACATGTGTAGCTATGGGTGTCATAACTACTAGTCCCACTCAACTCAAAGCTAGGAAATATACATTTGAATGTACACAAATGCCACAACACACAAACAGAAATACACAATCTACATCAGTGAAGGTATCTACCCACACATTTATTTAAACTATACTTTCATACTAAAACCTCTTGTTCTAACCCAACACCAAAGGGTTTGTTCTATATATTTCCCTTTCATTATCTACCTCTATTTTGAAAATGTCCTTATTGCTTAAAAAGTCTTTAATAATTATCCACTCTGAGAATATTCAAAGTTGTTTTACCACTACTTACCCTTTTTACCCTTACCTTTGTGGGAAACCAAGTTAATATCTAGAATTGGAATTTGCTGTTTCTAGGTATGTCTGTAATTTCACAGTATCATAGAAAGTATTTCATATAGTAACTTTAGATTAGGTCTTTTCTTCCTTCAGGTAATTATTTATCCCACAGGGTCATCTACTACTGTTTACACTACTTTTGGCATCACTAGAGTGATGCCAACTCTCAATATCTACTATCTCATTCTCGTTTCTCATTTCTTTCATGCCCACTTCTAAAGGAAATTTATTTCCTTAGTTTCTGATTTATTCTCCCAATATTTATTTATATGTACTTTAAATGACAGGTTGATCAGAGATACCCTTTTTTACTTTTCCTTTCTGATGAATGATATATCCTAAAAATGACTTGATGTCAGTGAATTTGCAGTAATCTCTCTCTTTTCAATGGCTGCCAAGGACTCCATTGGTGAGAGGTATTGTAATTTATTCAACGACTCTATTTGTAAACATTAGATTAATCCTAATAATCTACAATTACAAATAGTGCAATAAATAATCGTTTGGAAGTGTATTTCTACATTGCCTTGGGTGGTATTTTATTAAATTCCTGGAAGTGGGCTTCTGAACAAAAGGCAGGTGCACAGATGATAGTGCTTTATAGATGCCCAGTGTCGCCTCCAAAAAGGCCACTCCAATTTGCGCTCCTGCCAACAACAGGTAACAGTGTTAAGCCCCATAGGTTAGATTTTTTTTTTGTTTGTTTCTAACACATCCTATACAAAGCACAGCAATCATCAGAAAGGAGCAAAAGGACAGGAAAGGAAGAAAGAACTGACCTACAGGGCTGACAGCATGGCTATCCAGTTCTAAAATAACAATTTCTTACAGCCTGTGAAATACAACTGAAACATCTTTGCGGACTCCTGCCGGGTTCTCTCCAGGTGGCTAGGAGGCTCACCTCATCCTCAGCAGCTTTGTCCTGAAGTTGCTCCATCAAAGGCACCTGCCACTGCTCCAGCACTCCACAGTCACCTCTCAGTGCGACAGCCTGCTCACGGCCTCCTACGTTCTCTTACATCCCACCCAAGGTAACTCACCTCCATGTACCTTCACCCCACTGGTCACTCAAGACTGAACAGCAACACTACTTCTTCAGGCTATATTTGTAAATCACAGGCACACTCCCTCCTCTTGCTCTACTGATAAAATTCCTTCATCTTGTCTGCACCTAAGTCACCATGTTACAGTACGGCTGACTCCAGGAAAATCTTCCTCCTTTGTAGAACATGACCTTGCTCAACTCTGAAGCTGTAGGTAAATGAGTTCTCAAATGGATAAAAAAAAAATGAGTAAACAACACTTGAAAATAGTATTGTCTTTATTCAAAAGCATACTTCTCTCTCATATTCCTGCCAATCTCATAGCGCTGAATGCTCAAGTACCATTTCTCTTAACTCGCTTTGAAAGAGCTGATACCAATACTTACATGTAGTACTCCCAAGTATATGCCCTTTTCTTCTTGACATTTGTAATTTTATTTTCCTTTGCTTTTCTTTTAAAGAATATTTTGCAACCTGTCCTGTAGGAATGCCTATGCATTAACCTACACACACTAAAACAACTCTTTTCTTTCCTCTTTGTAATATCCAAAGAAACTGAAGAAAAGTATTTCAATATTAAGTAATCAGTCTTCATTCTAAGGAAGTGTTATAGAACAGTATAATGCACCAAATGTTCATTTGTGTTTTGCTCTGGTTCCCTGGAGCCCTCCTCACTCCCCATCCCCAGGTCTGATGCACACAGACAGTCAGGAGAGGACCAAAGCCTTTGAGTCAAGGGAAATGAACCAGCTCTTTCCAAATCAGGTTGGACAGGTGGCAGAGCCAAAATTTTCTCCTAAGGGGGAAGCAACGCCCAAAGCCCCAAGAGAAGATTGGAGGGGCTCAACTGGGGAGAACAGGTTGGCTCCCTAAGACTAAGAATGAGCAAAGGGATGCAAGGGAGACTGTGAACCCTGCACCCTGCTGGAGTGCAAGAGGGCTCCCACAGACAGCAGACACTGTTCTCAGGAGTTGTACTTTGCAGAAGAGCACAGGAGGTCCCTGCAGCCAAGCCTGTGATCCACAGGGAGGCCTACTATCCCTAACATCCTATTGAATGTGGATCCCAACTCTTATTTAACTTGTTAAATCTCTCAAAACTCAAAATAAATAAAAACAAAATATACTACATCTTACATGTGAGTCTTAGGGAATGTGACACACAACTCACAGCTATAACCTATTAAATGCCAAAGCCACAAGGGATGGAGCATCATGCACTCTCACAAATACACCCTTAATTTGCGTTTCACTCTGGTTTGCTGGAGTCCTCCCCACTCCCCACCCCCAGGTGACCAAAGAAAGAATTCTAGAATCACCTACTCTTTCAGCATCTGAAATAGCCTTGGCCAATCTATGGAAGGAACAGTCTCCTAAATAGGTAACGGTCTACTGTCCTCTGCCACTTGAATCACTCAAATGGAATTCCAAGTTACTGTACACACATCATCTCAGAGCCCTCTTCACCCTCCTCCTCCAATATTTTCTGATACCAGATATCCACAGTTCATAGAAATGTAGGAAAGCTGTGTGAAGTTACAACACAAAGTAATTGTTTTATTTTAAAATAATCAAAAACTACAAAGTATTCTCATGAATATCTAAATAGAATGTTTTTCTAAGTAGTGAAAGAAACAGAGCTATGAACTCTTCACTGTGAGGACCCGCATGGGAAAAACTGCTCCACTCAATGGATACACTTTGCCACTTTAGCTGGATAAGCCCTGTGGTCTTCATCTGAATGCAGACAAGCAAGTTTTCTACAGATGGACATAATCTAGACATGGGTTCCTCCCATACATTACCAACATGTTCAGTACAAGTATTCTGACCTTATTTATAGTTAGGAGTTTCAACTTTTAACACAAATACAATCATGTGTTTGACTCTCAGTATCGCAATGTAGCATGGCATCATTGGTTGAATGCCCTTAGCAATGTGCATATGTTGTGTGCAGTCTTAGTTACTTTCTTGTTGCTGGAACAAATTACCCAAAACCCACATGTCAAAGGGGAGAGTTTTATGTTATCTCACAGTTGGTACAGATTTCATTCCACAGTCAGCTGGTTCTAAGGCGGGTGGAATAGCAGAGAAGCATCACAGATGAGAAACAATCCATGGTGTGGCAGGGAGTAAGAAGCACCTTTCTTCTCCTTTACATTCCATCCAGGCTACACAAATGCATCTTCCCTGTTCTAAATCTAACATGCTAAGCTATGCTAAACAAATCTGTAGACTGATCCAGTACCATACACCCATGATTCAGTCCCTTCCAACAGCCCCTCCTATGAGCATGGAGGCTTGGGGGGACCTCAAGATATAAACCATAACAGATGGTATCATTTTTTATCAGTAGAATAGAGTTAACATTGATTTTAAAATAAATACAGATGAGATACACAAATGACAAACAGGTATGTTAAAAGATACTTAGTATCATCGTCAATATTTTGAGAAATGCAGAGATTATCATTTGATACCTATTAAAACTGATTATCAAATGAACTGTTTTAACTATCACTGAAGACAATAGAGTACTTGACAAATTACAGATGCATTTCCATATAATCCAACCAATCTCTCTTCTGAGTGTATGTTTGAGGGAAATGAGATTAGTCTCAAAAAGGTACCTGCATTTCCACATTCATACCACCATTATTCACCACAGCTAAGAGGTCGAAGCAGTAAGTGTCCATCAACAAAATGCCCAAGATGCAATATGTGTATGTGCCAACTACCCACAATAAATGTAATTATTATTACAAATATATACTAACAAAAATTTTAAAAAGAAAGTAAATATGGTATATTTATACATTGGAATACTATACAGCCATAAAAACAAGTCAACTGAGCTACACAGGACTACATGGAGAAACCTAGAAGGTGCTGTGCTAAGTAAAATGGTATCAAATAATGATAAAAGCTATGACTTCATTTATACAGAGAACTAAATAGGAATCATATGCATAGGAACAGAAATGAGAATGGTGGTTGCCAGCTTTTGAGACAGGGTGATTTGGGGCAAAGGCTACAAACTTTCAGTTCATACAGTGAGTGAGTTCTTGAGATCTACAGTACATCATAGTGATTAAAATTATTAAACTGTGCCATGAACTTGAAAATTGCTAGAAAGTATATCTTAAGTGTTCTCACTACAAACATGTGCAAATGCTGACCACATTTTATATGTGAGAAGATAAATGTATTGACTAGTTCAGCAGTCTATACAATATATATGTATATCAGTCTCTTAGTATTTCTTAAATATGCAGTTTTCTTTGCCAGTTAAATCCCAAAGAGGTGGAAAAATAAAAATAGAGTAAAAATAAGTAAATTCAAGTTGCATTATTACCACCTCTGAAAGTTCTGTCCATTAGCCAATATTGCAATGCAACCATAATCAGGACAGAATTTTTCCACTAGAAATGAATTAATAACTGAAGTTCTGAATATGCAGCATGCACTAATCCTGGTTTTAAAAATCCCTAATGGGCTTTATAGCAATGCAATTTGGCAAAGTGAGTAAAATCCTCACATAATAGATGAAGGTAATTAGAGATGCAGAGCAAATTCTTTGCAAGTGCCCTGCATGCAATTCGGACACTTTAGCTCCTTCTTTAGAAATGGGGATATTAGAGAAGGGAAGAAATGCAACAAATCAAAAAAGACTAAGGTAGTCTAAGCTATATCAAGCCCAAGGGGATTTGGGCCTTGAGAGTTGTTATAATTCCTTCTGTATTCATTTTCCAAAATCTCCCAAGAAACTGGCCCACTTACAATTAGTGAATCTTTCTATTTAGACATAGCCTAACTTCAGTTTCAATTGCCAAAATGGGGTGACAATGGATGGTTAGGAAGCAAAAACAGGAGTAGCTGTGCATTTTAGGGAAAATTCAGCCCTTTAAACATAGCCAGCCAACACTCTGTGACTAACAGCAATTTTTCCATGGAAGCTCAGGTTTATTTTTAGCACATGAAGAATAGATTTGGTTAACATCAAAACAACTGCCCAGTTAGACTTCAAAGAGAACTTCATCTTCACAGCAAATGCACCACTCAGAACTACATCTGTCACTAGTTTAGTGAAATTCAACAAGGCAAGAGATAGAAACAGAAACAGGGAATGGAAAAGATGGCATTCGAAGTCAAGGACTGAAGATGAAATGCCGCAGGGACTGAGGCACAGGACACAGTGGGGCTGAGGCCACGGTGATCTCCACAGCCCTTTGGTGTCTTCTTCAGAGCAAATGGTGTGACACTAAGTTAGCCGAGAGGTGAAAATGGGAACGAGCACAATGAGGACAGCAAGCCGCTCTCTAGCTGGTGGGTTACACGCTGCTGAAACGCATGGCAGCAGCAGGTTCTGCAAACAGAAGCATAATGGTTTCCTGGGCTTCACGGCAAGACAGTGATCCCGCCCCCCAACAAAACCACCCACTACTATCAACACACGTGGAAAGAGCATACTCAGTGTGACTGGTGCTCCAGAACAGCCGGTACTTTACTGCTAGGAAGATGTCCAGGCACGAGGTCCAACCTCAATGGTGCACCATTTCCACATGCAACTGCATGTTTACTGCTTGCTTACCATGAACTTGAAATTTTTTGACCAAGCAAAAAATATGTAAGTAAAGTCAAGGGCCATGAGAGATAGAACTTAGATCATACAATTCACCACTCACCTCAAGTTAAGTATAAGGAAACAGATTGCTAAGAATAAGTGTCTAAGAGCCAATTATCATGTGTACGTTGAAAGCTGGGTCTGAAAAACAAAGTCTTCAGTGTCTATACTCCAAGAATATCTTTACCATCTACCCTCCATTTTGCTCATGTATACTTTGGATTTTTCACACAAGAGGAAAAAATATGATATTTAAACTTGTGAACCTGTTCTATTTCACTTAAGATCATGGTCTCGAGGGACATCCATTAACCAAAAAATGTCTCAACTTTATCCTTCCTTATGGCAGAGAGCAGTTGTTCAAACGGGAAGGGAAGGATTCTGAAATAATAAAATTGAAGGACAATAGATGGAAACAGAATTTTTGTAAATGGGAAGCTGCTGGGAGCTGCTGAAGCTGGAAATTGACCACACATGCAGGTCTGCGGCACGGCTGGGACATGACTGTCCCGAAAACAAACAGCGCCCAGGTCAGCCACGTGAAGAAGCTGCTATAGCCCAGAAAACACCAACCCCCTAGATAACCCAAGCAATGGGTTCCTAGGCAGTGGGGCTGAAACTGACAGCATCTTTTCCAGTATGAAAATAAACACGCTGCACTGGCTGAGCGGTACCTTTCCTCCCATCAGGATAAGGGCTCCACTTGACCCCAGCTTTGTCTTTTATTTTTCTCATCCTGTTGTGGTCCTTAACCCCAAGAACCTCAGGAGCCACATGGGCTGCAGCAGCAAGGAGAAGAAGAGAAGAAAGGGGAGTGGAATGGAGAAAAAGAATTAGGCTACATTATGCACAGGTACACATGCCCGGTATGTATGTGATCATTATGTATGGCAAACACATACTAATAAAAAATAAATGTAAAAAATCTTCAATTTCTCAGTTCAATGATTCTTTTAACTCTGAAAAGGAAGCTGGTTTCTTACAAGCAGGGCCACTGAAATGCTGGGTGATCCCCAGTCAACCAGGGATGCCCAATAAATTCGGTGTAGATATTTCCTATATTTAGAAGAACTGGCTGCTTATTGTGCAACAAGAAGGAAGTGACTCAAGTGATGCCTTTTACTCCACTTGCTCTCAGGTTATATAAATGACAATCTGAATGGCTCAGTATTCCTTTGGGGTCCTGGCTTGGGGGGGTCCTATTCTAATGTCCTCTCCCTAAAAGTGACCAGAAGTAGCTGATTATTAAGTCTTCCAGTAATTGCTATGACAAACCTTCTAGTCATGCCTTCAAGTCAACACATGGTGGATATATTCGGCAGAGAGTGAGTGACACGCAGCCCTATTTTTGATGATAATATCTTTTAACAGTTGTCAAGACTAATTTAGCAGAAGGCTATCGTAATTCGTAATTCCTGAGGGGCTCTCTCATCTTCATAGAAAACTTCAGGCTCCATGAATAGTTTTTTTTTTTTTTCTCAGAAAAATGTCACACTCACTGAATTTTGACTTATGTTTCTAATATTTGTCTTTTTCTGTTACGATGTTTCAAGTTTACCTTCTCATATGGAAGGACTAACTCTACAATCACAGGACCCTTACCTCCAGGAACTACAAACACCAAACTCTGGCTGGAGTCATGTGGAAATCCTTACCCTGCACTCACAGCCTCACTGGCAGAATCATGGATGAAGGAATGGACCTGAGCCACAGCCAGCCCCACTCCAGACAAAATGTGTTTCCCGGACCTCACTAGAATTCAACTTGTGTAGTCGTCCTTTACTTTACCATTATGTGCTTTGGATCAAAAACACAAACTATTTATTTCAGATCCCAGAGTAAATATATTTAATCCTTTAATTTGATTTCCCCCCTTTATCTCATAGAACAGCTATCCAGATTCATCTATCACGTGCTATGGAGAAAATTAATTTTATCATTTCATAGAGCCCTGGAAACTGTACTTCCACAAAGCTTCATCCGAAACCTGTGTCTTTTAAACAACACCCACCCCAGTGGAATGTTCAGAGTAATGATTACCCTTCTATGGTATGGAGCACCCTAGCATGAACGGTGTAACCCTGCTAGGGAGACCACAGGAAAGGGGTTCAGCTGAAGAGAAGAAACTGGCTTCGACCTGCAGAGCAGGAGATAGGGGTAGCTGCAGGCCTGTTTCCTGGTCTGAGAACCTAGCAATGAGACTAGCAGTGCTGCCAGTGGCTTCACACCTGCCCTGTTACCTCTTGAAGCTGGTTTTCAGAGAGGGGCAAGTCTCACCATTAAACAATTAGTGCTACTGGCAACAGTGTAAACTTTCAGAAAAACAGAAACATAGGTGTCACTGTTACATGAATAAATGGTTTAGTTTTTAAAATCTATCATGCAGTCATCTAAAGCAAGTGTATTTGTGTATTTTTTATCACTGGTCAGGAATGGATTCAATGTGAAAAATAAAAGTTTTATGTAAAAAGAGGCCAATGGATTAAAATAATTTTAACAGGTAGCATATAACACTCAGAAAATCATTCTAATTCTACAAAAAACACAATATATTTTGAATTATCTTCCCCAGATTTTTCCTATTAGTAAATTGGAAAATAAACATGATTTCTTAGTAATAATCCCTGCTGCTAACTATGACTGTCTCTCCTACTCATTGCAGGAAACCTGGCACTTGGATGGACGGTGCTGGTAAGAGGGATGGAAGGTGACTATTTTTGCCATTCTTATGCAAATAAAAATCCCTGTTACCCAAAGCACTAAATTTTTTAAACACTTAATTAAAAGAGGGTTTTGTAACCTGTATGTTGGAAAGAATAAATATTTGCTATTAGTTTAATAAAAGCTGTTTATGCAGACTCTAAAGAGTCTGTAATTGTCTTACAGGCAAAATTTCTAAACCCTTTATGATTACTTCTGATATATATATATATATATATATATATATATATATATAGAGAGAGAGAGAGAGAGAGAGAGAGAGAGAGAGAGAAAGAGACAGAGAGAGAAAGAGAGAGACAGAATATGTAACAGAGTTTCAAATCATCTTTATCTTCTTTCTGTTTATTCACAGAACTGGCCAAAACCACTGTTCTGTTGGATTTCTTACTAAATTTTCTCTAAATCTGAAATGAATTCATTCTAAAAAATGCTACAATTAGAAATTATTCCCATTAAAAGCTTTCAATTTTTTTTTTCAAGAGGTAGGTCCTGAAATGATTCTTAATATAAGAGGTTCTTGACTTTGGCTAGCATTATCTGGGGAGCTTCTCCAACTCAGAAAGCCTCTGGGAAGGAGGGACCTAGGAACCAGCACTTTTACAGCTTTCCAGGCAACTGCTGCTACATCTAGAGGCTTGTGTGTGACCTGAAAGCTGCCTCTCACTCTTCCCCTCCTAGAGGAAGCAGGCAAGCGCAGTGGACCAAGTGCTGATGCTGGAGTCACTGACTGTCTGAAACCTTAGCAACCATTCCTTACATATGTATTTTAGGGACCAGGGAAGCCACTGAGAACCTAACAGCTGACGCTCTGTTACACAAGAAAAACAAACCATGTATTTTCTGAAGCCAAAATTGCTTTTGTACCTGAAAAAATTTTGTTTCAGTATAATAGAAGTATGAACTTCTTTCCTCAAATATGTTGACATATTTAGAAGTTCATTTTTATGAATTTCTAAATCGAGAGTTTTTAGACAAAGAAATTCGAAAGTTGGTTTTACCTCTGCCCTGTCTTAGTTGTTCCTTTTGTTTTCAGATCCTCTCCTGGAGCCCTTGTATTCCTGCAGGTTTATGATACATAATGACATCACTCATCTTGCAGAGTTGGTGCACATACACTTCATACCCCAATCACTGATTTCTTCTTCCTTTCCCATCCCTCTCCCATCACAGCCATGACCTCTTCCCATCCCCAAAGTCTACCTTCCCTTTCCAATAGTCTGCACTTTATTTATATTTTAGGTTTCTCATATAAAAATCATGACATTTAACCTTATGCATCTGATTTATTTCACTTAGCATTATGATCTCAAGTTACATCCATTCCTCTACAACTGACACAGCTGCATCCTTCTTTATGACTGAATAGTACTCCATTGTGTCTACATACCACATAATTCTTAGCTATTCATCTGTTGATGGGCATATAGACCGCTTCCAAAACTCAGTTTTTCTGAATTGTGCTGCTATAAGCATGGGTTTGTATGCATCACTGTAATAGGATGTTATTAACTGTTTCAGAAAGATACTCAGAAGAGGTAGAGCTGGGTTAAATGAATTTTTTTTTAAGTTTTTGGAGTAAACTACATACTGATTTGCACAGTGGCTGTATTAGCTTTCATTGCCACCAACAAAAAGTAACTCTCCTACATCCTAGTCATTCTTAACTGTAGATAGCTCCATTTCCTTAGGAAAATCATTATTTTATTCTTCACCTCAAGAGTGAAAGTGAAAACTATTCTAAATAAATTCCAAGAACAGTAAAATAAATGTGCGTGCCAATCACATGCCAAGCTGTGTTTATTAGTTTCAGAAAATGTGAGAGTTAATAAAAAAATAATAATGTATTTATTCAGGTGTGAAGTCTACTGAGATAAGAATACTGATATTTCTGTGTAGTGAAAGACGTCCCCATGAACTGGTCAGGTTTTTGTTGCTGGTACCATCATACATAATTTAACTGAGGAAGGCTTTATCCTGATTCCCAGTTTCACAGGTTTCATTCCATGACCACTGGCTCTGAAACAGGTGCCTCACGGCACAAGGGCGTGGTGGAACAAAGCTGCTCCTGGTGGCCAGGAGCACAGAAGAGATACACAGCCTCTCCTGCCAGCTCCAGTGACCTGCCTCCAGCTGGGCACCACCTTTTAAAAGTACCATCAGCTGTGCACATCGGTGGAGCAATCCCCTGATAAAGAGCAGCACCCACAGACACCAGTCACCTTCCTAGAAGTCACCTAATCCGGGCAAGCTGACAAGTTTAACCACGCATTCCACCCCATGTCAACCTGACGCCCAAACACACCTTCTTAATCATACTCCATCTCCAAATACAGACAATTACAAAGGCATCACTCCTCCTAACGTGATGTAACTGCTCTGCATACAACCAAAAGCACACTTGAGATTTCCCCCAAATCTCAAAAATTGCAGCAATTCTCAAAAGCAAACTCTCAGCTGTGAAACTTCATAACACTCAAAAAGCAAATTACACATACCCAACATACAATGGTACGGGGTAACACTTCCATTCCTAAAAGAAGGAATGAGATGACAGAGAAGGAGACCAATGCAGTACTGAAACCCAGCAGGGCAAACATTAAGTCAGGAGCTCCTGTCTGATACTCAGGCACACGAGGGCAAGATGTGGGTTCCACAGGCTTCACTGTCTCAGACCCTGAGGCCTTGCTGCTTACATCCCACACTGGCCTTCTCTAAGGCTGGCAACACTTTCTGCAGACAGTCTATGTTCCAGGAATCTCCAATTTTCTAGCATTTCCAAAGAACCTTAAACTTTAGTCCCACGGTTTCACACAGCTGCCTCTAGGGGGCACACTTTCTGGCCTCCTTTGAAATAGAGGTGGAAGCCTCTCCGATTTCACCTACTCTCCTGTAATCTGCATTTCTGAAAAACTTACATTATTACATGTACAACACTAAGGCCTGCTGCCAGCAAACTCAGTAGCCAAACTACAGACTGAATTTTGGGCTGCTTTGAAATTTCCTCTATCAGATCAGTTAGTCTGCCACTTTACTCATCCTTCCAGTGTTGGAACATGGGGAAAATGTAACCTAACTTTTTTGCCAGTGTAGTAAGTATGGCTTCTAGTGCAATCCCCAATATAGTTCTCATTCCTCACTGAAATGGCATGAGTCTGGGCTTCAATGTCCTCCTAGTGTGAGCATTCTGCTCTTCCAAGCTCCAATCAGAATTACCTATCAAGCTTGGCTTACAACATTCTAGGGCTTCTTTAGGCTGCATACCAGTTGCAAAGGCTTCAGAAAAATATGGTCAAGTACAACCACAGTAATGACTCAATGTCTGTGGCACCAATTGTCTGCACTGGTCAGATTTCTGTTGCCAGCACCAAATATCCACCATACACAATTTTAAAAAGACAGTGTGTATTGTTGCTCACCGTTTCGAGGTTTCCATCCAGCTGCAGCGGGCTCCAGGGCAGAAATAATCACAAAGGATGAGCATGGTGGAGCATAGCTGCTCCCTTAACTGCAGACAGGAAGCAGTGAAAGGGGCAGCAGTGCCAAAGAGCACTACAGATGCCACCACGGACACACGTCTGCCTGGGCTGCAGCTCCCAAAAGCACACTCAGCTGGGCGCATCAGTGGGTGAGTCCACTGATGCATATGGTGTGCCTATGACTGTATCACTCTTCCAGGAGAGGACAGTCCAGTAGAAGTGACAGTTGAAAACCTGAGTAAGGTATGTCCATTTAGATTATAAAACTAAAAGTCCACAGTGGGCTACAGCTCAGTAACACAGCACCTGCCTGGCAGGTGCAAGGTCCTGAGTTCAATTCCCTCTACCCACAAAAAAGAAAAAAAGATCCACAATATATGTAGAAAGTCCTCTGAATCTTTTTTGAGTTAGCAGATGAATATCCTATTCTGTGATGGTACAGTAACAACCACCACCAAGTGTTGGTTTTTGCTTTTATTTGGTGACTTCTTAGGCAATCAAAATGCCTTTCAATTAAAAACAACACATTTTATAAAGCATGGGGGATATTATTCAGGAATTATGGGACTGCATGCTATCAACTGTACAGAGGTACCTTAGTTCCCAAGTTTAATTCTTTCCATCAGTCTGGTCACAAACCCAATTGGAGGAGAACCGAATCAAATTCAATTCAATGGTTAAGTTCAATGTTGACCTTATGGGGAAATTTGATTTGGCTCTTGTCCAATTTGGTTTGCAAGCAGAACTGTTGAACTAATTAAGTTTGTGATCTGAGGTACAGCTGTATTCTATATCAATTTCAGTAACATAGAGCTATTTATGTAAAGTCATATACATGGGACAAAAAAATCTAGAAACCCTACCCTTTCCCTGACAACTCTTCCTTACCTGCCAAAGAGATCTGACATTTGAGAAAAATTCTGATAATCCAATTATGGAAGGTATTAAAATTGGTATTAAGTAGAGTCAAATATTTAATACAAGCCTGGTTTGTTGTTCCCTGTAAGTGGAGACTACTGTATTTCATTTCCTTAATTTGCAACTATATTTTGCAGTGAACAGTTATAAAGGAAAACTATGTAAAAAAATATTCACCAAGGCAAGCAGCCAGGCAGCTAAAAGGCATGCTGTCTTGTGGTTTCATCAACACCTGCATTTAGAAGGTGGCCAGTTTCATGAGGTATTTTAAAGAGAGATACACTAGGGCAAGATTTTTGTCCAACTTATTTTAAGGGAAAAAACTTCAGAATAAATTTCTCCTTTTACAGATTGCTTTGCTATTTAGGAGACAAAGCTGCTCTTTACAACTGAAACTGAATTAGACAGATATTAAGTGATTAAAATATACACTATTTTAGCAGCTAAAAGAATGCCTGACTGTATGTGAAGAGACAGGTGATTAAATGTGAATATTCAAAAAGTGATATAAAAGTGATCCATGAAAAAGAAAACATGAAAGCTAGAAAAATACCTGGACTTAGGATAGTAGCATCACACCACTCACCAAATTAACTGGCGGAAGAATGCTAAGGAATCAGAGAACGACTCCCACTAAGTAAGAGTGTCAAAGACAGAGCAGGATTTACTCCAGACTATAATGAAGACACAGGATCCAAGGGACAGGGGAATGAACCCTTAGGCATGTCCACAGAGAACATCTTATGAAAGCCCTTTCCGTTAGAGTACCTTCACAGGAGCCAACGGGAGAGCAATGTTAGTATTTCAAGAAGGTAAGTTTGGCAAAAATATTAGTGAGAAAGACTTGTAATTACTAATTTAGTGCAAGAAGCCTTCACTCTCATTGACGTAGCTATGAATCTTTGATGGATGCCATCCCTCCTGTAGCCCAGGAGTAATTTCTCCTTCTGAACCAAGGCAAAGAAAACAAGGGGAAAATGGGAAAAACATAGCATCGCGAGGAAAGAGGTGACTCTCCACAAGACAAGGACTTAGAAGGCAGATACAACAGAATTTCTAGTATCACGTTTAAATATCAGGACCTCACTGTTGTCTTCTCTATCACTGGTATTTTACACAGTGGAGAAATTACAGATCCACCTTCATAAAGAAACTCCAGCATCTCCTTACACGTACCATTAGCATGTGTGGTGTTCAATTGCATCAATGGAGACATTATCGTCTATTTCCACGATACCATTTCCCAGAATCCTGAATTTTCCTTAATTTGACAAGGCCAACTCTATAGATTCTGTGTTTTTGCTGCACTTCTGGCTCCAATCTGCTCTGCTAATTGGAAACTCGGGATCTCCTTGCCTATGGGGGAGCCAAGAGCAGCTGCAGCCTGAGCCAATTCGTCCCCCAAGTCTTTCTGAAACACAAGCAAGGTGGTTTCACATTTGTTCATCATCAGAGCATTACACACATCTGTGAAAGTTTGGGGGAAGAAAGGATGATGGAACGGTCGCCATTGCCCCTGAGGTATAGTGTGGAAGTGGACCAGGTTATTAACGGGCCATGGGGGACTAATTCATCCACATTGTATATTGGGATCTGTGTTCATTAATCACCACGGTGACCTGCAACAAAAAATGCAATGCTGAAACGTTCTCTTCATTACAAAGGGTCAGTCAGCTAGGGAGCAATTTGCAACCCACATAAAATCTGTATTATTTTCATGTTCTCTTGACTGTGGCACAAGTTCATCACTGTATCTCAGGCAGCTGGTTCTTATCCCCAAAGTCATTTCTTCCCACTGTAAACACAAATACACCAGGATGTATGTGGACAACTCAGGGAAGTCTAAAATAGTGTTTTTGAGTGTTATTTACCTTCCTCTTTTCAGGAACACCTGGGAAAGATGCCTCACCTAAACTGTGAGCATCAGACACTACTGACAAAGCTACGGAGCACACAAGGGCCAGAGTTTGCACATTAGAATTCAAGCCACACTCCTCATCCTTCTCAGAGTATCTCCTCAGGATGAGGCAAACTCCTCTAGAGCACCTCACAAACTCCTAGGCTAGAGATCACAGCAAGGAGCCTGGAGTACGGCAGAAAATAGACGTCTTCAAAGCTGAAAACCTTGATCTTTCTTAGGGTAGACCATCACTCAAGTACTGGTAAAAGTAGGGTAGCAATAATTGGTACTCATCCTCTTGAACAAAACATTTAGTGGATTTTTTAAAATATTTTTGATTCTGAAAAGACTCATAGCAAGTGTGCATACATTAATGGGGATACGGTGTGACATTTTAAAACAAGGACACAACACAGGGTTGTCTCTAAAAGATATTTGGGTGCCAAGGGGTGAGTAGGGTAACCGAGATGTTCAAGACACATAAGTCATGGCGGGTGAACACAGGGTAACTAAAGCTAGAGACACAGCCACAGCACGCTGTCTGCGGCTGAGAATGCAGCTTTGTACACCAGAAACTTAAGACCGGCTTCAGCGCTGTTAGCACTCATGCAGAACTGGTCACTATGAGATGAGTATGAGTTCTTTTGCTTGACTGCAGTAGTCATTTCATTATGCGTATCATGTTGTACACTTTAAATACATGTAATTTTTACTTAAAATCTAATTATATTTAAATCTACAAAATAAAATATATAAAAAACAGTACTTGATTCTCTGGGTAATATACAGTCTGAAGCACATGGCATTCCATCCTCCTAGTTCAGATATGACCAAAAATTAGATCTGTTTTAAAATAAGGAATAATCTACTTATATTTTTCATACCAAAAACTTCAAGCATTTTTTTCCCTACGTACTATACAGGTGAGTTCAGAGGAAGGGCAGCACAGCCAATCAAAGGAGTTCTGCTAGAGAAAAAAGCGTACACATGTTAAGTTCTGAAAACGATTCTACAAGAATACCTTTATGGAGAACTGTTATGAGGTGGCGGGGCTGCAGGGAAGTGTGGGCAGGGGCAAGGAGAGGTGCTTGTGCATCTGAGGGGCAGCTGCTTTGCACAGTCCTCTGAACATGAAGGGAACACAAGTGCTCACTGTGGGGTGAAGCCTGGCTTTAGGCAGGCAGGAGAAATGGAACACTTTCCTCACTGGCTGCTACCTGGAAAACAAGAGGTGGTAGGGAAGAGACAGCAGACAAACTCCTCTATGCCACAGGAAATAGCACAAAAAGAAACTGGCAAACAGGTCAAGCAGCTCGGGGCACTTTCCTTTGATTCTGGTCATCCTTGCCCAACTTTTGACTCTCTCAAAGTTTCCTTTATTTATTCATTAAAGACTTGGCAATTTGAAGAACATTCAATATCATCTCTGAAAGAACCCACTCTAACTGCCATTCCTTGAAAAGCGTCCAGCATTTCCCCATGCATAAGCAAAATTTTGAGGAAACTAAGTAATTGTCTTCCTAAGAAAGACAAGACAGGGGAGAACTTATTTTGCATGATTTCTTTTAATAGAACTCAAAAGGGCATAGTACTTCAAATGAGAGAAGAGGGCCATGAAAAGAATCAGTAAAGAAAAGGATAAAGATAAAGCCCAGCCTAGATAATTAGATACCATGATAAAGCAATATGCAGCAGTCAGGATTTGCAAAAAAAAAAAAATAATCAACTTACCAAAGCAAAAACTTGAGAAAAAGTTTCCCAAAACTCAAGGTCAATGATGAAGATTTAAAAAGAAACCAAAGAGAGGACAATCAACACGCATTACAAGAATACCAGAGAACAGAGACAACACTGCAGAGAACAATTATCAAACAAGTGCAATTAAAACTCTTAATTCAGCAAAAGCTCCCAAAACAATCCATTAAAGGTCAAAAAAAAAAAAAAATCCCCAAGGATATATTCCTCTCAACTGATAAACCAATGAATTCATTTCTAATTTATAAATTTATCATGATAGATAACTATCCCAAACAGTATATAATTATGCAAAAGTCACCTGACTTCTTTTTGTATTCAGAACTCTACGGAAAACTCTATGACTTAGAAGACCTCGTTTAGTGAATGTGGAATCAAAGCAAGCAGGATGAGACAGTCAGCAAAAACTCTTAATGTTAGGGCTCAAGGCAGATGGAAGCACCCTACAAGACACAGAGCCATCCTAATGGCTCACAAGTGCTTGGAGGCCCCCACCACAAGCCCTCTCTCCTGGACAGCACTCAAACCTGCACTAGTCAGCGGCCCCACTGTATGGATACTGTACGTTGGGAATCTGACTGTCACTTGAACAGGTTCTTTATTAGCTGTGTTAATGTAATCGATCAGGTTCCAGTCAAATTTTGCTGGCCAAGAAGCAATTCTGACTTTAGAGGCAAAAAGAAAACCTCCATAGAGCTAAGCATTGATCTATTATATGTCAATATTCAATTTAACACTCAGAGGGCAAGTTCACTACTGTTATGATCCTATTATTATGAGGCAAATCAGTATAAACCCCTGTACTGACAACTTTTATTCAGAGGAGTTGAAAAACTTACTAAAAGTAGGTATTAAATAGATGGATATTGAAACCTCTACAAATCTATATTTTTTATCTTCAGTTTCCTTGAATCATTAACAAAACATTGATCATATATAAAACTAAAGAAATAATTCTGTCTCTACTGCCTCTCTTCCAAAAAATGAGACCAGAAAATGGACATGTCCCAATTCTCAAGCCAAATGCCCTAAGTCCCTTAGAAATTTTAAACCATTTTGCTTTCAAAATTCTCAATATAACGAGAAAAAATTAAATCATAAATAAAACCCTTATTTATTTTATTTAAAATAAACCCTTATTTTATTTATTTAAAATAAAATTTTAAATACAGAGATATAAGCAAACACTAAGGCACACAGATAAAATGAAGTTAGAGGCAAAGCAACAGCACTGTATTTATGTATGCTACGCCAAACTCTAGGAGCTAAGTTTTATGATGCCATTTTACAGGTGAGAAAACTTATCATTATCTCAAGGTCACACAGAGAGAAAACAGTAAAGATGAGATCAGATTCCATCCATGCCAAACTGGGAGGACACACTTCCTGTCAAACCACCACCCAACCTCTGCGAATAATGAAAGCAATTTACATAAACACAATGTAATGGAACTAAAACGTAAACAGAGAAAAGAATGCAGGTAAGAAAATGAATACCAATTTTCAGTTATCTTGTCCCAGAGAAATAAAATAAAAGGCAAGCCGGGTTCCTCTGTATGAACGGGGTGTTTGCCACATCAAGTTGTCAGAATATTAACTTGTATTTTTGAAATTAGTCTTTCCAACACACTTTTCCTGAAATTTGGGTGTCCTAATTTATTTACAGCAGACGGTGACATTTGTTGTGAGCTTTTGCTTCCAAACGTTAGATTTCTTCTGCCCACGTCTTTGGGAGAAGAGCTGGTAGGAGAGATGAGAAGCAGAGGCACAGGGTGAAGAGAAAGGGGGCCCAAAGGAGGGCACAGGGGCGGGGAGGAAGCTCAGCCTTCCGTTCATCAATAGATGCTGAGAGCTGATAAAACTGTAAGATACTCTCGAACACAAAGTCAGTCATTTGCCTTTAAAATGTCCCCTGGCTAGGGTGACCTGTGAGTGTCAGGTATCTGCAGCATTTCTCACACAGACATACATGGTAAGCTGCTGGTGGGGAAAAGTACAGGAATGAGTAATGTTATTAACAAACTCTGCCACCCAAGGACAAGATAAGATCACAAAGCAGTGCCATTTGAGAGTTCTCCTCAGGCGGAAATAAATGCATGGCATAAATCCACATGTCCTTATCGTTTAAACTGGACACACAAGTGTGTACACACATGTATACATGCACGCACACTCAGTTGTGAACCGGAGGTGCTGGTCTTCATCCAATATTTCCTGGGTAAATATGGTACAAATTCAGTCCAGTGGGAAAATCACTTTCCCTCTCTCCTGATACAGTTTGGTGTCTTAGGATATGCTTCTAAGCTTAAGTTCCGAAATGGGTTCTTAAGATAAATCCTTCTCTAGAGATTTGCTAAATCATCTGAAGAAACCATTTTACTCTTGGCTTTTCACCCTGACAGTCTTTTCCACTGCCTGGTCTTTAAAAATCTGTATTCATACTGTACTAAGAAGAACTCTATATTATGATGACTAAGGAGAGACTTTACTCTTTAAATACCATCTGGTAACCAGAAAGCTCTTTTGAACTTTAGAGAGTCAAGATTTGAGTATCAAAAGCTGAAATGAGCTCTATTCAAGACATAATCATGCTCAGTCAATTGAAGTAGTTAAGTAAGTCCTCATTTCTGAGAATTAAAATAAAACAAAAATGAACTGATATTAATATAAAAATTCCATAAAAGGTATAAATTGATACTAGGACACCTACAAAAAAATGAAATGCTTTGGGTTGGCAAATCTGTTTCTCCCAGGATTATAAATAAAATTTATGGGGGAAGATGTCAAATTTATATTTAACTAACTTTCCCAGGATCTACGGACACTCAGGAAGAGATTTTTAACACAAGCTTGCAAGGAAAAAGCGAATGGACTTATATAAGCCAATCAACACTCATCAGACAGGAGACAAGAGTTTTCATTGCCTCTTTTAGGGCAGTTATGATATAAAAGTAAACAAAAATAAATTAAATCTTGGTGAATTTCAGTTGACTTTAACTTCCTTGTGGGGGGAATCAATTGTGAAATCAATTTTTGAGGAGCTTTCTAAACATGTAATTAAACTCTTTACTACTCTTTCATGTCAGAATTTGGACAGATACACACTCAGGACATTTTTATTACTTAAGTCTCAAATAAGGCTTGCTATATTTTTATTTCTCCAAGAAATCTAATGTAAAGACCCAAAGTATAAAGATGGGGCAAGAACCTTTGGCAATTAAATCACATTATCGGATTCTACCTGAAAACAGCTACTTGCAACGTTTCAATTGTGTGTGTGTGTGTGTGTGTGTGTGTGTGTGTGTGAGAGAGAGAGAGAGAGAGAGAGAGACAGACAGACAGACAGACAGACAGACAGAGACAGAGACAAGCAGCCTCAGAATGATCCTAAGACACACACACATGGATGCATACTCATAACTATTTTTATTGTCTCTACTTAATTCAGAAAATATTGTGTACACCCAAAATTTTAAAACCTATGTCTTTCGGGAAGAATATGAACTCCTGCATAGCTGATCTCTACAGTGAAATGCTGGGTTCAGATCCCATCTTTAGTCCTCAGGACAAAGGTCTCCCTACTCCACCCGCCGGGTACTAGCAGCTGACAGCGCTCAGCAATCCTCCCAAATCTTGAGTCCTCCTACCCAACACCTGCTATAGGCCAAAGTTTCTAAAATGTTTCAGTTCAGAGAAACTTTCCTACTATTCTTTAAAACTTATCTAACCTTTAATGAGTCAAAAAAAACATAAAAAATAAACTAGTCAAAACTAAATAAACATACATGCCCTGACAATATAGCTTTCACTCAGCAATATAAAACTTTTCAAACCTCCGAAGGCTATATACGACAATCCTCATTTCCTATTCCATGTTGCTTTTCACATAGCACCTGTTTTATTCACATCAACTGTTCAAAACCGACTGTCTCAGTCACCTTCCTGTTAACTGAGACAACACTCAACATGCACAGTTTAAAAGAGAGGCATCGACCTGTCGGCTCACAGTTTCAGTCCATGCCTGGCTGGGTCTAGGCAGAAACAGGCTGGTAGAAGGGTGCACCAAGCAAAAGGAGCTCAAACCATGGTAGCCAGAAAGCAGAGAGAATAGGGAAGGGAAGAGTCAGGGACAAGAATACACCTTTTAGGTCACAGCTTCATTACTCCACCTCAAACCAGGCCCTATCTCCTAACAGCGCACATTTAGCTACTGAACTCGGCAATGAATTTACTAATGAGTATACACGACATGATATAATCAACTTCCGCGTACATGAGGCTTTGGGGGGACATTTTAGATCTAAAACACACCATATTACATTGAAAGAAAATAGCCATCTACTGGGGAAACTGTAAACCACCTTCAGTTAGCAGTACTTGCTGAGGCCTGAGCACCCCCAGACACCAACTCAGGAGCTCCACAGCACCCAGTGCACAATATGGAAACCAGTCCTGAGCGAACAGGGAAAGGACACTCAAAGTCACCTTCTTCCCATGACCAGGCTACGTCAGGAGACTTCTGGACATACCTGTAGGACCAGGCACCTTTCAAGTCCCAAATACTCATCCCAGTATGGAAGGACCTTAAAGGACTGCTGCAACCTCACTGCTTCCCATGGGATCACCTGAGGCCTCCAATGCAAGACCACTGTTCAACTGCTCCCCATGCCACACCTGCTTTCCTCTCTTCCCCGCCCCGGCTGACACCCAGGGTGTGTCCCCAAGAACTTCCTGCACACCAGGCAGCATCTCAAGGGTCACACACAACTCACAGAACTCATTCAGTGATGGCCATTTAAAATGAAAAGTGAAAACCGGAAGAAAACATTACCTTCTCCAGCTAGTCTCTGGGAAGCACACTGTAAGTAATATGTATCCGTTTTTTTAAACATCATCTTTCAGTTTTGTTTGGAACAGCATAAACAATTGGCAATTCAATCGCACATTAAAAAAAAAACTAACAATTTCAAAAGCAACATAGCATTAATTCAATCCCACAGCTTCTGTGTCCTCCAAAGTTTTATTTCAGTGGTGGGTACACTGACCAGATGGTATCCCTAAAACCCAACTACACAGGCAGCCAAAAAGAGTCCAGTCTCATTGGGTTTGCAGTGATATTTTCATCTACAGCAGTGCTATGAGGCTTCTAAAAAGCTATCCTTATAGACAGTTTCTCTTACACATATCATTTCAATTAAAATCCCTGTGGGGAGACACTCTGATTTAACCCAGTACCTGCAGCCGCGCCTAACAAATCACTGCCATTCAGTAAATGTACTTGTTGAATTTTTTTAAAAAAAATCTCTGGAACCTAGTTTCTATATTCTTTTTTAAGGATGATTATTTTCCTGCCATATAAACACAAGATAATTAACTTCTCTCAAAATATGAATTAAGACTACTGTGATATGCATGTATTTCAAAACCTACTCACCCAAACAGATCTTCTCTGCTAATGAAAACTGGTAGGACATCATCCCCAGCAATACCATAATATATCTCTAATGTGCCAGATTTCAACATTAAAAATTTAAAAATAAACACCAACATTTTTACTGTAGCCACAAAGATAGAGTTGTAAGTTGCAAATTTGGAATGACTGTCTATAAATGTACTGTACATTATGAGTCTTTTTTTTTTTTGGTACTGGGAATCGAACTCAGGACCTTGTGTTTGCCAGGCAGGGAGCCACTCTTTAATATGGCCATGAAACAGGCATCTAATAGAACTCGCACAAAGCTAGGAGGTTCATAAAAATATAAATGAGCAGTGAAAGCTCTGTCTTAGACTTTATAATTTAGAATCTGACAGGACAAATTTTTTACTTATAATCTGAAGACATACTCCACCAACCACTACTGTGCAATCTATCCACTTGCTATAATAACTAATTAAGAAAGACAACATGTTGGATTACTATTGTTGTTCAGGCTATTCAAAAAGTCAAAAGCTGAATAAATAAGGATTACAATGAACCTGATTCAATTAGAAACAGAGTTTCTCAGAAAGCTCATCTGGTACAAACGGTAGCTGTACTGCGGTAGACGGTCATTTGTTGAATTAAATCAGTGATCTGAGCGTAGCAGGTGCAGCAATGCCTGAACTTCAGCACACCAGCTGGAAGCAGCTCCAGCTTCCCAAAGCTGCTAACGTTACTCACCATCTCAAAACCCAAAGCTCAAGGGAAGCCTGCAAGCCTCAGAATGAGTTTACCAAACCACACTCGAGAATCTAGCTCAAGACGAAACAAGCAAAACACAGCAGGCAAACAAGAATTTTAGATTGATAGATCTTGGATTAAATCCTAAGGCTGGTTCCTATCTCAGGTGTTTCATTTCATACCTTCCCTCAATTTGTTTTATTCACAAGAGAAGCATTCAACAGTATAGTCAAACAGAACAGATTTGAGTGTGCCCCCAGAGGTTCACATGCTTAGAATCTGATCTCCAATGTGGCAAAGGTGAGAAGTAGTGAAGCCCTTAGAGGTGGAGCCTAATGGGAGGTGATTAGGTCATGGGACACCACCACTGGAAGGGATTAATGTGGATCCTACAGGACTAGATTTGTTTTCACAAAAATGAGTTGTTAAAAAACACTCTCTCAGCACTCTGTGGATGCCTGTATCACCCAGTTATCTTTCATCCTCTGACGTATTCATACCATGAGGCCATCTGCCATGTGATGTAGCTAAGAGGCACCATGTTCTCATACCTCCTGAACTATAAACTAAATAAAACCTTTTTCCCCGCTTTGTACATCATGCTACATCTGTTACTGCATTATCCTAACAGAAAAAGGACTGAGACTTAACCTTGATCCATGCTTTACAATCTCATGTTGTACTACTGCAGACCTCTCAGAGGCTGTTGCTTGGAAAGTGGTACTCGAGCTATACTGAACGTGAAGTTAGGCAGAGGTTTGTGCCTCCCCTTCACTTATCTGCATGACTCTGCATTATGACCAAATCTCTATCACTTCAGTCACTTCCCACACCTGTATCGCTGGGTTACTGTTCAGACTCAATGAAATAATATACTTACGTACTAACAAAATGTCTTACATACAGACCAGAGGCGAGATCAGGACTGGCACAGCAGTAGTACAAACAGTAATAAGAAGTGTCTGGCACTGCCCAAACCAGTTGGATTAAAAAGATGAAATGGATATACTTCTTGGCTTCACTGCCATCTTAGTTTGGACAAACACACCCTTTGATGTCCGTGCAAAAATGAAATCAATTAATGTATGCCTTAGCACACATCCTTATTACTGTCATGAGGGCTGAAAGCCACTTAAAAATTGTATCAGAAGACTTTTGCGTAGATTTATAAAATTCTGTGTCCAAGTTTCCTAAGTGAGTTTACAGGAAACAATATCTGGCAACAAACTCACAGGCTAATGCAGTTATTTTGAAACTTTCATTTTACTTTTTAAATGTTTTCTTCATGAAGGATTTTTTTTAATCATTTTCATTTATTTCCATAATGATGAAAAATCCTACTGGTATATTTTCAATAACTTTGCTGGTGAGAATTCTAGCAACACCTGCAGCCACACAAAAAGTTAGGAAATTAGGAATTTTTTTTTTTCCCCAAGCAGTATATGTTATTCACCTTACATTTGATAATATTTTAGGTTATTTTGTTAAGAAAACTAGAGAATATCTATATAGATTAATACACATTCACAATCATTTACTAGCTCAGCAGAAAACAGTGTTAAGATTGTACAATCATTTAAAAGTCTTGATCTTTTAACTTTAGCTATTTTGATTCAATTTGCTACTCTTTGTACCCACATGGATAAAGGTTCTAAATCACTTTAGAGCTGAAATCATAAACAACGGAGGGAAAATATTTATGTGAGGTAGTTTCTCATTAACCTTGTACTAGGAAAAAAAAATTTTTATCCCAAACAAAATGGCAACACCATCAGCAAAAATATTTTCAATATACGTACTGTTTGCAGTTGAAATCTATCTCCTCTGGTACAATATTCTATTAATGGCCCAACAAAACAAAAGTTCAATTATAGTGGCAGTGCTATATTTGGTCCTAATAGGTTGACCTTCTCATTTCAGGGTAAGTTCTAAGTCTTCTTTCTGCCAATTTGCACTGGGTTATAACTTCAATCTGTTACAGTATGGCAGATGGGACTTCCAGGCCTGGGCCTTAAAATTCTGTTCTTTGTCTGGTTCTACCTTCTGTCTGCTCCTTTTGAAACATTTGCTATCTAAGGAGTTCCACTTTAGCATGTTTCCTCTGTGACGGGATGGGAAACTATTCTAGATAAACAAGCCCATGAAGGTCTTCTGCTGACCACCCCAGCTAAGCCTCTTCTTGACTAAAATACCAAAGATAGGGGAAGACAGTTCCCCCTGGGTTTCAGCAACAACCACTGCCGTCACATCCAGGCATTCAGATCGTCCCTGCTATGGCTCCAGACATCGTTGAACAGAGACAGGCCACTGATTTTATGTCCTGCTAAATTCCTGATGTTTCAAACACAGCAGTATAATAAAACGGCTATCTTATGTTATCAAATTTGAGATGGCTTATGAAACATTATGTACACCACTACCTAGAATATAATCTAACAACTCACATAAACGATGAGATGTTGAAATCCTTATACTTTTATTTAATTATCTGGAAAACTTTCCATGTATTATTGTTTTTTCTTTAAATCTTCAACAGCACTTACCACTTCCCAAAGGTTATTTGTCATCAAAAGAACACATAATGTTTGCTGTATAGGATTTGTCCTTTTTTTCCAAACAAAAGAGACTTCTTGCGATGGCATGTAGCTAATTATCTTTGGTACAAAAAAAACTGCAAATAAGCTTCTAAGCATTTATTAACAAATTTAAGGAAATTCCGTTCTTGATTTTGAGGAAAATTTTGTCAACTAGTAAATTGAACATTGATTTTAAATACTGAGAAAAAACAAATTAGGTTCTCTAATGTCCTAGAGGCTGATTTCTATTATGGAAAGTTTCAACAAATACAGACAGAAATACAAACCCTCACATAGCCATCATCCAGCTTCCACGCCACCACACAGGGCCATCTTTCTCATCTCTGTCCATTCTTCCCACATTCCCATGCAGTTCCATGCTAATCCCAGACAGAGTATCATTCTCACAAGCTTTTCTGTATGAAGCTCTAAAGCAGGGTGAACAAATGACCCTGCACGTCAAATCCAGTCTGCTATGTAGCCTTACAGATGAAATTTTATTGGAGGACAGTGACCTTCACTTATTAACAAACGGATTATCCATAGCTGCCTTCCTCACTAGCATTCAGGAGCTGTAAGAGAGCACACAGCCTACAAAATCTAACATTTTCACTATCTGCCTTTTACAGAAAGAGTTTACGAACTCCTGCTCCTAAGATACAAAGACTCTCGAGGAGGGCAGGTGTGGCATAACATGCTTTTGCTAATCATCACATGTCAGTACCTGGACTTGGTGACATGATTAGCTAAAAGCTTCATAATCTCATTAAGTAATAGTCTCAACATAAACTATGTATAGAATGTATTGCCATGTGTAGCTCAAATCAGCTCACTTTGAAATGATTTGGCGGCCTTCTTAGCAAATTTGATTTTATTCTTGCTTTTCCTCCCAGTACAGAAGACTACACAAAACAAAAAAAAACAGATCTCCTCTACTTTCTTCCGGTTTCACCTGTGTTTGCCATATTAGGACAATTCTGAATACACTGTACTGCACATCTGCAGGAATACTGTTGAACCATGCACCACTTTCACATGATTAAGCCATCACTGAGCTGTCCACTGCACAACTTTTGGGCTGGGCGAACGTTCTTCTCAAGACATCTTATGTGTCACAGGATGGTCCCTGCCAGTAGCCTGAGTGGGCACAAGAATTAATTCTCATCTCATATATAATTCGAGCTTAATGCATTTTACTACTTTCTAAATAAAAAGCCAGATATTTGACAAAGTTTGGTGCAGATAGATGGATAATGATTGCAAAATAGTCTCATCATCTTTGATATACTTGAATCATTTTAGATAAAATATACTCTGCTCCTGCACCTCAGGAGCTCCCATGGAAAGCCCCACGTGGATGATTTCTGAGTTGTTTTCAGTACTTATTTGTTTGCAGATACAACATCTGCAGTGCCTGAGCAAATAGATCAATGCATTGATGAGCTTCAGCTTTTGTTGTAAATCTGACCTTTAAATTCTATGGCTAGGTATTTGAGCCCACATTTTTACTCTCTCAAATTGCCATTTTATCTTATAAACCACATGACCTTGTTTAATTACATTTTTGCCTGGACCAAACAATGAGTGACCTATGAACATTTTGCTAACCCCAAAATGTAAATTATTTCTCCCCATCCCAGGATATTTATTAAAATGAAGACTGACATGAAGTTTAGCAAGAAAGTAAAAATTATCAGACAAATGTGTGGCAAATCTATACTAATAGAGACTGTACTACCGTAAAAATGAATACTATTTACTGTCATTTTTCAAATTAGAACATTGTGAGCCACAAGGCAAATCAATGATCAAATAAGAATTATCCAGGAAACTTTGAAGAACTAGAACCAACCAACCACCTAATTCCAATTTCTAAAGACAGGTCACTTGTTTAGCTTGTATTCTTACATTTTCTCTATTGTCACAAAGGTTTACAATTCAAATAGTCTTTTAAAGCCTAAAGTCTTAATGTTTGGACACAAATCTATAGAGGCAGACCTTCAATGCCAGTAAGTTGAATGAAAAACTACACTAGCATTTTTAAATATAATGGGCTACAGGCAAATGGATAAGCATAGTGCCCTAAAACTGAGTACAATGGAATAGAAACAGGAAATTTATTATCATACCAAAGATGTATTATTTTAAGTGCTGGCCTTGGAGAGAAGTGATTCATTTTGCTCACTGACATTATTAGAAAAATTTACAGTGATACTCACCTTCCAAGTGGGCTTCAGGAGGCCATTAGCCATACAGAAAGGTGATGCAATTTTGTATCTCAGGAAAAAACATATGCAAGGGTGCAGAGCTATGAAAAGACCATGACAAGGTCCTGAGTTTGGCTCATAAAGCACACGGGACAGTGGCATGGGATGAAATATGAAAGTGGAATGATAAATTTGGCCCAAATTACATTATCAAGGAGTCTGATCATAAAGGCAACAGAAAACTACTTTCAATTCTGAGGGAGAAATAAAATAGCATGTGGGTTTTAGAGAGAGGTTCTGGTGTTGAAGATAAGCTGATCTACGGACATAGGAAGTGTCCTTGTGGGTCCTCCCAGACCTGTAAAGTTCACGCACTGTTCCATAGCCTTGGGTACTACCCGGAAGTGTCAGGCCCTTTAGAAGGCAAGGCGGCAAGGGAGGAAGTTAGGTACGGTGCTGTTCCTTGGGAGGAACATTGGGTCCCTGGCTCCTTCCTTTGCTTACTGGCCATCCTGAGCGAAGTAGCTCTTCTCTATCACCATCATATACTACACCACTCTAGACCCAAAGCAACAGGGCCTACTACCATGGATTAGAGCCAGCACCAAAACAAATTTTGCCTTTACATTTCCTCAGATGTTTTGCGGCAGGAAGGAAAATCTGACACAGGCAGGTGAGGGTTACTCCAGTTCCTAGTCCTTCAGGACCCACCTTAAAACTACAAAATGATTTTTTTTTTTTTTTGGTCCATAAACCACTTTGCTGAAGACAATTATTTTGAGCAACCCAGGGAACCTCACTGGCAGCAGCAAACGTTTCAGTATATAATGAAGGTGGGATCCAAGCTGACTGAGCCTCTCTCCTAGGCACTGGTCCTCTCTGGCTCCTGTATGAAGCTGTTCTTAGTTCTGTCAGCACGATCTTAGCTCCATGGTTGGGGTGAAGGCCTCTTTCCCACTGAACACAGTGCAATTTATGCCTCAAATGTTTATTGTTGTCATAGTTTGAAGCTTATATGGAGGCTCCCATTAGTTAACAAAACTCTTAATACAATTCAAATTGAACCTAACATTTACAAGGGCCAGGACTTACTGGGCAATGTTAAAAACATTAACTATTGATTTCACCAAGCAAAACTCTAGTTTCCAAGACACTGATCTATGTAAATCTACACTAACTGGAAATGGAAGAAATGACACTGAAGGAAAAGAAACTCTTATGATGATGGTTCTGAATTTTAATTCCCTAAACTTTAATATACCATAATTGAAGTTTTAACCATGAATCAATTTTCATCATAACCTCTTATAATTTGCACCAGAGCCAAGGGATCCCCATAACTTAAATTTTAAGTGTCTATGAATGTTACATTGTCCACTGCTGGCATCCTCCCTTCACATCACAAAGAAAGTTCATACTGTCTCTCAGAGTTGTAAGTCTCAAAAGCTAACAGACACCAAGAAACCCAAACAAGTACTATTATCCATTTTTACTTTTTCCAAATCTGGCTTTACTTAGTGACATCAGACATATTCTTCCTAGAGATGTCTCTGGCTTTAAACAGTAAAAAAGGTAGCTGAAAAGCTTAATTAAAAACAATCTCCTTCCCAGACCTGCTAAAATATAAAGAACTACATACAATTATATAAAAAAAAATCTAGAAAACAACATAAAGCACTTAAGGCTATTCTTCCCAGAGTTTTTAAAAAAACGTATGCCTGAAAAGCATTTTTCCCTCCATTACAGAACAGCAGTTCCTATTCTAAACCAGTTACAAGCCACACACACACACACACACACACACACACAGAGAGAGAGAGAGAGAGAGAGAGAGAGAGAGAGAGAGAGAGAGAGAGAGAGAGATTGAGATTGAGATTGAGATTTAAACAGTACTACACTCTTTCCAGGGAAGCACGCTGAGATAAGCATTGAAGTCCTCCATGGAACACTCTGGCTGGCCCCAACATAATAAACTGCTGTTTACCTTTGTATTCTGTTTATGCCACATGCACATTGTTCATCATTATTAAATGATCCTTTTTTATCTTTCTATGACAGTTACATATTTTAACAGGTGACAGTTTGCCTTTATAAGCAGCAAAACACTGGTTTATTAGTATGCCTGTGTGGCATAAAATAGAGTTCATTTTTTACTGAAATAACTGGAGGAAAGAAACATCAATTGTTCAGGGTCCTGAATAGCTCAATGTGGGTATAGAAGGTACTGGCAATAAATTAAGACAGGTCTGCCTTATTTATGAGGCTTAGGTATTACCCTCTCAGTTGTGACTATGCATGAATTTTAAGTAGCCCTTTGATGAGTGAGTCCACTGGAAGCAACACCATAAACGCTTATGCAGCTTCCCAATTAATCGGTTCTCTGCTATGCACTCAAGTAAGAGTAGTACCCTATCACTTGAGACGGTTCCTGTCCACAGCAGTGCAGAGAGACAAAGGGACCTGTGAGGGTGCAGGTCAGGAGGGCAGCAGCTGCCTAACACTTCAACCTAGGTGAGGCACAGGGCTATCCTTACACCACAAAAAGGACACAGAGATGGAGGAGGAGGGGCCACGGATACCACGGAGTCACTAAAATGGCAAAAAACATTCTCTGTTGCATACAGTTCTAACAAATCCCAATCCAATTCATTATGGAAAAAGCCAGCAATGCTCTGGGTGCTTTCTTAGCACAGTGCTTGGAGAAATGCCTTTGCCTATGTATAAATGTTGTAACCAGCAGGGTTTCCAGAGGAAAGAAAATCTCTGGCAAATGGCATTTAGGAATCACAGCTGCCAGAAACTCCAGATGCCATTGTTCAAGTTTATATTTAATAATAACTTAAACCCTTCTCACAAATAACGCTTTGCCGCGTGTGCTCTGCGGAGGTAGCAAGTAGCCCATCTCTCAAGGAATGTCATCTTCCGGTGCTGCCAACACAGCCCAAGCGAGAAGATTATTTCCATAGCTGCTGGTAGTAAGCACCTCATTGGGTAAAATATGCCCCTTTCGAATGATGGACGGCTCCAGAGGTGTCTGCAGAACCGCAGGTACAGGGCCAGGCTGAGATAACGGGCTTGACTGGTGGCTCAGTGATTTGTTTCTTACCTGATAGGTGAGCCATTCTCCCTGCATCTTCAAGGGACATTAACTATACCTGTCACCCTGAAGGCGAAATTCACTAGGGGCAACACTGACAAGTCCCTGATGGTTATGAGTTCATCCACGGGAGTCAGAGAGTCAGCAGATCAGTGATAAAGCAAAAAGTATTTGTTTTCTCAATTAAAATCTCGAGGGGAACCTCTTATTTGGAACCCAGCAAGGGCCTCGGGAACACCGATATGAACCGTTCCTTCTCCAATGAGTTAATAAGGGAAAAGTAAGCAAATTCCTGGCAATGAAGGAGTAGCTATGCTTCCTGAATATGTACCTGTCCTTGCTCTCTTGCCCTCACCATCTTATCCACCTCTCTACTGTATCCACACACACAAGCCCCGAGGATGTTTTATCCATGTTTTCATTATAGCACTTTAAAAAAAAAGATCAGTCAGCTTTTTGCACTCCTTTCTCACTAAAGTTGCTTCTGCCCTTTGAAAATATGAAAGCCCTTGAGTGATTTTATATTTTCAAAGGGTAAAAGTGCTAAAAGAGCACTCCTCTATTTCAGAGAGGAAGAAAAAAAGGAAATCAGTCTGCCTAAAGTGCTCGCTTGGAAAAGGTAAAAATGAACTAGCAATGTGATGAGGAGTTACCCATAGTAATACGTGGAGCACTCTGGAGTCCATGGCTGGAAAACCACCAGGCACCCACCTCAGCGCCTCTCTGCTTGCTGATTCTAATGAAACAGCTCATTTCTACACCAGCATTTGGATGAAGAAGGTCTTCCCAGCAGTAACTCCTACCCTGAACAATATTACTGTGGGAGTTCCCTTTCTCGCCACTCACCTATCCTTAGGGTCAACAAGACATCTCTCCCCATCCACTGAAGATTTCTCCCTCTATGGATTGTCTTCCTCTCACAGCCCACACCTTTTCTTGAAGGTACTGGCTCTTCTTTCTCCTGCCCTCCCCACCTGACTGCTAGGAATGACTTTGTGGGAAGGATCAGATTTCCACACTTAACAACTCAGAACAAACCGATGGTCCACTTCTAAAGGACATGGGTGTTTTTATTTCCTCCATGGAATATAAGGTTATATTCAGGTAAATGCAAAGATTCCTAGCTCATAGTAAGTGAGAGGTAGGAATATTTCTTCAAACAAAGGGCTATAACCTTACCTACCTCAACACCAATGCTGTCTCCTACATCTTTGTGCATAATTTCTACCCACAACTGATCACTCAACTCCAATATCACTTCTGCTGCATAAACTCTCATTTACAAGTTTTGTGGAGCTCTTAGATGCATTGCCACTAGCTTTCTGGAATGTTTCACTTCACTTCCCACAATGCCTTATGAACCTTATTCTAATGTCTCTCTCACTAGACTTAAAATCTTTTATGGCAGTTACGGTAACTCTTATTTTCACATGGTTTCTAGCAACAATAGGAGTACTCACAAGTATAAATAAAATATGCATTAGTATTAAATGCTTTGTATATAACTATTTACTTAACCCTTATAATACTTTGATGTAGCAGGTACTATTTTACCTACATTTCATAGGTGGTGAGATTCAGAAATGTTAAGTAATTTTCTTATGCCCATATACTTAATAAGCTCTGAAAACTGCATTCTCACTAAAATGATCTGACTCTTCACATAGCACTTTATTGCCTTTTTGAAAATTGAGATTGCTGTGCTCAGATATTTTGCATACCTCCATAATCCATGTTGAAACTTTATCCCCGGTGCAACAGAATTAAGAGGTAAAGACTTAGAAGGTGGTCAGTGATCTAGCGCACTCCCCTCATGGATAGGATCAGTGCCTTTATGCAGGTTTTAAGGAAGAGATTTTGCTCCACTTGGCTTTGAGATCGTGGCATTTTATGTCTTTTCTCATTGGAGTATGGTATCAGTTTCTAAAGGAAGTGATTTATCTCCCAACAGTACTAGAAGGCACCATCTGGATAGCAGACAACAAGGTTCAACATAGCAAGTGCATTGGTCTTGAATATATCAGTCTTTAAACTGTGAAAAGTACATTTTTAATCAATTATCTAGTCTATGCCATTTTTCTATTAGTAAATGATCTGTTAGTGTAATAAAACACCCAAGATAATCAACTAAAAAACAAGAAAGATGTATTTTTGCTCAGTTTTAAAGGGTACAGTCCATGGCCAGTTGTCTCTGTTGCTTTTGTGCCTATGGGTAGGCAATACAACATGCCAGGAAGCACACAGTAGAGAAAGCTGCTCAGCACATGGTGGCCAGGAATTTAATAAAACATAAAATAAAGCAGAGTCCCACAGTTCCCTTCAAGGGAACACACAGTGACCTGAAGACCTTCTACTAAGTCCCATTTCTGATGATTTCGAACACCTCCCCATAGCAACAAGCTGAGGTCCAAGTCTTTAACACATGGGCCTTTTCCAGATACTCATCCAAATCACAGCAGCTATGGCTACAAGAATGTAAGACATTCTAGACAGGAACACTGTCAGTTCACTCAATATTTTCAGGGTGTATTCCTTTTTTTTTAACTCAGAGCTATTGCTTGCAATCACTTATGACTCAGGTAAAATTAGTTAATGCCTTTGAATTCTATCTTCTTTGTAATTTCAGTTTTCTCTTGTCAAAGACTAGTCTGCTATATGGATAGCATAGTACATATATCTGTTAAAGACATGTTATTTCCTCTGATCTAATATCTCCTGCTATGGTAGATACACTGTGTCAAATTGAGAGAAGTTTAGAAGTTTAACTGAGAGACTCACCAGGGAGCCAGGATCCTTACCTTGTAAATATCCACATCCTGTGCAAGAGAAGGGCACAGAGATTTTGTAAGTGCTACATGCACCCTAGGGTAGGGGCCTATGTACAGTATAAGGGAGAAGAGGTTTATTTCCCCCCTTTGGCTCTGGCAGTTCCTTTAAGTGTTGCCCCAGTGCCATGTCACCCTGTCTTGGAGCCAGTTGATTATGGACTGAATTTCCCAAAAACTGTAAGCTAAATAAACCTTCCCTTCCTTAATTTTTGGTATTGGGTAACCAAGACATCTACTAAGGGGTTAAGACTCATCAATCAGTTCTCAGGCAACAAAAATTTAGTTTGAAATTCAAGTGATGATTTCGCTTATAATTCATACTTCTGTCAGTTTGTATATCAACACACGTACAATCTTTGCCCAGTGCAAAGTCATGTCACACACAATAGAATTCTAACTCCATGGAAGAGGCCTTACTACTCAGACTGTAAACTTAGCCCACTTAGTTCTGACACAGCAAGGACCACCTGAGGTAGCGTCCAGCCATCAGCCAGCATGAGACCAGGAAGGGAGGGTGCCAGCAGATGGTAGCCTGCAGTGCCCCAGAGGGCCAGACTCCCTCCTTCATTTCTATACTGCTGGAGACACTACAGAGAAAACAGGAGGAGTGCTCAAGGACTGGTACCCACTAGGAAAAGTTATGACCTATAGACTGCATATCTATACCAGAGAAAGTGGGAAAAACAATAAAGGTAAGATTGCAACCTGCACTGACTCAAGGGGCCTCCCTCATGATTAGGAATAACTGGGGCAATGTACTTTAGGAAATTAGCTTCATCTGGCTCTGAGAGGCATCCTGTTACCACAGGACCCTGGAACTCATGCTTTCGTTACAAAGTTATAAAGACACAGTGACATGATACTCAGGTGACAAATAAATCGTGTGTTGGAATTAGGTTACCCTCTGATCAATCCCTACTCCGCTACAGATTGGAAGTGGAAATTTGGGGAAATACACCTGAATTTTCTTTTTTAATAAAACACATAGTAATGGTATAGTTTCTATTGTTTCTGTAAGAACTAAAGCAAATACAACTCAAACATTTAATAAAATGGCACAGAGCACACAAATATCATGTACAATTTTCAAGGTAGAGCTCAGTTAACACAGAAGTAATCATTTCAGTTGGTAGCATTCATTCATCTATTTACTTACTCCTGGAAATACCAAATGGTCCCAAACAATAAATATACAACATGGAGAAAACAAGCCCAGATCATCTAGGTGCTTTATGGGGAAAAATACATGCAACCTGCCACAGAGACAAATACTAAACAGGAATGTCTAGCATAGTTACATACGTACACACATTAGGAGAAACATTTCTGCAAATTGGGATTTGTGGAACCTTCTATGTGGAGGTGAATGCTTTGGCTGGGAGGAATGGCGGGGAAAGATGGATGGAGGCCTCATGCTGAGACTCGGTGCACCAAGAAATAGGGCCTTCAAACTGTTTTCATGTTTTATTTACTTTAGATGTAATTCTTTAAAAATTCATTCAAGAAGGTGAGAAGGGTACTCACCAAAGACTGATTGCTCTATTATTAATTTACTTTGCCTGAAAAAGTCCATATATTTAGTGAGAAGCAGGAAAAGTACAGAATGTAACTGGAAAAAATATAGGTATAATTGCCCTTAGCTTAACCAAATGTATGGCATGTATACATTGACCATTAAACATAATTTTAAATTGACTTGATTATGACACACCTAGCAGATTAGTAAAGCATATTATTTCTCGGTGGTATGTCTGTGAGATGTTTTCAAAGATGATTGCATGGAGATCAGCAAATGGAAAGAGAAAGACCAACCTTATTACAGGTGCCACCATCTAATAGGCTTGCAGCCCTGATAGAATGAAAGAGAAGGAAAGATCAAGTTTGTTTCTGTTTGAAAAGTTCCATTTGGGGCTGGGGATTTAGCTGAGTGGTGTAAACACCTGCTTGGCAAGTGGGAGGTCATGAGTCTGATCCCCAGTACCAAAAAAAAAAAAAAAAAAAGGAAGACAAGATGGCTGATCAGTGAGCAACAACATACAGAGCCTCCCAGGGGAAACAACTCATATGCCAGAATAAAATACCCTGGAGAGACCCAGACAGAGGGAGATGGATCCTCTTGACATAGGAAGAAATTAAAATGTAAAAAAGCTCGTCAAATACTTCAGGACTACAACTGAAACAGCTAAAAATTACAGGACACAGCGTTTTCATTCATGGCGACCCGCCAAGTTTGCAAAGGCCTGAATCTGTGCTGGCCAGCAGAGCCACCCAAACTTGTTCACGCCGCCACTCACAGGAAGCACAGCAGTGCTGAAGTCAGGGGTTGGTGAGCCCAACAGAGAGCCGAGCCAGTGAAGGAACCTTCATTAATCCACGGTCAGTGCTGGGAATGAGACCCCCCCAACAGGAAGGGCGCGACCAAATGGGTGACATGTTGGAATCATGCAGGAGGAGCCTGAACTGGAAGCGACAGTGACTTCAGTTGGTTCCTCCCTCCCAAGAGCAGATTAGTGGAATTTGCTTGGACTGGGCCGTGCCCCTGGCTGGGACCCAATGAGCCATCCCAAATCAACTCCCTCTGCCTACCAAGTACTAACCAGGTAAAGGCACCTGAAGTTTGGCTGGCCCAGTGGGGAGGGGTAGGCAAATACAGCCACTGCTTACACCTCAGTGACAAGAGTAAGCAGGTGAGGGCAGAGTTCCCTCTCCAGTGTGTTTCAGGGGAAATGTGGCCAACAGAGAAGGGGGCTGGGACTTGCACTGTAACCATATGGAGGAAGCCAGGGCCATGACAGGAGAGAGGGGCAGGAGGAGGCCCCCAGTCCAGAACCCTGAGAGCCCTGATCCAGGAGAAGGAAAAACAAGGGAGACTGAGGGCGGCAAACACACATCAGACATGGCTTCAACGGACATTAAGAGATATCTTAGGAACCTTGTAGACGAGCTCAAAACTGAAATATTAAATCAGGTAAAGCAAGATATGAGTAGAGTAATAAAAGAAATGCTCTCAGGAAGCATCTCTCAGGATGATACAGATGGAAGAAGAGAGGAACACACAAAAAAAGAAACATTTGATAAAGAATATAAAGAAAATATAGAATACATGAAGCAGATTCAAACAGACTAGAGGAAATTAAAAACTCTATTGAAATCTGGCAAAATTCCTTAAAAGAAACTAAGGATAGACTATCAAAACTTGAAGACAAGTTTGCAATGTGTGATCATGAAAAGGAAGATCTCTTAAAAGTAACAAGCAAACAGGCAGTAAGATGACAAGAGAATCTACAATTTAAGAATAAGAAACATGAACGAAGAAGCAGGAATACATATAGGCAAATTACAAAGGCTATTCATGGAAATGATTAAGGAAAACTTCCCAAGCATGGGAAAATAAAATGACATTTGGTTATGTGAGGCATACAGAACTCCAGCCACCTACAACCAAAACAGAGCTATAACCAGACATATAATAATCAAGATACCAGAAATTCAGTATAAAAACAGAATATTAAAAGCTGTCAGAGAAAAGAAACAGATTACCTATAAAGGTAAGCCCATCAGAATCATGGCTGACTTCTCAACACAGACCATCAAATCAAGAAAAGCTTGGAACAAAGTATTCCAAGCCATGAAAGAAAATAACCTCCAGCCCAGATTGGTGTACCCTGAAAATCTGTCACTAGAAATTAATGGTGAAACAAGATGCTTCCATGACAAAGAGGAACTGGGCAAGTTTGTGACCACCAATCCAACCCTGCAGAGAATGCTGAAGGACATTCTAGAGAGAGGAAAAAAAAAATACCAGGATTTTAGGAACAGTGGCAGAAAGGCCTCAATGAGTGGGGCAGGCAGTAGAATGAAGGATGAAAGTAGACAAACAGTAGAAAAATAGCATAGAAATGAGGCAGAGAAGGATAACTAGAATCTCTAACATAGATGGCCTTGATACACTATATTGTTAATAGTGCACCAGGATTTAAAACCCACATTACTCACTACTCTGCTTAGATATATTCTATTCTGTTCCAGTCATTCTGCCTATACTAGATTTGAGGGTACAGACAGTAATCCCAAAAATAACAGGATATAGTATGGTAACCATCCTTAATTTCCTATTAAGTTAATCTAAAGCTCTGTAAAACCTACACTGTTTTACCATGACTGATTGTAATCGAATCTGGTTTGTTGGATCGCTGTTTTGTATTGATAGATTTTATTCAAAGCTGTTATGATAGTATCAAGTCTGAGAGTATAGGCAACTGCACTTAAGATGATAAGATTCACTAGAATATCCACTATGGTTTGATTATTACCTGCCTTTGAAGTTTTATACTGTCTACAATGCTTTATTTTTACTAATATTGTTATGCAGTGCTATATTCAATTATACTGCTATATTCATTTATGCCTGATGATATAGACAATTCTACTGAAGATAAGAACACAGCAATCATTATAGATCACCTTGTACTGTGGTTTTATACGACTTTTTGTTTTCATGTTTTTATAGGAATTTGTTTTGTTTTGTCTTGTTAAGCTTTGTTTTTCCCTCTAATACAAAAATAGAAATACATGTAGAGACTCATGTATGCGTAGCTGTTTACACTCTGTTTGACTATCTACTTTGTATGCTTTAATTTTGTAACTTGAACAACTATTTCTAAGAGGACAATATGTAATTTATCTAGTGATTTCTTATTGTTTATCTTTTTTCTGAAATTCTGTATTATTTCTACCCTTTACATGCTTTTCTCTTTAAATAAAAATTAAAAAAAAAAAAGAAAGTAAAGTCCATTTTACCTGAGTGGGTGACAGGCATTTTGTAACAACAGTGAGAAAACTGATCCATACAAATGTATTTTATTTTACTTATGTCTTCAAAAGTCAGTAGAAACCATATTATCCTATAATTCATTCCCATGTTGAGATGAAACTGATCATGTAACAGGAAGGAGAGAACTTTTCAAAGTTGTGCTGGGAGAGTTTCAAAGACAGACCTATGTTCTGAATATCAGAGCCGCAATTTAATCACAGGTGGTCCTCATCTTGAGTGGGCAAAGAGTGACATGGGCTTTGGATCTGCTCGCTAACTGAAAGCACTTCTCTAGCATTCCTCCGAGGACTTGCTGCCAGTGGTCTCTAAGTACCAGGTTTGGCCAGTTGCTGGAAACAAACATATATATTTACACCCAAGCCTTTGAAGATAAACAGCACATTATACAACAAACTTAGCACTTGCTACCCAGACATGAACATTTTCAGAACATCAGAACCAAAGTATTTGTTTCAACACCAGGTAATTGGTTTGTTTTTCCTCCTTGCAAAAGGTAAAGAATAAGAGGGACCAAAAGACATTTGCTGACCAACAGACATAAAGTGAAGGGCACACATTCTACTTGAAGATGTCCCCAGAGGAGATGATATTTGGAATATCTACTAAAAATTCCTTTTCTTATTTTCCCACTTCTTAGAAAAGACACATCTTTACAGAAAAAATATTTTCATCAAAAACGTGCTACTATTTAGAGTATATCCATTTGACATTTTCTTAGACTCTTGGTTGGGTAAAACTAGTAATTTACCTTCTCATGACACACCTGGTGGAAATAAAGCCTTCACTCATAATAATGCTACTGCCAGGCCTGCTGGTTCACTGGTCCAACGTTCTGAGGTCCTGCCTAGAATCTCCCAGCAGCCCATGAGTCAGGTGAAGTCAATACTGAGAGTCTGCCTTCACACATCCAATCCAAATGCTTCATCCCTCCCCTCTTGAATATTCTCTGCAACACCATCATCAACTGTCTATGTTGTTTCCTAGGTCATCCCTTGGGCCAAAAGATTTTTAGCTGGTATCTTTATCCTGTTCTCTACATTTCTTTTTCTATAACTGACTCTTTTTGCAACCCTTAAATCAAAAGATGTCCCTTCAGTCTTTTTCCAGTTACATACATTCCCAAAGAAGTAGCTCAATTTTACTAGAATTCACAACTGTTATTCCTGATACGTCAACTTCTTTGGGTTTAGAAATGGATACCAGGTAAGTACAGCGTATCTCTGGGTGTGTCCAGGAGGGTCACAAAAGTGTGACCCTGAGTACTATCAATGGCCCTTTTCCCCTGCTCTATCCCTCAGCTACCATGAAACGATCACCCTTGTTCCTCCATGTCCTCTGCCATGGTGTCCTATACAGCAGCCAGCAGACTATGAACTTAATCTCATGGAGGCAATAGCTAAATGAAACCTTTCTTCCTTTAACTTGTGAGTGTCAAGTACTATGGCTTAGTGAGGGTGGGAGGAGGCTAATACACCCAGCATGAATTTTTCTAGCAAAATTCCCCTGACCTGAAACCTCAACACATGTACTAAGTTCTTTAGCTAATTTAGATGACCATGATAATGGCTAATAATTTTTAAAAAAACATGTTACTACTCTCCCAGATCTTTTTCTAGTAAAGGGAACTGCACTCAGGCACTTCACTGAGCTACACTCTCAGAGCCCACCCCTGACCTTTTATTTTTACCATATGAGACTTGTTAAATAACTAAATTCCCCAGACTGGGCTTGAAATTGTAATCCTCATCCCAAGGTGTTCTAGAGTACTAGAATTAGGTGTGTGTGCCACCACACCCAGTCAGGTGTTTATGTTACTACGTGGAAACAGTTTAATGATTTCACCCAAGTAAACATGCATTTAAATGGTGGTTTCACTGAAGATATCTAATAAACTCAATGGAAGGTTGGGACTTGTTTGTGTGGGTCTTACATCTACAGTATCTTCAAGCCACAAGCACAGTCCCAGATGTGCCATGGAAGCAGGCTGTGGCTGCTAGTATACACAGTGCCTTTTGGGTGCTGGTCCTCTGCCCTGCTTCTGGGCCACAAGGAGCTAAGAGCTCTGCTCCCCTACACCGTTCTGCCATGAGGCTTCTGCACTGGAGCCAGACAACCATGTACCAAATCTCCTGAAACAGTGAGCTCAATTAAACTTTTCCTCCTTTAAACTGCAGGTAATGGGTATTTTGTGATCATGACAGGAAAGTGTGCTAATACACAACACTGACACCAGAGTAGGATCCTTGCTGTGACTCCACCTCACTATGTGATTTAGAAACCTTTGAAAGGGTGCTGCAGGAGGAGTTTTGGAAAAGTTTATAGACTAAGGCTAGAGAAGCCCTAGAAAGCTGTAAGCAAAGCCTGATGTGTTGTTACAGTCAGGGCTCAGAAGACCAGAATGATGATAGGAATCTGCAGAATGATGACAGATACAAGCAGATTCTGGGGGTTTCAGTTGGGAACAAGGACGCCAGTGGCAATTCAGATAGAAGCCATGCAGCAGAAAATCTGTCTAAATTTTGCCCACATTGCAAGAATTTTCTGGAGATTGAGATTAAGAACAATGGATGAATTAATCTGGCACAGGAAAATTTAAGAGAAGCCCAATATTCAGGACATGGCATAGGCATTATGAGTTGTTTTTATCCAGATTTATAATGCAAATCAGGAGCAAAAGGCAGAGAAGATAAATTTGAAATACATTTTCGCCCTGCAATACCATGTGTAAAGTCAGAGCCAAAGCAGGTGTGGCTTCTAAAGAGATTAGCAACAATAAAAAGAAACTAAGTACATCATAGAGGATATGGAGACAGAAGTTTGGAGAGCATCTCAGAAATGAGTAAAACCCCACTCACCACAGGGTCAAGGGTACAATCTTTTATTTGAGAAGTGAGTCCCTGGGCCCCCTGCTTAAGAGCTTCCTAGAAAACTGATTTCCTAGAATTCGTTTCACAACGCTCTACCACCAAGGCCCTGAAAGGCCAGGATCCACAGGGGCCCAGCTCCAGATCCTCCTGAGGGCAGACCCTGGCATCATCCATGGGATGCAGATTTTACAGACATGCAGAATACAACTGTCATGGGGTCAAGAGGTTCCCTGATTTCAAAGGCAGGCCTGGAAGGCCAGGAAAGGAGCCCCTGCAGTGTGGAAAGCTGTGAGAATGAAGCCAAAGCTGCAGTGGAGACTAGACATAAGAGATACCAGGCATGTGGAGTATCTGCCCCAGAAAGCTACAGGTTGTCAGTAGAGCCAGAGAGAGACTACGTGGGCTGCCACTAGCAAGGGCACAGGGGTAGGGTCCCCCAGGCTCTTTGCAACTCACATCCTACCACCAAGTGCCCTGAACACCGGCTAAAAATACAGGGTTTAACACTTTCTCCTAGGTTTTAGTCTTGCTTTGATCCATTCCTTATCTTCCTATTTCTTTCTTTTGGAGTGAGAATGTTTCCTCCCTGCAACTGTAACTTGAGGTTTGATTTTTACAGAGATCCCTAGCAAAGAGTTTGCCTTGAGATGCAGAAGACATGTTGTGAACTTGGATTTTTGAAAAATGCTAAAATTAGTGAGATGTAGGGGAAGGTATTAATACACTTCCATTTGTACATGCAAGTGTTGTTTTATGTCAGGTGGAATCACGGACTTGCTATTACCCTGAAGATATTAGTCAATCAATATGTTTGGATGTGAAGTTGACGCAGGGTAGGTAATAACCATTCACTTAAGAAAGGCCCAACAGATAAGGAAAGTGCACATCTGTGTGTCCCTTAGATAGCCCCTGAGTCCCTCTCCAGGATATCAGGAATCAAGCCATTTTATTCTACCATACACTTCCACTCTGGAGCTTCTGCCTTGGACCCAAACAACCATGGACTGAATCTCCTAAACTGGTGAGCTGAATTCAAGCTTTCTTCATTGAAATTTTAAATGCCAAGTGGCATTAGTGACAAGAAAGCTGATTAAAACAGCAAATATAATGAGGTTGAGTGATTTCCACAATCATTTCAACTCCAGCTTAATAATCTATCAAATACCAAGTAGGTGAAAGACATAATATTCTATCTGAAGGCATCAAAGACAAACTTATAATGTCAGATCTGCTTAAGAAGTTTACAAAAGAAAAAGGCAGTCCCACCTTTCAAAGGAGTTATGTACCAGGAAAATTGTTTCAAAGCTGAATTAATCTGTAAATCAACAAAGTGAGTCATATACAGGACACCTGTGACAGTCCCCAACTCAAATGTTCATAGGTTGGGGACTTCCAGTGAGCCTAAAATAGAAGGCAAATGTGAGGTATAAGACAACGAATTAGAAGAATGAAACTACAGAACAGTTTTGAGGCACAGCATAAAATCCAGCCATGTGGAGAGTAGTACTTAAGAAGAGAAGGAAATAAAATGAAAGAGTTGCTGGAGTTGTTTTGAAGAACATTTAATGCCAGAATAAAAAAATTCCCATGCATATATAAAAGTTTCATAAATTACAATGCTGACATCTCAGATCACTTGCAAAGGAGAGGAATTTTTCAATAAATATTCCTGAGACAATTGTTCCTTCACATGAAAAAATGAAATTAAGTCTCTAACTCAAAATCTACCCAGAAAAAAAAAAATCTATTCAGGTTGGATTAAAGGCATAAATACAAAAGACTGAAATGTACAATTCTTAGAAGAAAAAAGAGAATGTGTTCAATGAAATTTGAGAAGTACTTCCTAAGCCTAACACAAAAGAGCTAAATATAGTGATTAATAACATTGATTGTAACAAGATTAAAAATTCAGGTCTATGAAAACATACCATAAATAATTCCACCTCATCAGAAGATATCTAAAATAAACTGGGAGAAAAAATTCTAAGTACACATAATATACAAAAGAGAGACACAAACATGAGCTTTTTCTTCTGATAGTTCAACCTGTGATTTCTCCACTTAACAAGCACGTAAAAGTGATACATATGTAGTGGAAGCTGTCACTTTGGATATTGATCTTCCCCTGGTGTAGGTTGATACTTGGTGCAACTCCATAATGATGCTACACAGCTACATAATTACAAGGGTAAATGCCAATCTACAAGAGTGTAGGTGCCAAGCTATGATGTTCTGCAGGGTAGGCTTACTAAACACATTTAAAACTTAGGTTTACAGTTTCTGATTTTGTCAGGTTTAACTCCATCATAAGTCTAGGCACATATATGTGTACACACACACACACCTAAAACTCCTACAATTCAATGAAAAGAAAAAGTGGGCAAAAATCTTAAGTAGGTATTCTACTGAACAAATACCAATGGCAATGAAATACATGAAAATATGTTCAACTTCATTAGTAATCAGAGAGATAGTAATTAAGTGCATACAGATAAAAATAATTGGCATTATCTGCAAACTCAGCATGTTCATGAGTTAGTTTTGAGCAACCCAGTCTGCAATGTACAAGAAACACTTGAAAATGCATCTTATCAGATAGACATCAATGTGATTACACAGCATTTTTCATAAGAAAAAATTTGCTAATTCCACAAATATCACTGACAGAAACCTGAGCAATTATGATATAATCACACAGCTGAATACTGTACTTCAAGAAAGTGAATCAACTGCAATATAATCAATAAGAGATGAAATCTAGTATTTGATGAAAAAGCTAATTGCAGGAGAATCTGTAAAATACATGCCATAATTTAAATAGAATTCAAAAGGAAGCAAAGTAAACTTTATTTAGTAATACATTATCTATTTTTTAAAATGTTATTTTTTAAAACAAGGGAATAAGCATAAAACTCCAGAGTGATGATTTCCAAGGAGAGGAGTAGGGGTAACGGATGAGTGACATATGCTGATGATATTCTACACTTAGAAAAAGTTCAGATACTCATTTTGATACGATTTTTAAAATGTTTTATTCACATGAAACCATTAATGAACTACAAATGTTTACAGAGTTTGATACACAAATATGGAACCAGCAGTCCTGAAAAAGGCGGTAATAACGGCTTCCTCCTCAGGGTGGCACTGCTGGCGAACAGGGGAGTCCAGAGAGGCAGGGCTGATCAGAAGACCCTTCAGTCACAGGGGGTGGGATGTGCCCCAGGGGGCGTCTTCCTTTTGCCACCTACCTGGTGAGATGAGTGGTTTTTCTCAGCCACACACTTCTGCTGTGATGTGCTGCCTTGCCATACGTCCAAAACAATGGAGCTAACTGATCATGCACCAGATCCCCCAAAACTGAGTCCAAACAAACCTTTTCTCTTTACAAGTTAAGTATCTCATTGTTCATTACTGCAATGGAAATCTGATTGCCACATGTGCCCAAGAGGCTCTGATGAGGGTTGGAGGAAAGTAATTTCCTTCCAGTCTTATGCAGGAGAGAAACCTAGGGTCCCATCCCTATGTCCTTACAGTGTCCTCCCTGATTTTATCCTATCTCTCACATAATCGTATCCTTTTATTAATACCTCTGGGTTTCTGACTCAAAAAGAGAAATCTAGGTCCCCACCCAATTTCACCTGTTCATGTCATCTGAGATCCAAAGAAGAACAATAAGGTCTGACAGGAGGGGCTGAATCGAGAGTGGTCACCTATGTCTCTGCACATTTGCTGAGATGAGCTTGGCTAGTAAATTCTGGATAACTCAAAAAAGACTGCTTTCTACATTCACATGCATTCAATCCATGGCTTTCAGTCTTCAGTTTGCAAACTGAGAATCACCTAAGAAACTTAAAAAAAAAATGCTGCATAGTTCACTGAGATTCTGACTCGATTGCTTAGACATGCAAGCCGTGGTATCAGCTGATGGAGAGTATCTGAATTAAATTATTTCTCTGCAGAATTTAATATATACAACATGTGCATTTCTGTAAAGAAGGATGTTAAACACTCAACATTCATCTTTCAATCTACTGTAGTACGTTTCAATAAAACTGTTTAAACATACTTCAAACCACTAAATGTCAGGTGTTTAAAGGAAAAAGTGCATGCCCACACACACTGAAAAGAGCTGTCTATGAATTTTTTTCATCTAACCCTGGGTGACATTCCTTAGATGTTTACTTTTCTGTGATGCTGAAAATGGTTTTGGGTGATGACCCCGGATTTGTCCATTTAAATCTGGCCACCATTCACAGAAGCAAGATCTTTCACTGATACTTGCTAAAAATAGCTAAACTCTGAATATTTTGACACTTGATCTTCAAGAATCCAAAGTTCTCAACAGCCCATGTGTCTAACACTTCCCAGCAGGGTGGCACTGGCATGAATAATAATAGGACAGAGATACTGTACTAGACTTTATAGGTTTGGCCCAGTCACCAAGGGGCCTTTTTGCATGTCCTGTGATTATCAGAGATGCCAACTTCACTTTATAATAAGGACAACAGAGATTTCAGAGGAAGAAGCAACTAAGCTTTTAAAATAATAAGCAGTCACTCTTTTGGGATGCAGATTTATGGCATTTTGAAGGTATCATTAATGTGTCACTGAAAGCTTTCTCGAAAGCAGCATGAGTCAGGCTAAACATTAAATATCTGCTCCACCCAGTGTCCTCCAAGTGTCTGACACCCGTGCTTGTGGAAGTGACACCACCTCACCACTACAGGCTTGGAGAGCTACTCCCACAGGAAAGATTCACCGTCCAACCCCCACAGGAAAATGCAGATTTGGGGGAGGGGGGAAAAAACACAAAATGCAAGCGACTTACATCTTCCAGTAAGAATTAGTGGCATGTAGCAAATACCATTCCAAAATTATTTCCTCTGGGTAACTTATTTAAGTTCACTATTCCAACTCACAGCACCAACTTCACATAGTACAAGTAGAAATGAAATAAATATGTTCTTTACTGTGAATGAGTAATTAAGATATTTAGCATCTACTAATGGATTCACTCTGAAAAGCTTTATGACTAAGGGTACAGTAATTTGAATAAAAGATTAACACAGCCTAAATTTCACCTTAAAACACAACCTATAATGCAAATCTCCCTCACAGTATCAATTAACTCTGCCACACCAAACTAATCCACGTCCCTCAAATCACAGCCCCAGCACTCAGCAGTACAGAACACAGCCAGAGGAAAAACATCTATTGTATTTCAAAGATATTACAGAAAAATGTAAACATCTGAGAGAAAAGAACACATCTTTAATGGAAAGGCAAAATGATCGATAATCTTTAGTCTTCTGGTACGATTTTTTTGAATTCTTTTGTGCCATTATTGATCACTTTTGTTATTATAAGCCTGAAAAGGAAAGGAGGCAAAGATGACACTAAGAAAATAAGGAGCCAGACATATGGGTTGGTACTAGCAGCGATGACCTCTACAGCCCAGGCAAGCTACCTTGTTTATCTGTTCTTGGTTCAGCACAGACTTGCACCATGCCCTATAGACCTTAGGGTTCATTTCAGCAACATAATTTTATGATTTTTTTCCTGTGCAAATGGTAAACAAAGGAGTATAAAGAAAATTCAGTGATCAAATTAATGCTGATCAATAGTTATGTAAAAGGCCACTTGAGGGTTAGGGCTTCAGCTCAGTGGTAGAGAGCTTGCCTAAGTTTGCACAGGACCCTGGGTTCCAAGCCAAGCACTGCAAATATAACAGGTCACTTCAGTGTTTCATACCTTTTATGAGATGTTGTTCCACAAATCTAGAAAAAGGATTACATGCCTCTAGCCCAAACAAAGACAAGTACTAAAAACAAGGAATAACTGACTCTCTGGTCCTTTCATTCTCTGCACGAAATGTAAGAAAATCATTGGTTTGAGAAAAACTGGGAGGCTGTATACTGTGCCTTGTATGTTTTATCTGAAACAAGGTGTTTACTCCAGTAATTTGAGAAGACTTTAAATATGAAAATTTAATATGAAAGTTCACATATGTATCTGGTTTCTTTGAAAGGAGAAAAAGTCAGTCTAGCAAGAGGTACCCCTCCACATACACCTGCTCCTTTCCGGTCAGACCACTTGCGCTGTGAGAACTGCACACAGAGGGCCACAGCCAGTCATCCTACATGCTTGGAGTCAGAAGTGCTTCTGGTTTCAGTTTCACAGGTTGGGAGACACCTGCAGATTCTCCTGATTGAACATCCCTAGCATAACAATCCACTGTTGCAGATTTTGGATTTCATATTTTCACATGAAGAATGTCCAATTTATATGTGCAACAACTACTTTAAAAGACATAAAAATAATATTTATTGCATAGTTGGTACATTCCAGAAAATGCTTAAGCCAATTTAATCATTCCAGAAATCCCATAACTTGTCCTGCAAATTCTAATTCTAGAGTATTGTTCCTTCATCTTAAGTGTGGTACATACTTAAGATGCCAAGATCAAAATACTGTGATCAAATGGTACTGGAAAGATGTTAGAGAAGAAGGAACTTAGAAGATAATTCAGTTGCCATCTTCACGTTTGACAAAGGAAACAACCAGAGGAAAAAGCACACACTGCAGGGTTTATATTCACCACAAGAGACACCAGGAAGAAAGTTTCTGTGCAAGAAAGCCTGAGATTTGTGAGCAATTCCACTGGGAAGAAATGGGAGCACCGGAATTAAGACATTGACTTTCAAGTCAAGTTTTGGCTACAATTCATGCTTAAGTGTTATAAATGCCATTTATACTAATGGCACAGAACTTCAATAAGTTTGATATAACGATGATATATGACAGTCTACTAACGTAATACACACAGGGATCTCCATGCATTACAGCACTCACTTTGACAACTATTAATAATTGGTTGTGCCATGTTTTCTATGCCAACCCTATGATAGGGCAGAGCTGACTTTCCACACTGATATCCCAGAGGCTGCTCCACATCTCAAATCACCTGCAGAACTCTGGAAAATATCGGATGGATTTGCATTTTAAAATTCTGCTCCAAGGTAAAAAAATGTTTAATCACAAATCTTTCAGTCATCATTATGTCTTTAAAGCAAACCCTCAACGCTTACATCCCACCCACACACCTCATGCTGAAAAAACTTGTGAACCTCCTGATTGCTTTTTTTAAGGGAAATGGCTGTGGAAGCTTCCTGAAGCAAGAAGCTGACAAAAGCTGCAACTTCTGGTCCCAAGACTGAGGGGGGTGCAAGGGCTGTCTAATCAGAGAAAGGGAGACATTTCGCAAAAGGCTGATAGCATGTGCACATTTTCCTGCCAAAGGACTTTACTTGTGGGACTTTCAATTTTCCCTCTTTTGAAAATGGGTAATTTTTAAGGACATACTAATAAAAACTATTACTGGAAGTCCAATTGCACAGCATTGCTAAGTTACTTTCAAATACAAGTTGGAAGGTTTGATTTCCCCAGATGACTGAAGAAAAAGAAATAAAATAAAAACACATGAACTTGAAATTAATGAGGAAGACGAGATGTTTAGAAAACTATGCAAATTCAGGAACTAGTATTATATTTCTAACAATGTGTGGCATTTTGAAAAATAAAATCTTAACACAACTTAGATGAACTTTCACTTTACATATTCTTGATTAAGAAAATGCTAGTGCTCAGAAACTTCTTCAGAAGACTTTAAATAACTTATTCCAAACTACAGGATCCAATTTTAATATTTGCAGTTTTACTTCCCTGCGACCACTACTCACCCATGTCCACCTGCCTCTCATCACCTGGACACTGCCACTGCTATTTAGAGCCATAAGAAACCTGACACCATGCAGATCAGGAAGGCAGGATGGGATTTTGGATTTTTATGCATTTCTTTCTTTTTTTGGTTTTTTGTTCTGTTTTGTTTTGTTTTTTGGTACCGGGGATCGAACTCACAATTTGCCAAGCAGGCACTTACACCGCTGAGCTAAAACTCTGGCCCCTGCATTTATTTCTTGTTCTTGCTCCATGCTCAAACATCCAGACCCATGTCACATGTAATGAACAGATGTTTGCTAACATCCAAAATAAAATTACATGATAATGTAGCTGAAAGGGCCCCCAGGCCATTTGAACCTGTGGCTTCTAGGAGTTGTGTTATTTATTAATATCTGTCTGGCTTTGGCTGAAAAATCTCTAAACCTCAGTTTTGTCATCTGAATGTCAGGGTGGATGTTAAGGCACAAAGTGATCAAAACTGTGAAAGTTCCTTAAAAATGAATACTAAAAGCTGTGAGTGGTAGTGCAAACCTGCAATTCCAGCACTTTAGGAGGCTGAGGCAGTGGGATACAAGTCTGAGTCCAACTTAAGCAAAAAATTTCTCCTAGAAAAATAAATACATGGGCTGGGGATGTAGTACAATATGACGACAGCCTTGGGTTCCACCCCAGTACTATCAATAATAGAGAGTACCAAAACAGGGAAAGAGTAAGTTCTAGTTCTCCGCATACACAATAATCATGGTGCATTTGATAAAGAACTAGAATAGAGGCGCTCAACAGCACTGAATGCAAAACAACAATGGAACAGAAATGCTAACTTGTTTTGATCAGCACATGCTATATACATATGCTGAAATACCACCCCATACTCCACAAATATGTAAATTATTACATTCTAATCAAAATTACCAAGATTCATATAAAGGATTTATTATTCGAAACAGCCATTCATAATATTGACACTCTGACACTTAATCATCTTTCTTGAATAGTCTAAAAATGTTGGCTTTATAATCTGTTGAGAGAGGGGGAAAAAGGAAAAATAAAATCATTCTCAGTTACTTCATTCTTATTTTTGGGAGGCATGTTCCTGAGGGCTTTGCCATGCTAGCAAGCAGATTTTCGAAAATTTAATCTGAACATTTTTTACACCTTAACCTAGTGAGGCTGGAGACACAAACGCTTCTTGGCACGTGTGCAGCACAGGGAACAGGCCTGCTGGGCCAGGGAAGGACCAGGAGCAAGGCCAGCGGCAGCCTGGGCAGAGACACAAGCAGACCCTGCAACTGAAGGGCGTCGGCATTCTGCGCAGACAATGCTGCACTTTTTGTTTGGTTTTATTAACTGTCTCTGTTTACCCCTTACTTTTCTTTAGTACCTTACTTTAGACTCCTTCTCTATCCCAAATTCCAGCTCAGGCTTAAGTCTAGCCACAATCAAGAAAAATAGGAGAAACTGATGAAAGGAATGCTGAAAAGGACTGGAAATGCCTCTTATTTAATAAAAACAGGACTTGGGGAAAACTATTCAGATTCTGAGAAACTCAACTTCCTGGGAATTACAAAAAATTAATGAAATGCAGACACCAGACCCCAATTACAGTATTTCAAAATAAATTTCAAGGCTTTTGCACAGTACTCTGTATATGGCTAATGGTTTTCTAAGCGGCTGTATGTTTGAGCAAAAAATGCCATTTGTGATAACCTATTTTTCTACTGGCATTGTTTAAATACTCCTTATGAATCTACTTTGTATTGGCTTGGAAACGAAAAACAATAATGAAAATCAAAAACCTGAATTACACTCTGGCCCTTGGAGTGTCACCTAAGAGCTTCTCAGAATCACAGGCTCCCCTAAGATTTAAAATCAGAACATGCATTTTTTAACAAGACATTCAGTGGTCCCAATGCACACTCACATCTGAAAAGCATGCATTTTTGGATTTTGAACATTACTGAGCTTCCATCATCCATGATCATCTGGTTTCTTGATCTCCTCCACGAGGTTTATTAAATTAAATGCAATTAAAAATAACTACTGGATAAGTGCCATCACTCACAAAGCCACTGATGACTCCCAAGCAACTCTAAACAACTACCACAAATTTAGAGGCAGATCTTCTCAACCAGTATTTAGCAGACAAATTCGCTGGGGTAAGTAACCCAAACCTGTGACTGATGTTACATCAGACCTGAGTTATTCTACTGAGTTATCCTGAGTTGGGCACTTGGATCAGTCAAGATGCTTTGTTCTCTTGGGTCTTTTGGATTGCCCACCTCCTACACCTGCTGCCAACCACCCACCTTCTGGAATGCCTGCAATGGGTGTCACTTTCCCTCAACTTCCCTGATTGAGAATCACGGCTTTCAATTTATGTAACCACAAAGCACTGGTAAAGCCCATCCTTATGCAAATTCTACACTGTTGCCTTGATATTTCACCCTAATGCCTTTCATCATAATAAAATGGTAGTCACATGGGAGGAGGTAAATACACTAAGACCTCATTCTGAAGATGAAGACGCCTCTGTGCTTTATGAACCATTTATCTGAAGCCAAACCATCAACACAGTTGGCCTTTTCTCCTACAAGTTTTGCCACAGCAGATTTAACCATCAAAATTTTTAAATTTAAGGAAAATGTATCTATACCAAACATGGAATAATTTCAGTGTCCTCATTTATGTAACTATCAGAAGAAGCTGGTCATAAGAGAACATGGGCTTCACCTTATTGTGTCCTGTTGGAAACAATATTAGAAGATATCTTATGTCCTGTAGTGCCCTGATGTAATCCAATAAGGAATACAGGTCAAGCATCTCTATCCCCGAAATCCCAAGTTCCCCAACTCCTGAAAATTCATGTGACCTGACACAGTGCCCCTAGAGCCAAACCCCACACCTGATTTGGATGATGGGACTTGGTCCAAACACAGGTGCACTACAAACATTGTAATGATTTTCAGCCCAAGTGTATGCTATATATACACGAAACATAAAAGGAATTTCATGTTTAGACCTGTGTCCCATCCCAAGAGCTTCTGACTATGACATATTCCAAAATGCGGAAACAAAAGCCTTCTTCTGCTCCTAAGTATTTTGGAAAAGGGATACCCTACCTGTACTTGTCCACTCTTCGCATTGCAGTCCCATGAATACAATCCTAATCCTTTTATGAATGAATTCTAGTTCAGTGAAGTGGGGGCAAAGTAGAGAGTAGCAGCGGGTGGAACAGAAAATACTTGATCACACTGCAAACACACCCACTTTCAGAAGGAAATTCTAAAAGCTTATCAGAGTTAGCAGTGGATTTCAGATAAAACCATCCAAAGTGAATACATTAACATCCGCCTAATTCTAAAAATTATCTGCACACAGCATGTGTATGCACACAATAAAGCCATATGATGCAATGTGGCACAAACAATTAAAAGTTCTTTTCAAAGTGAAAATGCAAAATAGAACGAATATCTATTTTCCATAAATGAATCTAGCCATCTGCCTCACGAAAGCAGCAGCAGGAGAACCCAAAACAGCAGAAACAGCAGCCTCTGGTGTTAACAATCTATTCTCAAATCTCATGCTCCAAATTTCCCCAGCAAACAGGGCTAAAAATACAAGACATGCAACAAATACTCTCTCGGGATCTGCCATTCCATGGATGGCATATTCAATCACAGTAATATTTTCTGTTGAAATTCAAAACTGAAAGAAAAAAAAAGGAAGCAATCATATTAGAAACTGGCATTCAGCATTGCAAGTGTGAATTTACTCCCTCAGTATACCAGGCTGAATGGAGAGAGCACGGTGTTTTTCACAACATGAATCTTTCAGATTTATCTGACTATATGTACTGATACACACAGTCTACTCGCAATTCCTCTACAGTTGGTGATAGTTATAAGCATGACATCTCAGTACTTTTGTCACCAAAATACCAAGGTCCACTTATTTCCATAATAGTTCAGAAGGCTATCTTGTTGGGAACTCTGAAGTCAGACTGATCAGATTCAAATCCAGCTCTATAGCACACTAACTCTGAAAGGCAGCACAAGTTATTAACCCCTCTACTTCCCTCTTTTCCTATTTTACAAATGAAGAAAATAATAGTACTTACCTCATTAAGGGTGAAATGCATTAGCATGTGTAAAGTATTTAGCATAATGAATGGCACACACTAAATACAATGATTTTGTAGTCATAAACCTCCAAAAATAGGGAAAGGGATAACAGAGTGCTTACAACACAACAGTAGTTCTCAAGCCAACAAGAGCCTGTGCAAATCAATGGTGAGTTGCCTGTAGCAGCGAAGGCTTGTAATCCCAGCACTCCAGCGGGGTGAGGCAGGAGGCAGGTGAGTCTGAGTTTAGCCTGTGCAACCTGGTAACTTAGTGAGTCCCTGTTGCAGAAGCAGCTTAGTGTAAAGGCCTCAGGTTCAATGCCCAGTACCAAAAAGGGAGGAGAAGAGGAAGAAGGAAGAAGAGTAGGGGCAGGAAGAAGGAAATGAAAGGTGTATTTACATATATATATATATATATATATATATATATATACACACACATATATAGTTTAGAATAAACAATAAAAAGTTATGCTTCTACTGATCACTCTGTTGTGCTGTTTATGAAGCATCGGAATGAGGATGGACAAGCTAATGCCACTGCTGGTCAAGCAGCAGTGCTGGAGTCGGGACAGCAGTCCTGACAGCAAAGGCATAACTGAGAGGGGGCACCCCAGGCTGAAGGTGAATGGATGTGCCAGTCCATCAAGAGGACTGTCTGCACCACCCATCCCTCAAAGTGTGCCATGGACTCGGTCTTTGGACATCTTTCTCCAGACTGGACTTAAACGCATGAGGTATGGGTCTCTAGCTGAAGTATCTTTTTGAAAGTACAAAGAACAGGGTACCTGACAATTGCTATCTCCTAAAACAATGATTTCTTTGTAAACCTCTTAATGTTGGTAATGTCTTAAACTGGGTACACTACATGGTGGGAGGAAGAAAATGAAAGTTTACAACCATTGTAGTAATAAAAACAACAGTGCTTCCCTAATCAATCAGCCTGACGCAGACCACCTGGAGAGTCAGCCACAGGATCCATGGAGGGTCTGGGGCTCCATTAGTGTCTCAGTCCTGTGGGTTACTGATTAAGGACCACAGAATCACAGATGGGTCATTCAAGGAGAAAGTATGTCAAGGGTGACAGGTGCTGTCATTACAGGGCCCCCTCAAAACAATTAATATCCTCTTAAAAATGAACACACTAAAGAGACCTCTCCAGAAGAACACTTTAGTAAGAAAAGAGGGTACCATGGGATCACTTAAGCTAAGCACGCGTTCTGGGAATCAGAAAAACATGAGCTCAGCAGGAAATTGGTAAAAAGTCTTTTCTCATATTTCTATGCATGGATTTTTTTTTAATAAAAAAGAATAAAATGAGGAGAGAAAGGGTATTCCCTAGTAACATTAAGGAGAAAATGACTATAGTTTTTAAAACTGGATAAACTGCAGAGATAAGTGGATTTAAATACCTGTAAGTCACATGACTGTTACCCCTATAAAATAAATGTGTACTTCTCTTGCCATCAATGTGTTGCTGTGCTTATCATAAGAAAGAGCTCATCATCTAGCACTTTAAAAAAAAAAAAACATGGAGTTTTGGGAGTTGTGTAAAATCCCAACACATCGAAGGGCATCCTCCGACATCCTCCTCCCAGCCTTTAATGGGGAGGCTCCTTATGTACAGTATCTAAAGCGGGATTCACCACCAGACCAACAGCAGCATTCTTTTTTTCCAAGAACAAAAAAGCAAATCAGTATGGTGACATGATGGAAATTCAATTAGCACTTGGCAGATCACAAATAACTTTTAAACAATCTTCTTTTAAGTTAGAGAGTGTTAAAACATACAGTAATCATAGCACTCAAGGGCCTTCCTCACAATATACCTACAGGCAAGAATAAGACTGTTTACAAAGACAAAACCGGAGTATAGCACTAAACTGTGGGGTATTATTACTTTTTATATACATTCCCTTGCCTCAACTCTTCCTTTGAGTAGAATCAAAGATAATCAGCTGAAAATTCTAATTTTCAGAAGCTTTTACATGAAGTATGGAAGGGAAGAAAAACCAAGTTAGTACACCCTCTTGGAAACAGATAAATGATAAATATTATAAATAAATACTACTAAGCTGTGAAAGTCTCATACTATTAAATCCAACAAAATAATTCTGCGTGTCCCACTGGTTAGGAGAAGTAGTAGAAAATCTTGGGTCAAATCAACAAGAAAAGTTAGCAGGTTGGGCATTGTAGCTCAAGGGTAAAGTGCTTGACTAGCATGTGTAAGGCTTTGCTTTGATCCCAGCGCTAAAAGAAAAAAAGACAGGAGAGAAGACGGAAACAGAAAAAAAATCTCAGAAAACAAAAACTACTCCTTTGGATTAGCAAAGTAAAGTACAGCCAGAGTCCATCCTCCACATAAGGTGGGACCACTGACCAAGGATGCTCTAAAGGTGCATCTCCCCTTGGCTTTGAGGAACCAGGGCCCACCTGGAATGGGAGAACTTAAGTAACACTGAAACACATCCTTTGTTCTGAAAACTTCAATCCTGCCCACCTGCCCAGAGCCAGGTGTGCGTGGCTCATAGGTTTTGCTGCCTGCTTTAATGCTCATTTCTTGAGGAATCTCTGACAGCTGCTAAAGGTAACGAGCTTCATGCCCCAGAAACTAATATGACAAGGGAAATATTAGTCAGATTTACTGCTCCACACCATGTGTCTTGAATATCGTGCAGACATTTGTTGTAAATAAGCCTGTGGAGTGTAGAGTATGTTTTCCAGGAGACCTTTAAAGAACAGCTTGCAGACAAGAGGTGCTAGCCTTAGTTTCACAGCCAGCAAAACTCCCTGCAAGAGGCTTTGGCATGTCCCCACCTCTTGTTTGGAGCTGGCTTTGAGATGTCTCCACCAAGCCAAATTCCCAGGGTCAGTATCTAGAGTCACTCACCCTTCGGCATTCAGGACCCAACAGTAAGAGAAAACTTGGCCATTTAGGTCTGCATTTGGCAGGGGGAAAAGCCCACTTTCCCACACAATGGTGTATGGAAAAACAACTCCGAGCTGGATTTGCAGCGAGGCAAATTTACTCCTCCTCAGGAGTAAATTAAATGGCTGAAGCTTGTGCTTCTTGCAGCAAGAAAAAGAAGTATGCTTCACCATAATTCAGTGTGGGGAATGGCTGAGGCTCATGTTTAAAACCTTCTTTTTTTTAAGCCTGCTCCTTTGAACACACACACACACACACACACAAAACTTTTCAGGAAATGGAAACCAAATAAGCACAGCCCAGGATCGTAAAATATTCTACCCATTAAAAAAATTTTTTTTTCTAGGCAATGGGACTGCATCTAACACAGCGTTCGCAAAATGAAATTATACTGGCACTTTCGTGATCATCCTCAGCCTTTCCCCAGTCCTCCCCCAGAATATTTTCACAAGGCACAGGGAAGGTGAAGCGGCCAGCTCAGTCTCACCGCGTGACAGCCGAGCACTCGGTAAATCATTCCAATGCGATTGCATATTCCAAGCCTACGTGTTGGCAGAAGATAGGTAAAAAGAAGGGCAGGAAAGGGAAGCTTCCCGATCATTCCAAAGGTAATGCCACAATGTTGCAAACAGATCTAAAACTGCCTGAGAGCGTCTTCAAAACAAGTCCTTGGGAATCGTCTCTAAGTTGATGCTTCCCGTCCTCGCTCAAGGTGGAGCTGCAACCAGTTAGGAAACTGCGCTCCAGCAGAGATGCCGGGGAAATGGGATCCAGGCTTCCAGGGGAAAGCAGCAGAGGTTTCCCTGAGCTCGGGGTGGGGGGGTCCGCGTACCAGCTGGGGGAGCCTCGGCCGAGAGTGGCGGCGGCGGCGGTGGGTGCCAGCCCCGGGCCAACGGCTCATCCGGCGCGCGCAGGTTCAGCGGGGTAGGCACAGCTCGCCCGGCTCCCGCATCGCGGCCTCCGCGAGGGCGAGCCCTGGGCTGGGTCTCCCGGGCACTGCGCCTGGCGCAGGGCTTCGAGATTTCGGCTGGGAGGTCGCCTCCCGAATGGAAGAAGACGGCACGGTGAAGCCGAGCCCACCCGCCCAGACCCTCCCCTGGAGCTCTCGGACCTCGCCAGGGGCGCCCGCACGTAGCGCCCTCGCCGCGGGAGAGGGGAAGGGAGGCCAGCGCGCAGCCAGAACTGCACCTCCAGCCCGCAGCTCCCGCGCAGGAGAGCAAGGCAAGGGGTAGGGGCTCGGGTCACCGCAACCTGTAGGATCGCGGCGGAAGCAAACTTGGGAGGCAGGAGCGCGGTCCCCTCCGAGGTCCGCGGCGACTGCCGCCCGTCGGCGCGGCGGGCGAGGTCAGAGCGCAACTCGGGCAGCTGACGCCGCGGTGCGGGTGCCGTTGCGGATCCACCGGGGCTCCGGGCGCCCCTCGCCGCCCTGCGCCCTCCCGCCCCCGCCAGGTCCCCGCCCCCCGGCCCGTGCTTACCTCGGGCCGCCGCAGCCCCCGCCGCCCAGAGGCAGAGCCCCAGCCAGCTCAGCCAGCGCCGCGCGCCCCCCGCGGGCCCCATGCCCCGCGCTCGTCCGCTCCTTGTCCGCGCCGGAGTCGGGGAGGCGCCGCCGGGCCGGGCGGACAGGGTCCCAGGTCTCCGCGAGTGACCGTCCAAAGCCGAGCTACAGCAGCGCAGCCGGGCGCCCGGAGCTGCCGCCGGATGCGCGCCAGGAGAAAAGAGAGCCGGTCCCCATCGCGCCCACGGAGCGGCCGCCGCGCCCGCCGAGCACAGCCAGCCCGACTGCCGCGCGGAGCAGCCAGTGCGCCCCGCCCCGGGACGCCCCGCCCCCCGAGCCGCAGCCAATCAGAGAGCCGGGGCGGGGCGAAGGGCGAGCGCGGGCGGCCGGGCGGCGCAGGTGAGCCAGCGGCAGGGCACGTGCGCCCCGGACGCCGCGGCCGTCCCGCCCGCCCGGACCCAGCCCGGTGCTAGGCGCCAGTGCCTTGCAACGGGCGGAAGCGGTCCAGGGTCAGCGACTTGCACGAAGCTCGTGCGGCAGACTTCGAGCCCTTTGAACGTCCTGCTTTGCCATCAACATTGCTTTACTATCAGATTTTCACACCTCAAAATTTAAAACAAGAATAAGTGCCAAAGGAGGAGAAAGAACAAAAAAGGTAACTCTCTTACTACAGCTATGCTAATTAATTCCTGCCTGCCAATAAAGAGCTGCGGAGTTCAGTCCAGAGCATGTTAAGGGGTATAGGATTTTATTTTCCTTTTTCTTTCTTTTTTTTTTTCCTCTTCCTTTTTCAGGTCTTGCAGTCACTTCAAAGTCGCTGGACTTCTGAGCAGCTCCCTGGTCCTAAATTTGTTCTAATCTAGATCCTGAGAATTGCTTTTCTAGTACTTATCTGGGAAAGAAGTGGGCCTCTTTAACAGAGGGAAGAAAACCTTTCTTTAAAAAACAGGGCTTGAATGGAACAGACTGTGGGATCTTCACTTAACTGGTTCTGCTGTCCAGCCAGCAGGGCAAAGCACCTCCCAGACCCAGCCTTCTGATCCTCCACCAAGGGACCTTTCCTTCAAGGTCGCAATACACGCACATTACCCAATATACCCATATTTACTACCCTTACTCTCCAGTTATTGGGTTATGAAAGTCTGTTTTATTTCTTCCTAACAGAAGTGTTTTTTTCTATCTTCTTTCTTAGTATACAAGTGTATTACGTTAAAAAAAATGGTGACAGATAAGGCAGTGCAGCCCTGTCATCCCAGTAATCTGGAAGGCTTAGGTAAGAGGATCGCAGGTTCAAGATCAGCCCGGGGCTGTTAGCAAGGACATAGGTCCCTCAAATACATAAAAAATACACACACATAAGTACACAGGTATATACACTCATTTATACATACAAAACGGGCTTGGGGTGTAACTCAGAGGAAAAGTCCTCAGAGGAAAAGCCAAGTATCTCAAATCAGCCAATCAGTTAATCACTAAGTGGCATAACTCAGGTTGTCCGAATCAGCATCCCCCTTTACGTGAATAGCCCAACAGACAAGGCTGGAAAGACAATTTCCCCAAGCTCTACGTTGGCACAGGTATTTTTAAAAAACCCATCACTCTTGCCTAAGTGCTACCTGCTTCCAAACGCCTGTCTCCGGAGAACACATGGTTTCAGGTGAGGTAATTGTTCTCGATGAGGTAATTGCACTAACACGCTTTCTTCTGAAGAAAAAGAGGATGATAGGCAGGAAGATTGATTCTCCGATAAGCCCGTACGCCATCCTCTCCTGAGCGCCACCGGGCATGTGACTGTCAGCCGAAGGGCGCAATTGCTTCCTCCAGTCTTCTTGCAGCTGAATAAAAAGCTTCTGGACCTGGTCAAGAAAACCAGGCTCTGGGGAATGGATGCTTCAAAGGAAGACTGATGTGGGGCTGTCGAGGGACACTCCTGGAAATCTCTTTAGAATCTTGGTAAATGAGGGTTTTGTCCTTTTCCTCTGAGAAGGTGAATCGAGAATTAATCTACCAAATATGCTTCACCTGGAAAAGTCATTCAGAGTCTGACTTCTCTTATTCTTCAAGACTATGTGGCAGTTCTGTTTCAAATGCATATTTGTTGTTTTAAAAAATTGCCATGTTTCCTAAAGCGTTTGTAAGTCTCTCTGCAGTCCCCTCAGGAAGCCATACATGAAACCAGTTTTATTGTGAAAAGGGAGTTAAGAAACAGGTGAGCTAATTTTAGGTTAATAATTCAAGTAAGATTACAATGACCAATGAAAGGAAAGGAGGAAAACTAATGACCTTTGAGTGAATCCTATGCTCAAGAAATGGATTTTTATAACTTTTGTTTAGACAAGAACCAAACCCTGAATGGCAGGTATGGGTGACCTGTTTAGTAGGTGAGAAAAGTCATGTGGAGTTCAGAAGTGAATCGCCCAAGGTCTCTGCACACTCAGAATGATTCCTCGGCCCGGGCAATTCTAGCCCTGCAGTGAAGGCTTTTCCACCTCATCGTTCTTTATTATGTAACTTTGGGGTTGTGGGAAATTGAATCGCTGGTATTGATGCACTCTATATTAATTATATATCACACAGTATACACTCAGCAATTCACCTGCCCTGCATTACTCTAACTCTAGCTATTGTACAGCATGTACCAATTGTACATTTTTGCCATTTGAAGTAACATCTATTTTCTTTTGAGAAATGAATTGAGTAGCTGGTACTCTGGAGCAGTAAAATGGCAGCAGGGCCAGGGACTGGCCAGGTGGCCTGTGGAGAGTCAGTGTCTCTTATCCCTTCACTTGTAAAAGTCAGAGGATTGGACTGTGTGATTTTAAGAATTATCCCATTGAAGAGCCATCTTTTTTAACTTTAGCATGTTAAAGTTTTTGATATGCAAGTTACTGAACAATTTTAGAAATCAAAAGACCTGTTCTGTGGAAAATTTTGTAATATTTTGTGTCCTAAAGAGATTATTTTTGGATTTTAACCAAGTTAAAAATAGTAGGTATAACAAGCGTCTTAGTCTGATCAGGCCACTGTAAGAAAATAGCATAAACCGGGTAGTTTGTAAACAATAGAAAGTTATTTATCACAGGTCTGAAAGCTGGAAAGATCAAGGCACCATTGGACTCAGGATCTCCCGAGGACCCATTTCCTGATTCCAAGATAGTTCTTTGTGCTGAAAAGGAGAAGAGAGCTTTGGTGCCTCTTAATCTCACCCATGGAGACTATGACCTCATCCTGTCCCTACCATCACCTTGATTAGATTTCATCTTGTTATTAGTGGAGGACATAGACATGAAGACCACAGCACCAGGTAATATTACTGCAGTGAACAGACATGATTAGATGTTTTTGTCTCAATTTTTTCTTATTTGAATTGACTGTGCCCATTGTATAAATACTCTATCTCCAAAACTATGAGGGAGAATATTTCTCATTCCATTGTCTTTCAATCACTTCTAGCCCAGCTAGATCAAAATATAGAAAATGTTGGTGGAGCTGGGTCAAACCAGGATTGCAGGGAAAATAAATTGAGTCTGGAAAGACTTGCCTTTTCAAATAGGATATTTTTTTTAATTTTAAAGATAATAAATTACAACAAAACTAGTCTGAACAAAGACAATCAAGACAATGCAGTGAAACTGGTACAGAACTTCAGAGCAGGATACCGGGATAACAGTAATAGGTACCATAGTATATCTGGTTATCTTCACAATAGTTGTCCATTCAATCAGGTATAGCATAATCAAACCAAAAACAGAACATTATAAAACCTTTCAAAACAGAATATTGGATACAGCAAAACAATTAATCAGAACAAAGCAAAACAGTGGAAACAATATTTGCCTTCAAAGAGAAAATAGAAGGAAATCCCCCATATCTGCTATATTGCATACTGTCATCCTCCTAAGAGATGCTCAGACCTCTGGCCCCAGGTCAGCATAATCAACCCAACAATACAAGCATTTAGTTGCTTTACGTACCTTAGTTGCTATCAACTCTGGCTGACCTGGAAACCATCCAGTTGCTAAGGGTGGGAGTGGGGGGACACAGGAAGTTTGATTCTCAGCCCAAGCCAGTAGGCTCAGGAAAGACCCTGGCTCTCCTGTGGCTTGCACCACTTATCAGGAAGGCTGACTCATTGCTTTATTGGTTGGTCCCCCAAGTTCCAACAAGGCTGATTCCTGGGAGATGCTGAGTTGTTCTCTCTCTGGCGCACCTGCGGCTTGCTCACCCCAAATAAGAATGTTTTTGAGAGGTATTTTACTTTTAATTTCCTTAGGAAAATTTCTGCATATGTCTGGGGAAAAAATGTTTAATTGACCTGCTCCGTGTAAGTAGTAAAACTAAAGAGAAAGTTAGAGGTTGAAAATGTGTTACATGAGTAAGAAGGACAAATTTGTTCTAGGAGATGAGTCCGGAAGAGGGGACCCTGGAATTCATGGAATGCTAGACCTACCAACATGTGGCCTTTCTCCTTGAGATGCCTACTCATCATCATTAAAATTAGGGAGTGAGTGACTGCCTTGTGTGTAGGGAGGGGTACAGAGTCCTGGGGACTGAACACAGGGTCTCACCCCACCAAGCAAGTGCTCTTGGCATGGAGCTGTATCACCATGCTTTGTTGTTGTTGTGAAGGTTTGTTTTTGCTGGTTGTTGTTGAACTGCCTAGGTTAACCTTGAATGTGAGATTCTCCTGTTTCAGCTTCCCAAGTCTTCAGAATTACAGCATATGCCACTGAGCCTGGCCCAAGGCAAATGGCTTCTTTAGGAAATGTGGTAAAGGGGTTTATTTTTGAGTCTAGATTACAGAAAAATTCTGGGCATTTTCCCAGAAGAAGTGAAAACATCATGCCACAATATTCTATGTGCACGCATGTTTATAGCAGCACAATTTGTAATAGCTAAATCTTGAAAACAACCCAAATGCCCATGGATCGTGGAATGTATAAAAAGATGTGGTATTTTTATGCAATGGAATATTACTCAGCTATAAAGAGAGATAATCTTGAGGCTTTTGTGGGTAAATGGAGGCAACTTGAGACCACAGTCATAGTGAAATAAATCAAACTTACAATTGTAAATATTGTATTGTCTCCCTAGTGAAAAAAAACTGAAAAGTAATAAGACCCAAAATGCACAATAGATATTGTGATAATGAAAGGGAAAGTGCTTGAAAGGAAAGAACAACTGGGATAGGGGAAAGGAGAAAAGGAAGAAGATTATATGTTTCTATATATACAAGATAGATAACTACACTACTAATTTCTATTAGTTGATCCAAAAGAATAGTTTGTACTTTCATTGTTTGATTGATCATTTTTTTGTGCCTAAATTTTATAATCTGAACAACTACTTCTAAGATAATGTTATGCAATATGTTAATTAGGGTTAATTTCCTACTATATCTTTAAATTCTGTGTCATTTCTATCTTTTTTTTCTGTTTTTCTTTTTAAAATAAAATTTAAAAAATAAATTACTGGATGAATAAATAAATAAACTAATCGATACACGGTAAAGAGCAAAAGGAACTTGGACACAGAAGCGTTCAAAAAACAAGAGTTTTTGTTTTCCCTGGCAAACCATGGACCAGATTCTTTAAACAGTAGTAGTGCCTCATTTAAAATAGTAACCAATGTCAGATGTCAAATCCAGTGAGATCAGGAGCCCTAGCATAAAGGGAGGAGAGACAGGCACAGAAATACTGAAGCCAGGCTTGGCAGAAGAACCAAAAATGGCCCCACTATATACTTCTGTAATACAGTTTACCTGAACTCTGGACCACATGGGAGTTTTAGACATAATTTCCATGAGAATTTTTTTCTTTTAAAGTTTCTCCTGGGCGTGGATGATAGAGGGCAGCTTTGCAGCATTTGGAATGCCAGGACTGTCACCCTTTTTCCCCTGGAACCTGTCTACTGATTCTGAAGGCCCAGCTAGCAATCTGTTTCCACTCTGTGGCTTCCAGGTGCTCCTGATAAAAGCCACTGTCTCTGTTAATCCTACAATTATGATAATAAATAAGGGAAGACCAAAAATCAACTGGATGAAAGGGCAACAGTTGGCAGAACTGGTGAACTTGGCAATACAATGAGACATTTTACCGGGGATATCTCCATTGAGAATAGTTTGTGATTTCCCTGGGACAGTCTCCTTCGTCAAAGAGGTGTAGTTTTGGAATTTACAGGACTCGCTGTGAGCAGACTGAAAGTCATTCAGTGCCGTGTGCCCACAGCCCAGCTCCTGCTTCAGAAGCCTGCTGGAAACAGGGGTAGCTGTTAAAAGCCAGGGAACTGTGAATGCTTCACATGTAATGTTCTGTCTGTGTACAACAATCCAGGTTAACAACCTGCCCTGTGAAAGCCAATAAGGGATCCTTTGTTAAGTAAACTCTGTCTCACACACACACACAGAATTAGAGAGGTCTGTTTTAGAGACTGGGCTATGAAGCAGCAATAAAGCACAAAAATCCAATACATTTGTTTAAAAAGGGCAGCAGGGCACCAAGATAAGACTCTTAACTAAACAGAGTTTTCCTGACACTGCCAGTGTGCCATCTCCTTTTGTACCCTGGGAATTCTTCCTGAAACCAGGCATTTCAGAATTTCAACTGAAGTTTTTGACACAGACGAATGAAAGAACTTAAAAATAATAACAAGAAACACAATTCTCTGGCAGTAAAATTAATGTGTTAGTGCTTTACACAATAATAAACCGTGACGAGAAAAAGTGATATGTGTTAACTCATAAAAAATATAGCCTCTGATGACCGCAAAGCATGCAACCCCTCTGTGACATGACCTTGGCATTTAGCATGGGATATCCCATCACTTGGTAAATCTTTTTGATAGCTCAGGAATAGCCTGTATCTCTCCATATTAAGAGAAAATTCTGTGATTCTCACAGTTGAACAAAAGCTGCCAAATTTTTCTGGTGCCTGTTTATATCATGGTTCTGCCTCCCAGTTTTGTCTCCATCTGCTTCTCCTAAGTCCAACCTGGTGGTATTTAATCCTTCAATTATATTCATTTGCTCTTTCTTAAATTTACCCACCTTGATCTCCTCTGTTAGGCACATTGCTTGCTGGTGGATAGAGAGGACAAGGGAAATGGTATTTGAATATCATTTTGGATAATTTGAAGAATTAAAAGTCTCATACATGCCATGGAATGGGCCATTAGACCCCCAAAGATAAGCCGTGTGGCCCTTGTCAAATTCAAGAATGAAGACTTGAGGTGGTGACTGCCCTGAAGTGTTTGGCCAGGAATAAGTCAAAAATCAAAATGAGATAGGTGGGGAAAACTCACATTCCAAGATTCCCATCCGCTCAAAAAGAGTGAGCTCCAGTGCCATTTGAGTCCTCTGGAACTAGTAAATCTATCTACAGTAATTTTTTTGGGGGGTGGGGGATTGGGCTAGATGAAAGGCTTCCAGTCTGCAGATAGGAACAGAGTAGCAAGTGTAATTTTATACTAAACCAGTCCTCTAACCCCAGACCAAGGGATGAGGCATGGATGAGAACAGCTTTCGAATACAATGTTGAGAACACAACAGGCAATACATTGTTTGTTTGAAATACCAGAATGAAGAGAAAAAAGAGACTTTTGTTCTCTGGAAAAAAATCCAACAAAGAGAATGGTCACATAAACATGTAGGAGGTAACCTATACAATCAAGAATTTATTCAATTTTAATCATAATTTGTTACTATTAAAAATACCATCTAGAAATCACAAAGCAAAGAATGCTTCCCTAAAAGGTGTAGCAAAAATAAAAAATGTGTGTTGTCTTTCCATTTATGCTTTATTTTCTTCTCTTCAGTGGACCTCTCTTATCTGAAATAAGATATTATAAATTAATATCTGTAATAAAAAGAAGGATGAAGCAATTAATAGACCTTTAATGCAGGACTTAAGTAGCTGTTATGCAGTTCCAGTGGAAGATGTGCAAATACACAATGCTAGCTTGACAAACAAGACTTTTTCCAGGTTTCACATAAAGCTTTGCCTTTCCTGGCCTGAATCCTATATGGCTTTCTTTTCTTCACCTTTATAGAAAAGAAAGAATTTGTAATTTGTTTTGTCTTAAGGCTCAGGCAGTATATTTAAAAACATTCATTAGTAAATGGCTGTCATGTGTTTTAAAGGAGAAAAGATCTGCTTTACATGTTAAGTAGTATTTTACTGAAAATAAAATTTAAGAACGCCATTTACAATTTAATTTAACCACACATTCTACTCATCTTGTCAGTTATAAAAATGACTTCATCCCAATTCAAGCACTAACTTCCTTCAAGAAAGGCAGTGTAATTCTGGACTAGATGGTGGAGATCATTAGAGACCTATGATCATTATTAGTACTCTAGTGAGAAAATAATCCAATCAAGAATTAGCAGAATTCTTTTGATTCTAGTATACATAAACAACACATAAATGACTGATATTTTTCTGCTGGAGAGAGAAACCAAATTCAAACTCACCCAAACACACACACACATGAGCATGCACACACAAGTACATGTCCCAGTAAATGTGCTATTTATACAAACATTCACATTATATACACACTATATATGCTATATGTGTATGTACATGTTGTATTGTGTATACCTGTCTGTGTGGAGTGTGTATGTGTGGAAAGAGAGAGAGAGAATAGAACTGAGATAGGTGGTATATTTGAAAGCATTCTTTGAAATACTAGGGGTATCGTGGTGACCAACCTGCCATGGTGATTTTACATTTTTAAATTGCCCTGGACACATTGGAGTGACAGAAAATATATAAAAAAACAAAATATGTAGTGTCTGACTCAAGACCAACATAAATATCTCCAAGGATCATCAACAGAACTGCTAAATGTCTAGCCAGGCTAAATCCATGGACCTGTAGGCTCTGGTTTTGAGTCAGTTGATGGGAGATGTAATAATACTGTGCAGCAAGGAACACCTGGCTCCCTGTGATGGAATCTAAGAGCCAGCTGTGCAGCCAGAAGCAGAGATGAAGGTGGACTCACCTGGCAGAAGAGTAGAGACTAGAGAAACTCCAGTCAGTCTCTCACTAATCTTTAGGAAAGCAGGAAATAGAAAGATACAGCTTTTTCTGAGAATGGAAACTGATCCCACATGGCTCGTGAGCTATGATATCACACAGTAACAGCACAGCTCACAAATCCTGAATGACCTGGAGGCTTGAGCTTAGATTGAGGCATCGATAATCTGCAATCACATTATCCACATAAGGAGAGGAATGTAAGGGCTGGTTGAAAGGGCCTTAAAATAATTCTATATCTCAAAATAATCATACTAACCGAACATAATTCTCTTCTCCGAAATAATCATACCAATATCCTAAAGCACTTTAACATAATAGACAGAATAATATACAAAAAAGGAAAGGAGCATTTTAAAGTCAATTCATACTTTATGGAAAACATAGATCTTAAAACATTTCTTTAAAAAACACTAAATATAAACAAACTATGTTTATTATATATAAATATTTAAAAAATCGATGCCAAACAAACTGAAATAAAAGAAATATTAAGAATATAAATATGTAGGATGGGCAATATGGTCATGGGAAAATGCTAAACACAAGGGTCAAAGGTGGAAAAGATGAAAGAATTGGGCAATTTCAAAATAATACTGATTAAGACTTCAAAGAATAGGAAGAAAATGCAAGCATAATTTCAAACGTAAGAGAATTAAGACTTTTTGATCAGTTGTGATACTTTTATAAACACCCCATGAAACTGAGGAAAAAATTTTTAAAAAGAGCATATCAGGAGGTTAACTTTTTAAGAGATATAAAATGAAAAAGTTTTGAGTACTAAAAATGGAGACAATTATGCACCTGAACTTTACACTAGAATTACTAAGTGCAATACACTAGAATTACTAAGTGCAAAAAGTTCACATGTTGACACATCAAAATGATATAAGCCCATAAGAGCATAAAATATCAGCTATTTTTGAAAATACAAACTACTTAAAAGGAAACAAATAACAATAAATTTCACATTATCATTATGGATATCTCAAAGATCATGGAATTGAATCATCAAAGTAGCCATATGGAACAATTGTTCAAATAAAATTTATGAAAGCAGACCAATAGTAAGAATAATTAAAAACCCTTTTTACACATAAAACTTTGAGATGCTTTAACAAACAAATGTAATATGTCATTAATATTATTACTTTCTTAATGAATTACACGAATCTTAGCAAAAGTTTAGCAGTGAACTGAGAAGATAAAATAATTATTAACCTCTAATGATTCACCTCTAAAATACATAATTCTTTAAATTAAGAATTTATTGAATATTTAAAATTAGAGAGATACTGTAACTGGTAAAATGAATGCTAAATCAGCAGAAATATTGAGAATAAAGTTTGAGAAAAAAGAAACAGGAGTGCATAAGCTGTATTATGTGTTGCAAAGTCAAAATTTGGAATTTAAATACAAGGAGAAAAGAAAGAATTAGGTACAAATGGAATTTGAGGAGCAAATACTTTAAATTTTCCTAAAATCAGTGGAACTGATTAAAAACTGCTATAAACAGAACAAGATACCTAGGGACAAGTACAGATGCTGAGGAAAAAAGATAAAATTTTTACAGATCTAATAAAAACAAAGGGTTTGGCAGAATAATCCTGATACGTTACTGATGTCCAACAAAATGATGGTAGTTATAAGGCAAAGGAAGAGTTCGATCAAAAGAGTAAAATAATTGTCAAGTGAAAGTACCCTTGAAAATAAGGCAAAAAATATTTTCATGAAAATGAAAAAGAATAAAAATTATCATCAAGAGATACAAATTAATGAAGGTATTAAAGAAAGGTCTTCAGGCAGAAAAGAATGCCATTAGATGAAAGGAAAAATATGAAATGAAATATAAGTAATGAAAAAAATTTAGTAAGGTGAATACCGATTGCATAAAACAGCAAAAACCATAATGTATGCAAAATATTGACAGATGAAAAATTTTAAAATCAAAACCAACCAATAGTGTGAAAAATGAGCAGGTCCTAGAGGAAGGACACAGGAACAAAGGATTCATTAAGAGCGTTGCTTTAGCTGCTGTCAGCCTAGCACGTGAGTCGTGGCTTCATGCTTGCGTGTACGCTGTGAGTAGTTATTTAATTGTATAACATTGTTTTCTTTACCTTCAGATGTAAAAATCACACATCAATATAAAGTTACAGCAAAATATTGAATACTTTAATATTCAAATATTTTAATATTAAAAATATTAATATGAGAAAATTTGGAAAAAATAATATGACCAAATTGTAGTTTTAAGTAATGATGTATTTCTACATATTGATACTTAAAAGTGAAATAATTTGACAAAATTATAGTCCAACAAAAAACAATTATTAAAAAAATGAAAACATGCACATGAAAAAGTGTTCAGTCTTGTTATTCACATAATGTTTCCCAAATTTCAAATAAACTTAAAGCATACTATTTTTAACTCACAATACAATACCGATATGATAAGAATATAAAGAAGGGTTTCCTTTCTTAATTTGGAAATGTGAATTGTCAAACTAGTGCAGGAAAGTTTTGGGCAAAATATACTATAACTCTGCTTTTATAAAAATTTTTCTAAGGCCAAAATTCCTTGTTCATACTTTATATGTAGAAATATATTTATTGTTTTAAGGGTAAATAAAATATGATGACAATAAAATGTTTACAAATCCCTTATGAGCTGGGGATTTAGCTCTGTGGCTTAAGCACCTGACTGGCAAACGCGAGGTTGTGAGTTCAATCCCTGGTACAAACAAAACCAAACAAAAAAATTCCTTATGAAAATATATTTATCAGAGAAAATTTTGAGTATATTACATTTCAGTCAAATTGTAAAATAATATATAACTATTAAAAATATGAAGGATTATCTGTTATATTATTGGTTGGGGGAAGTTAATTCATAATACCATTTTAATAAAGCCAACAAAACTCTGACACAAAAATTTCAACATTTGCATATTTCTATAAATATAGAAAAACTGTTTAATGGAATGAGTAAAATTTGAGACTACTAATTTTATCTTTTGCTTCTTTGTATCTTCCACTAGATAAAATGAAGAAGAATTTCCCTTAAATTCAAAGTTTCACAAAGAAAATTTAAGGCAAAATCATTTCCAATTATAGAACTAGCATAATTCAAATACTTAAAATGTATAATATATACAACAAATAAATATTTTATAAGTATAGACATAAAACTTTAATTGAAACAAATACAATGCATATATGCATATATGTACATCTCTCTTTATATGTCTTAGTCCATTTAGGCTGCTATAATGAAATCATAAAGTAGGTGATTTGTAAATAGCAGATATTTATTTTTCATAGTTCTGAAGACAGGGGCATCCAGTGGCAGTCAATCTTCTGAAAAAAATCAGTCTCCACTGTGAGCTTCCTTCTCCTGATTCATAGATGGCGTCTCTCACTGTGACCATGTCCTCATAGAGTAAAAATAGAATCAAATTGTGTCAGACTTTTACAACAACCTTAATCCCTCTTATGATATCATTCCATTTTAATTATCCTCCCAAGACCCTGACTCCTGATACTATGAACAGTTCAACAGTGAATATAATAATTGGATATCCATATGGAAAGTAAAGGAGTAACACCCAAACAGACTCACTTGCTTTATCACCCCACACCATATATAAAATTTAAGTCTAAATGAAATTTTGAGAAACACCTGAAGACTTAGATTCAAACATTTCTAAAAGAAAATTCAATAGATATTTGTAATTTTGAGATAGGCAAAGAATTTTGTCCTATGATACCCAAAGCATGATCTATCTATAAATGTGAACATTCTTTTGAGACAAGGTCTTGCCAAGTCAGTCAGGCTGAGCTTGAGCTGACAATCCTTCTGCCTCTATCTTTCGCTGTGCTAGGATCCCAAGTGTGTAACATCACATACCAAAGTTTAAAACTTTTTTTTTAAAAGGCACTGTTAGAAAATTAAACAACTTGCAAAGTAGGATATAATGTCTCCAAGTTGTGCATTTGATTATGGATTTATATCCAAACTAAAAACACATAGCTTGTAATCCCAGCAGTCTGGGAGTTTGCAACAGGATGACTGCAAGTTTCATTGGATAGTTTAACAAGGCTCTATTTCAAAATAAAAAAAACAAAAAACAGTTGGGCATGCAAAAAAAAAACATATTGCTTAATAATCAGAGGACAAAAAGATATGTAAAAATTTAAATAACCATTTCATCAATTCAAAAATAAAAATGACCTACAAGATAACAGACTATTCAGAGTTATCTATAGCTAGAGAATCAACTACTAATGTGTGAGTTTGACAGAGACTCTAAGACAAGCAAAGAGTAAGAAATCTTTACATTAATTAAGGGAAAGTTTTCGGTATGCTTTGTGGAGAGATAACTGTCTTGGAGAAGCTGCATTTGTATAGTTGAGAATGGCATACCCATTGTTACTAGTATGGAGCATATTTGGGTTTTTCTGTTTGATCCTGATTGATGCATAGGCAAAAGTGAGGAAAGATGGCAATTATTGAGAAATTCCAGGCCATTCTGAAACAATTATTGCAGAAAATGTGCAAAGGTTTGGTTTCCTGACTTCATTATTATATAGGTTTTAAGTTGGAGTGTATAGTAACTCCTGAGCTGACCATTTGTGTAGACACATATGTACAAATGAGCAGTTAGCACATGAAGAAGTCCTAAGTGACCATGCAAGTTAAAATCACAATAAGATGCTGCTCCATAACCATTAGAACATCTAAAGTGTGGTGATACAGACAACTATTTAGAAGAAAATGAGACATTATGGTAGCCACTGTAGATCTCCTGTTGTCTTGCTTTGAAATCTGTGTCACTCGCATTGTTTTCTTCTGCTTTGTTCTATTTTGTTATGTTTAGTTTTACCCTCTTTAAAATTAAAAAAAGAACAGCTTAAATGAAAACGATAAAATGTTAGTGATAATATGCAGTAACTGGAACTGTCGTACACTGGGGCCAGGTGCAGCTATTTTAAAACACATTTCGCTCTTCTTTCAAAAGCTTAGCACACGTATTACATACGGTCTAACAAGTACAGTAACTTACAAGATATTTTTCTCTGTGTTTTCTTAGAGTTGAAGGAGTGAGTGAGGATTCCCAATAAACTCCCATGTGGTGACACATCTTGAGGTCATGAAGATATTCTGAAACTGGACTGTGATGAGCCTGCACTATTTCATAAATATTAAAACATCAACTAAAAAACATGACACTTAAGTTTTTGAAATTTATATATCATACTAAAAATTAAAAACTACTAATAATTTAAATTTCTGTAGGTGATTTCTTCCACTTTAGAATCCATATTTTAACCATTATCATAAAAAATATATATATTTAAACTTTTATCTATTCCTGAATTTTTTTTTGTATTTTATCCTATGATAAAGATTTTATTTTTAAGTTTAAAAAATGTAAAAATAATTATAAATGTTGCCTTTATTCTTGTTGTCCTAAACAACTCAACTAGTTTGAGGACTCAAGAGTGTACTGGAAAATTACTTGACAATTTTGCCTACAATTTTTCTGTGTTCTCCTTATCTCTTACTCTTTGGCAGGTAAATCTTCCTAAGTCTCAATTACAATCTTCCTTTCTGGGCTCAGATTATACAAGGACATTTGTATCAAATCTAATGAAAATAATTCTATTTTGATATTTTAATAGCATTCAAAGCTCTAGTCTAGGTTCTCAAAAATTAACAGTAGGATACTATATCACAGAGTGTATTATATACAGAGTGTATTAAATTCCATCTTCCTGAACCTATGAAACTATAATTTAAATAATAAATACACCTTCTGTTTCTCTGAAATAGTCAGCTTTCCTAATTGTCTTTCTTGTGGGTCAATATACAGTAGTGAAACCTTTTTCATTGTTTAAATCTTTAATGCACCCACTAGTATACTTCTTATGAAGCAAGTGGCTATGAAGCAATTACATTGTTCCTGACAGGGCACAGAGAATTATGTAGGTATTTGTGAAGTATGAATATTCACAGCATATATCTCAAATTTACTGGTAAATTCAAGGCTGCAAGAATCTCAAACTGTGGAAGTTACCCACTTTATGCAAAATAACAAAGAATGTGTCTGATGCATAAATTATGTTTGATTAAAATCATTTGACAAATAGTATTTTATTTCTTTTTGTAAGTAACAACATTGTTTTGATAGAATAAGCAAACCAAATATATCATTTGGTAAAGCACTTTTATAGTCATTTTACTACATATAAATCAATACTTTAATTCTGTTAATGCTTTACTATTCACAGTAAGCATTAGACAGCCCCAGCTTCTATTCAAAAGTGATAACAAAGTTTATAATGAATATGACCATAAACAAATTACTCATCTAGAACAAATGAATTAAAGATACAAAACCTAAAATCCACCTTAGCTTTGTAATAGCCATGTTACTTATAAGCATTTTTATTAACTTCTTACTAAATAGCATGTTACAAAATAATAATTTTTGCTAAATCAGGCAGAAAGTACTTGACATTCAATTTAAGGCATGACTACAAAGATAGTCTGCACTTTATTATTGTCACTGTTAAACAAAATCTTGTCTGCCTTAAAGGTTTATTACTGATAGTTTGAATGAATTGGCTGTTCTGCAATATCAGGTCCACTTAAAATTGACAGACAGGAATACTTAGTTATTGGAATAAACACTTTAGGAAGGGCTAAGTAAACAATCTTACTCGTTAGATAATTGCATATGTGTCAACGCTCATCAGCAGACCTGTTCTGGGGAACAGGCACTGTTTGGAAGGTGCAGAACTGAAGAGGAAGACTAGCTTGATAGGTACATCCAATAAGTTATCAACATAATAAATTTTCTTTTTCCTTTCCAGAATGTTTTCTGTTTGTAGTCAAAGTTGGGCACTTGAATAATCCTTTTCTTTACATAGTTTGGAACAGGAAATGCATTGGAAAACTTGTGATTTTACAGATTTACTTTCTTCACTGTTGCTGAGTCATCCAAAAAATCTCATGCTCTGACCCTACCAGATGATGTGTGCAGGCTGTGATTTTGCTCCCATCTCATCAGCCAAAATGGAACAATTTTCCTTTGAAAGATATATTATAATGGCTAATCAAAAACAAAAGTAATAAAATATGAGGGTAGACTACTTTCTAGCTTGATACATTTCTACATGAAGATGCACATTCCTTTGTTGTTATAAAGATACTTAATATGAGTAAAGTTTTGCCTGCATTAGTATATCCATTTGTCTCAAGCACGCTGATTATTGAACATAAAATTATATTTGCATAAATTATGTCCGTTAAAGTAAAATACAATTAGGCTCATACATAATTATTATATGACTTAATATAGCACAGTGGCACTATGTTTAACTTTATTTTAACAAAGCACTACTTACTGGCTCTTGGTTTTATGTTGTGTGGATATGTTTTATCACTCACAAAGCACAATCAGATTGTTAATTGCTCAAATATTCTATCAAAAAATGAATACATTGTATATCACAGCATTTAACTGGCCACAGTCTTTCCTACCTTCCAATCTTGCCATTGCTACAGTGTAGAAAAAATGCTTTAGATAATTTATTCAGTTGGTTTTTATTAAAAAAATAGGGCAAATATTGTCCCTATCATCTAGAGTATAATACAAATAAGGCATACTCACAGAAATAAACAGAAGGGTAGAATTTCTAATGCTGACAAACAAGTCAGAGCAAAGCTACTTGGTAAAAATAATTTAAGTGAATTGTATTATGTGTGAATATTTGTGTAAGAGCATCTTGTTTCTTGCAAAGTGTGAACTGCAAATCACAAAATGAGAGAGGATAAGGTGGTTAGATGGGGATTTTGAAAGTGACCTGTTCATTTCAGATATGCAGCTGCAATGCTGTCTATAAGGGGGGAAAAAAAGATTGTTTACTAACAACTTGGAAGAGGCTTTTAGGAGTGAAATAGAAAAACCTTCTGGCATAGAATATGTATGGTTTGAGAAAAAGCATAAACACAGCATGGGAAGAGTCTGTTAAGCACATATTACACTTTAAACTAATACAGTTGTTTTTAATCTGTAGAGCAAATATGACATTCTGTGAGTATATGACATCTGCTTGGTGATTTTTTTTTCAGCATGTGATTATTTAATTACCATCATGTAACTAAGTGATGCAAAGCATTCCAAGGTGCTCAGTTACAGAATTAAGAAATGTAATGAAAATAAAAGTCTATAGATTGGCTATTTGAAAATGGTTGTGTGTGTGTGTGTGTGTGTGTGCATGTGTGTGTATTGAGAAAGAGAGAGCTGTACATATGTAGGTACTTGCATATACCTATAGTATTATATTTATATTTTTATGAGAGAGGAAAATTATGTCTAGAAAATTTCTTCTCCTTTTACACACCAAGGAAAGGGCAAGCTTTATCTTACTAGAGTGACACCTTCGTTAGGACCTCAAAATGAGAATGGGCATAAATATGTCCACACTGAGCTAAACCATCGTTTAGTACTTTCTTTATGATATGGTTGGTGTACTTCCTTTCATGATCTCATTATCGTAACACGAATAAGACACGAGGGCAAAGTTCTGACAAAATAATTCATGAGTGTGCATGATTCTCTGGTGAGCAGCCACAATGGCTGGTGAAAAACTTGTCAAAATGATAAATGAACCAAGAAAGGTGGAGAGTAGAAATGAATAGAATGTTAATACCATAGCTAAAAAGATCTGCCTTTGGCTAGGATGGGGAGGTTCTTTTAGCAAATGTCTATACTGGCAACAGTGTGGCTGGACCAATTTAAATAGCACCTTGTGACTGCTCTGGTTATGAGTTTCCCCAAAGAACAATCTTTTCATCAATCCAGATGGTGTTGTGTATGTAAAAGAACTGGGGAGAAAAGGACAACTATGCTTATTACACTATATAATGGAGGGAGGTAGAATTCAGTGACAGTAGATACTGGCCAACTCTTCATGCTCCAACACCAATCTCACATTCCTAGGCTTGCTGGACAAGTGGATAAGAGGCAAGGAATTAAATCACACAATTTGACATTAGTATCCAAAAAAGGATGATTACATCTTGGCAGAAACTGCAAGGACATAGACCCATATCTCTCACCATGCACTAAACTAAAATCAAAATGGATCAAAGGTCTAAATGTTAGAGCAGAAATACTTATTTTGCTGGAAGACAAAATAGGTAAAATACTTCAAGATATATGTGTAGGCAAAGACTTTCCGAAAGGAACCTTGATTGCACAAGGAATACTGCAATACCAAAAATTGACAAATGAGGCACATCAAATTAAAAACCGTTTTCTGTATCAAAATGGAAACTTCCAACAGAAAGAAGAGACAGTCTGAAGAATGGGAAAAGTGTTTCCCGGCTATTCCTCAAAGAACTAATACCTAGAATATATAGAGAACTCAAAAAAATTAGACCCCAAAAATGTAAAGACCCAGTGAAAAAAATGAGTGTCTGAAATGAATAGATACTTTTTGGCTGAAGAAGTAAAAATGGTCAATAACTACATGAAAAAATGTTCAACATAACTGGTCATTTGAGAAATGCCACTTAGAACAACACTAAAATTCCATCTCCAGAAAGAATGGCCATCAACACATCAACAAATGCTGGCAGGGCTGTGAGGACAAAGGAACCCTTCTGCAATGTCGATGGAAACTGTAAATTGATACGACTATGAAACTCAAGTGTAGAGATTCCTCAGAAAACTAAAAGTAGAAATTCCATTTCACCCAAATATTCTTCTATCATAATATTTATCTTCTGAAGAGTTAAAGATATCATACCATAATAGAGAATATATCCCCACACTTATAGCATCATAATTCAGATTAGCTAAATTTTGAATAAAACTATATATTGATCAACAGAATTAATACGGAAAACATTGTTTATGCACAGTGGAGTTCCAATCTGCCCCAAAGAAGGATGAGCTTCAGTTCTTTGTAGGAAAATGGGTGCATCTTGAGATCACAATGTTAAGTGAAGCAAATAAGACACACAGGTTTCTATCACATGGTTTCTTTTATAAGAAAAAGTCAACAATTAAAGAAAGTGCAAAACAAAAGACAGGAAATAGGGAAAAAGAGAGAAGAGAAACGTTACTATAATTCAGTATGGACAATATAATCTAAAAGTGAACCTTGAGTTAATGTGATTGTCTTGTGTTTTATATAACTTTTGGCCTATTACACTGGTTGTTAATCTGTATATATGATAATGAACTTTATAAGCATTTATAAGATAAATAAATGAATCTGATGCAGGCAAAATAAAAGAGGTGGAGGGGAGAGGTAAAGTAATTGATATGTGTTACGTACATGTGCCAATTCACTACAATGATTATAATCATGTACTGCAGACATGTACTATTAATAAACATGTACCAATTTTAATAAAAAATTGAAAAACTTGTGCTAGGTACCATAGAAGTAACTTTTTAATACAACAGTTAATATTTTAATTTGGAAGGGGAAACTGTAAACAGAAAATTATACCAAAAAAATTTAATCATGATTGATGGTGTGCAATATAAACACTATATGCTGTAAGAATGATTTCAAGAAGAATCAGAAATGGTTATTTTGGAGGAAGAAGATGAGAATAAGTAGATTTATGTATGGAACTAATATTTGAAGTTTACATAATTTAAACCATCTTCATTTTAAGTTTAAGATCATGATTTTATTTGACTAAATACGTAAAAGTAGAATATATGATAGTCAAAAGCATTAGTGAAACCCTAAGCAGAGAGTCTGGGATAGAGAAAGCCAAAGAAACATCAAAAGGCACGGAACTTCCTGCAGCACTTATAAATCACCCTTGAAAGTGGGGTACAGCTTGGTGAACCAACTGATTTTGGTAGCTGAGTCAGGTGTATGCCCTAGCGCTAGAAAAAGAATGATTCCATGCATCAGTGTGATAAGCTTTGACACGGACATATTAATCTCATCAGAAAGACACTTTTGTTTTTCTCTTTTTATTAAACTTAAATACACCCTGGGATTTGGGAATCAATGTGGACCTGCTATAAATATTTTTTAAGTAGTTAAAGTATCTATGAAAAGGAAATATATCTTTATATCTTGTGGCATTAGGAACGTTCCACTGTGACTTTTCCTAAGAGATAAAAGAGCTCCTGGCCCACAGTGTGAGCTGCACAGGAGGCAACACTCAAAATGCTCATACTCTTCCGGGACGCTTGTGATGGTCTTGCTGCTATAAAGGGCTTCCTGGCCGGAAGTGTTCCTTCTGCAGTACCAGCGGCTCTGGGGGAGAAGTCTGATCCCAGGGAAAACACCCACCCAACCTGGTTGACCACAAGACCTCGTGCCAACCAATTCTAATCAACAAATGAAACATTGATCTCGCTTCACATAGCACACACTGGTTCCCATTCTGTCTTTCCACTGAACTGGTTCTGCCATAAAAATCTCCTAACCATGTGAAGACAGGTCAGTCCTGTTTCCAGCCTAATAAAAGGTTTCTCTTTATTGTTTCATTTTGCTTCTCCTTATTTCAAGATCTGAATGCACTGCTGAGCATACTGTTCCTCTTTTCCATATGTAAACAAGGGGATAGTTTATCGTCAAATACACACAATTTCAATTGGTTAACATAAACCTGAAAAAAGCCATGTAATTGTAAATTATTCCTTTAACTGGAATGCACAAGGATGTGTCTGATTATGTAAATAATTTTTTTCAGTCGATTAATGTATTTCAGTTGATCGGTAATGCCAGTAAGCCTAATTTTGAATTGCATTGTTTAATATTCCTGTCAAAATCATTTTGGGTAGGCACAAGAGTGCTGCTTTGTGTGATGCAAGCAGCCAGATTCTTTAAGAATGACCCTGGAGGGCTGGGGATTTAGCTCAGTGGCATAAGCTCCTGCCTTGCAAGCTGGCAGTCCTGAGTTCGATCCCCAGTACCGATAAAAAAAAAAAAGAAAGAAAAAAAGAAAAAGAATGACCCTGGAAACTTTCCATGATCTTGACAAGGAGCTAGGTGGTTAGGTGGGGTGAGAATCTTTTTCTGAGCTACATGGCCATCATCCAAGCTCAGCCTCTTATAGGACTTGAGGAATTCCTCCAGGGGAATTCAGCTCCTCAAGAGTTCCAGGTTCTAGGCAGCAGGCTTCTCCCAGGCAATTCCTGAAAACTGTTGGCGTCCAGATGGACACTTCTCAGAGTAAAAGATTTGTATGTGTCCCATCACTAAGAATGCAAGGCTGCTTTCAGACTTGCCTTGTAAAGTGGGACGTCGTGGAGGAGGGAGACCCTCTTTGGAAATACTAACCCACACTGAGCATCTGTGCCCAGAACGTGTATTGTGGAATAATGTAAATGGGGAACCCATTTTTTCCTTACCCAAGTTACACCCTGCCTGGTGAAATGGACCTGGCCTTTCATGACAGTTTGAAAAAGAAATTACACACATATGTAATGTGGGTGTGAATGATCACAAAAATATAGGTCCAGATCCTATAGGTGCCTATTTTTACTTGTTCTAAAGTTGTTCTAAGTACAAGCAGTGTCTCTCAGGAAGATGCACAGATTCCCTCTAACAGCTAGTGTAGTGCACATCAGCTATGGAGATGGCTCAAATTCCTAAAAATATTTTTGAAGGTAAATGAGGTCAGAATAAGGAGTTGCAAATATGAATCAGGAGGAGCATTTCTTTTTTAATTTAGAGAAGACTGCATGTCAAGTGAAGAGACTGATTCTAGAGATACAAGATATAATAAGAGAAAACTGCCTTGCTGAGTGAAGTCCGCTGTACTACCAAGGTCAGCACCATCCCCCTTGGCCCTTTCCATGGACTTCCAAGAAATTTGCAGCCTTCATTTTATCTCTTCTGACAAATGTTCCTGCCCAAGAATGGTTTCAGTATTTAACTTTAACTTGACAGTATACAACTAACTGTAGTTTTAAATACCCTTGGATTTATGAGCAGTTTAGACACATGCTATTACATATAGCACAAATAATGACGCTGTAATGAAATTTTGACTTTCCTCATTGTAGTGGGGAAGACAGAGTTTCCCTTATTGTACCTACTTTAATGAAATGGTCAGAAGAAAATGAGTTATTTTTACTAAGGAACACAGGACTGAGATGACTTCAATTTAGATGCATCTGCTTCCATTTGAGTATTACTCTTTTCTAACTGTTCATAAGGTAAGGCCAAGAGTTTCATTCATTTTCTGTTTTTATTTTAAAGAGAAAATACATAAAAACAATGATATGAAATTTCAAAACAAGAGAGTAGGAGAGTAACAATGGTTAATACGTTGCATATTGTTATCTTCAAAGAAGCTGCTCAGATTACAAGATATAGGCATGAAAAATTGATCAAACAATATAAACAGAAACCTTTTCAATAAACTAATACAAATTAGTAGTATAACTATATTAGCTCTCTTATGTATATATATATATATTTTTTTTCTTTTTCTCTTCCTTCTGTTCCTCTTTTCCCCATCCCAGTTCTCTTTGCTTTTGAGCAGTTTCTTCTCATTTCACAATATCTCCTGTGCATTTTGGGTCTTATTTACTCATTCAGTTTCTTACACAAGGGAGACAATACAATTTTTTTTTTTTTTGTAGTGGGGATCAAACTCACAAGCGCTCACTTGCTAGGCAGGTGCTTATGCCACTGAGCTAAATCCCCAGCCCCAACAATACAATATTTACATAATGGTGTGTCTGATTTATTTTATTTATGAATATGGTCTCCAGTTGTATCCATTTACCTATAACAGTCTCAAGTCTATTCTTCTTCATTTGTTTTCATAGGTGCAAAAACAGAGCAATCTCCATAGTTCGGTCACTCTTCACTTTTTTTCTAAGCTTTTTGGTTTCCTTGTTATGTTTTGCAAATTTTCTATTGTTTTGAAAATTTAATACTTTCAGTCAATCTTCAGAAAATTTTTTAAATGTACAATAAGAGAAGTCCCTTTCATTATAATCCCCCTGCTGTATCTTCTTAGAAGTGACAAGCACTGCAGCTTCTTGGGCACTTTTTTCTGATAAACTTTTATTGTGGACTTAATTTTATAAAAAGTATTTACTACAGAAAATATGAAACTATATAAAAGTAGCAATAACAGCAAGAGAAACCTCTGTGTGACCATTCCACTTCTTTAGCAGTTATAGAAGTAGAGACAATCTTCTCCCTCCATACTGTTACTCACTTTTTCGGGCTCTTTGCTATATATTACTTTGAAATAAATCCTAGATATGATATAAATGTATCTGTAAATGTTTTAGAAAACATGTCTAACAGGAATACCCTTTTAAAAGAAGAAAAAATAACATTAACACCATAATCACTTTAGAAAATAAAAGTTTCTAGTGATAAAATTTCCAGTGTATTATCCATGGTTGTTCATAAAAACAGAATCTAAGACAAAGATTTAGATGTCATTATACTCTGCCTTTGGTGGTGATACCAAGGTGATGTTGAGTGGAAGAAAATCAGCAAGTGGAAGGAAAGAAAGAAATAACGTGTGAATGGAGAGATGGTGCCCTGCTAACGGAGTCCCAATGCCACCATGGAACCTTGGAGACGCTGTGTAGGTCCTGCAGCAGAAAGAGCCGATCTGTCATCGTCTGACCATCGCTCTCGGTGGACTGGGAATTACCTTCATGGAGTTTCTAGTCTGTTTCCAGAGGGGGTGGGGGAAATATATATATCCTCAGACAGAAAGAATGAGAAACACGCTGCAGGTTCAAGAACTACTTGCCTTTCACATCTGGAATAAACCTCTGATGTGTCCCTTACTTCTCACATAGTCTACATTATTTACAGCCATTATTTATTGCATTGGGATTCAAACAAGGTCCATGACTTGGAACTCTTAATTTTTACATTCATTATTTATTTCTCTTTTTCTTGAATGTTTGTTAGCGATAGTTATAGAATCCAGCCATTTTTCTTGCAGAAAGATAATTGAGCATTCGGGGTGAACAGCAACTACTTCTTACTCATTGTTTGTGGGGCTTTCCAGTGAGCAAAGCAAAAAATTATCTTTACTTTTTAAAAAACATAAAAACCCAGTATGAACTTGTACTGATATTTTCAAATAAAAATCAGGACCGCAGAGGTTTTTCCTAACATCAGTGATATTATATCAGTATTTCTTTTATCTCATGCCAAGCTCTTAGTTCTTAATAACATTGGTATAATTTTTCATTTGATTTGTTTCATACGATACACACAACAGCCTCATATAGTAATATAATGCTATCAGTAATTATATGATTACTGAAAATAGCTACATGAAAATTTTAGTCTGTTTTCTTTTAGTATCCATCTCACTATGGGCATACAACCAATTAATGGGTTTTAAAGTCTCATGAAATATTTCCTGTCTTAGCAGTTCGCTAAAAAATTGAATTACAGGCAGGGATGGTGTTGTAGTTCCTTGATTAATCACCTGATTTACATGCATAAGATTCTTGGTTTGAATCTCAGGATCTGAAATAAAAATTGAATTTCAGAATTATGATTATTTACTTCATTATATTTTACTCCCAGGATCATTTCAAAGTTAAATTTCATAGTTACAAGTGTACTTTGTTTCAAAAATTTAACTTATTAAACAAGGTATATTCAAAGAAGTTTGCATTGATTGTTGTTCCCTTTACTGTATTCCCATTTAGGCAAAATTAATGACATGAGCAATTATATACATACATGTATATATGAATGAAGTCATATGTGTAAATATATGAATATATGGGATATATTTATGGTATTTGTACTTATAGGTTCACAGAAACATAGACATAGGTGTGTGTTTCCTCCTTCCTTAGTTATATGATCTCTATTTGGAGAATGCTTATGTTACCAACATCAATACAATCTCTAAGCAGACAACAGGTCATGCCAGAGGCAACTACAAAAAAAAAGCACCAGGAATGTATGGATATTAGGGATCTGATGAACACAGGGCTGAAGTTCATTACCCAGGGTAGTGAATGTCTGTGCTGTTTTATGGTTTTTCCTAATGAAATTCTTAATTGCTACTTGATTGCTCTTTTTTGAGGCTGGTTTTGCCAGGTAAAAATGATTCTTTGAGCTGTCTGAGTTAGACTGCTTTTGAACTCTGCTACAGTTTCATGTCGGTTATTGTAAGGAGAGGCTGCAAGATTTCCATTTGCACACACAACCCCTTATACTACACACACATACCACGTGCAAGAACTTCACTTTACAATCTATTAGCAATTTAGAAACACAGTTTGCTCTTTTGTTGTTTTCAATTTAATGTGCTAGATTTTGCATTTAACAGTCAATAATAAGTGAAAGTGGATTAGTCAATTTCACTATGGATTGCTGTTCAATTTAAGTCATTTCTTTTGCCTGTGCCCTGGAATTAACATAATACAGTATGATTTGGCCCTGAAAGACAAACAAAGGGCATTTTCCAGGTTATACTTTCTTCTTTATTTTTAAAACACATTATGTTTTAATTCTGTCATGAAAATGAGTGCTCCCTTATCACTTCAGACAAAATACAATTGCAGGTTCTTTCTGATCACTGGACCTCTGCAGAGTGAAGCAGGCTTTACCCAGAGGAAGCCAGTAGGTACTAATGAACTTGTTGACTCAACAAAGAACATTTTCAAAACTGATGGGGGCTTTGAGGATGAGGTCATAAGACAAGGGTAGAGAATGAAGGGCTTTTGTGAACATATTAGGATGCTACGTGGCTTGGAATAGGAGTGCTCCGATGTGGAGTTGCCTCATCTAATTGCAGCATAAAAACTCTATGAAGTCTTGTATAAACATACAACTCCTTCAGGCATATAACCTTTCAAATGATGCCATTAAAGTCTCATTTCAAAAATCAAAATCATTCATGTTTAACATTATTTTTTAAAAAACTACTAAAAATTGAAGCAGAAGAAAGAAACCAACAAAGTAGGATATAATTATTTACTAAAATGATGATTTTTCCCCCTAGCTTCCTTTAATAGCAAGTTTCCTTGAATTTGTCCAAAAATGAAGATGACTGGAGGATAGATTTTTTTCCCCCCCAAATGACAGGGGGAAAAGAAAGATAGGAATGGGTAAGGGAAGGGATCATAAAAAGAATTAAGATGTATCAGCTAGAGTTATCAACTACCTACAATGAATGTAATCATCACATATCTTAAACATGGACTAAAAAAAAGTGAAAATTGGTGTACGGGATCTAGAGACAGAGAGATGGAGAGGGAGGAGAAAGAAATTTAAACAAAAATGAAGATACAGTAGAAGTACTACTTCCTGCGATAAATGTAGTCATTATATACTGAAAACATGTACTAGTAAAAAACTTAGTGTACAAAAAACAAAATTGGTTTGCCTGCATTTGAGTTAGCCATGCATTGCATGTGACTTTTAAGGAACAATAGTTATAATAATAGCGTTAATTTTATTGCTTTGTCCACATGAAATCATGGGTTACCTTGGGAAATCAATAGCAAATATTACTGTGGTTAATAGAAGATGGTGAGGAAGCAGAGAAAGCTGGTGTGAGTTAGTCATGCCTTTATTAATATAATATTTATTACTCTTTAAGAAGCTTAAGTATATGAAACAAAGTTCAAGTGTATGTGGAAAAGAAAACAATGAAAATTTAACAAGATGAAGAACAGTTTTCTAATGACATTTTGGCCAAGTGGAATATACTTTATCCTAGTTTTAAGTGTTTAAATTTTTATTTTGAAAGCACAACCAAAACTTTAGCCGTAGTATCCTTACGTGGGGGGATAAAGTAAGAAGAGTGGCATATTTCTCTTTGAGGCATTAGCCCCATTTCCCTTGATTTTGGGAGCCCATGGGCACAAATACTTAAATACTTTCCCTGCCCTTTTTTTCATGCAAATGTAAGCAGATATGCATATATGTTACCCATTATGTTTACTGCTTATTTTCTAAGAATTATGTTTCCTTTGTGTTTTGTTTTATTTATTTATTTTTGAGCCGGGGATTGAATTTACAATCTTGTGCTTTCCAGGCAGGTGATTAAGCCACTGAGCTAAATCCCTAGCTCCTCCCTTGTATTTTAAAAGTTTGCACTTTTAGGCAATTATCACTGTAATCACACCAGTTTCTACTGGATTTTCATTATTAGCATTAGAAAATGCATTTATAGCTTCATGTCTAATTTTTTCCATCTTCATTCACCTTTTCTATCCAACACACACAGTATCTTCAAAGGCCTTTTTTCTTCATCCTCACTTCTTCTCTATTCATTTTGCCAGCTTGTATTTCCCTCTGGCTCCTAGATACTAAAGGTAGGAAAGCAGCAATTTTACTTTCTATTTATCATCTCACCTCATCTTCTGCTCTCCATTTTATCAATAGCTTTATTTCCATGCTACTCAACCATTTTGTATTTTGGTACTTTTCTGGAACCCTCCTACCACAGATGTTTTCATTTTAAATGAAACAAAATATACTAATTGCTCAACGTGAGCCATTTGGTGTACATTTCTCTGTTACTTTTTCATTGTATTAAAAAAAATCTTACAATTCTCTGAGTTCTTCCATTTGAAACTACTTGTTTGCAGTTTTTATATATGGTTTGTTAGATTTATATGTTTGGCTAGATAAAAAAAAAAATCTTTGACTCATATTCTTTTTTGCCTTTCGTATTTCCAAAGTGCTGCTTCACTATATTCTTGCTTTAGATATTGGGGGAGACACAAATCTATTGATGTTTTTCTTAGAAGGGGCTTATTTTTTGGATTACCTTTAATATTCAATGACTTTAATGGTGTATAATATAAGTGACTGTTCTGGTCAATTTTCCCAAAATGTAGGCTCAAACCATCTCTGTTTTCAGAAAAAACAAACAAACAAACAACCCTTGGTTTATACCTTCATACATTTGCTGTGTTGCATTTTGATTTTCTTGTTTTCTTTTCAGGACTCCAAATATAAATTCTTATTGATGGTCTTTCCTGACTCTTCTGTATTCTTTCAAGAGTTTTATTTCCACTGTGTTTCTTCCTTATTTCTACCCACTTTGCTTCTTCATGTGGTCACTGATCACTGTGGCAGCTGCCCATGTTTTCTCTCTAATAATCTTCATTTCTGTAACCTCTCTGCCTTCTCTCTTTTCTGTTCTGGAGTTTTGTCAGCTCATGTTTCACTTCTCTCGATTGTGTGGCCATTTTCCCCTTGAGCTCTTATTTTTCAGTGTTTTGGTCTTCCTTCCTGTCATGATTGTTTCATAACTCATTTTAATGGTGAGGTCTTTGGCTAACTCTTCAGCTACAACTTGACAATATTTTTTGGGTACTTTTCCTCCTGTTGGAAAGTTTTACTGCTTTTTCACATATTTTTATTAGTACTTTTGTGCGAATTCTGTGCCATTGCTCTTTTATGACTGAAGGTTAAATGGATTGGAGCTTTCTAGACCAAGGATTTGCAGGTGGTCTCCATGGTGGGTGGGACCTGGGATGTGTGAGGAAAGCAAAAAAGTATTCACAACTGCAGGTTTTACCTTCTGCTGTCAGATAAATGAACAGCTTATTCCCAGTGTAACACTTCTGGATGCTTGTCTAAAAGGCTCATCAAAAGGCCTCTGTCCCCACCCCAACTAATTTGAACTTGACAGGGGGTGGAAGTGGGGGTGGAGGTGGGGGTAGCTGGGGGGTTCTGCCAAAAGCCCTGGGCTCACAGCGGCTCTTTCAAGAACCTGTTTCAGAAATGTTTCACAGAAAAATTTTCCACACCCCTCCACATTTCCCAAGACTCTTGCAATTTTTTTTGGCATCTTCGGTGCACCAGGGCTTACAGATCAGCCCAGCTACATTGTCAGCAGCTCCCGTTTCAGCTCTTTCACCGTAGGACTTGTCCTTTATCTTCACGAGGTGCCCTTTGTCAGTGAGTCAGGTCTCACTATTTTGTTTACTCTCAGGAATGCTGGTGCCACGCCATGTCCCTCACAGTTTTGTTCCAGCAGTTTTTTTTCTTTTTTCACATTTTTTTCTTCTTAGTACATGTTCACGATACATAAGACAATAATGATATTCATCTTGGGGAGCACACACCGCACCTGAATTATTGTTGCTTCTTCTCTTCTGCTCTCTCTCCCCAGTCCCAGCGTCTCAGCTCCCCTTTCCAGGTCCACTGAGTCTGCTGGTTTCAGTTAAACGGTGTGTGTCTGCTGGTGTGTGTCTGCTACTTTCCAGACGCTGCCCCTCCTGCTCTTCTGAGTTTTAATAGAGGAAAAGGGAGATTCAGAAGGGTTTTGTTAGCTTTTTGTTATTGTTTAAGGGCCAGTATTCTGTTCCTATCGTTTCTTTCTGAATTCAAATTAAAAATATATTTTAACTGAAACAAAAACATTTGAATTTACATGGTAGTGGGTACCCTGAGGTATTTTGTAGTGCTTAGACTAGGTTTAAAAACACTATATTTTCAGCACTTATGATTTTTTTATGATTAAATAATTTAAAATCTTTTCTTTTAACTTTTTGATATGTACAATTCATTGTTATCTGTAGTCATCCAACTATATGAAAGCATACTAGAACTCTTTGTTCCTATCAAACTTAAGTTTCTTTTTTATCTTCAAAATGATAAACACAGTAAAATACAAACCGAAAAACAGGAACAAAGAGTAGAAACCAAGACTGTTAAAAAATATATAAGAAATCAAATTCTTTATTATAGGCCAACAAGTTAGACAAACTAAAAGGGACGGATAGACTCTTAGAAAGTTACAATCTACCAGGACTACATGAAGAAACAAATTCTGAACAGATCACTTACAAGTAAGGAGATCAAATAAGATTACAAAGTCTTCTACTCAAAAGAAACAGGACATTGTGGCTTAGTGGTTAATACTATCACACATTTTAAAAAGAATTAATACTAAGATTTCTCAATCTCTTCAAAAAATTGAGGAACCACTTCTAAACTCCTTCATGAGGACAGCACTACCCTAATACCAGTCAGACAAGGACTCTGAAAGAAAAAATTGCAGGCTAATTTCTCTGATGAAAACAGATATCAAATTCCTTAAATTTGTAATAAATTAAACAACATATAAGAAACACAATATGACCAAGTAGGATTTATCCTTGTGTTGCAAGCCAGGTTCAACATGTCTACACAAACAACTATGAAACATCAGAACACCAAAATGAAGGAGAATATGTGATCAACTCAACGGATGCACTAAAGTATTTGATAGAATTTTACAATCTTCTGTGATTAAAAAATGAACAACAACAAAAGTCTCAACAAATTAAGGACAGAAAGAATGAGCCTGAATAAAAAAAAATACTGTTTAGGACAAGTCCATAGTTAATATCACATTCACTGAATTTTTCTTTAGGAACGTTAAGACAAGTATGCCATTCTTGCCACACTTGTTCAGTGTAGCACCGAGAGTCCTGGGCAGAGCAATTGAGTAAGAAAAGGAAATAAATGGTATTTAAATTGGAAATAAATAAATAAAACAATGTTTGCCGATTGCATGATCTTATATATTGAAAGCCTTAATGAATTCATCAAAAAACTCACTATAATTAATTAATAAATATAATAGTTTGAAGCTATGAAAACCATTATGTTTCTGCACAATAAAAACAAACTGTCCAAGAAAGATGCAATTAATAGTACAATTCTACTTATAACAGCATCAAAAATATTAAAATTCTTAGGAATAAATTTAGCCAAGAAGCAAAAAACATAGACTGAAATTTATAACATATTTATAAATGCAATTGAAGATGACAAAATAATTTGAAAGATATTCTGTGTTCACAGATTGGAAGACTTGATATTGTTAAAATATACATACTACTCAAAGTGATCTACTTATTCTATGCTACTCCTATTAAAATTTCAATGTCATTTTTTTTAATTTTGAAGAGAATAAAACCAAACAAAATAAAACAGAACAGATTCAATCAAAATAAAACAATGAAGGTGGTACAGAACTTCAAAACAAGATACAATGAAATCAATAATGGCTGCCATAATGCCTCTTTTTATCTTCAAAATAACTGCCCATATCATCAGGCATAATAAAATCAAACCAAATAGGACAGAATAAAACCATTAAAAACAAAGCAATGAAAGTAATACAGTACTTCAAAACAAGATAATAGTGAAACCACAGTGACTACCATAATGCCTCTTGTTATCGTCAAAGTAGCTGCCTAAACTGTCAGACACAATACAATCAAACATAACAAAATAGAATAAAATGATCAAAACAAAACTATGAAAGCAATGCAGGGCTTCCAAACAAGATAATAGGAAATTAATAATGGCTGCCATAATATATTTTGTTATCTTTGAAATAGCTGTCCATGCCATCAAATATAATAAAATCAAACAAAACAAAACAGAATAAAACCAAACTAAACAGAACAATGAAAATACAGGATTTCAAAACACGATAATAGATTAACAATGGCCATTTCCTTCCATTTTCAGACTTTCCACCTCTTTCACTTTCACAATATCTGTTGTGCATTTTGGATCCCACTAACTCCTTTTGATTTTAATACTAGGAAGACAACACAATGTTCACCCATGTGACTCTGAACCATTTCACCCATAAGCATGATCTCAAGTTGTATCCATTTCCCTACAAAAGCTTCAAGGTTAACTTTATACCTGAATAGCTTTCCATTGTAGAAAAATGGGTTATCTTTCTTATTCATTCTGCAGCTGATGAGCAAGCTACCCTTACTTTTTTCTGGTTCCCTGACACATGGAGCATTGTTCTCTCTCCTTTGACTTTCAGTCTATAAATTTCTTTCAAGGTAAATGTATTTCTTGCATAAAGCATACTGCTGGATCCTGTCTCCTGATCTACTCGGCCTGTATTTCTTTCTATTGGTGAACTGAGGCCATCTATATTAATAGTTATGGCCAACATGCACTGTCTCATCTTTGCCATGGTATTTTCCTGCCATTTGCTCCTTACTTTTCCCCTCTATTCAACTGTCTTCCCCAGTTGGTGATCCCCATCTGCCACTGTTCCTGGAACTGTGGTCATATTTATATCACTCTAGAATGTCCTTCAATACTCTTTGTAGGGTTGGTTTGGTGTTCATGAATTGCTTTAGTTGTTCTTTGTCATGGAAGTATCTTGTTTCTCCATTAATTTTGAAAGAAAGTTGCTCGGGGTACATCAGTCTGGGTTTGAAGTTGTTTTCTTTCAGGACTTGCAATACTTCACTCCAGCCACTTCTTGACTTTATGGTTTGTGTTGAGAAGTCTGTCATGATTTTGATGGGTTTTCCTTTATAGGTGATCTGTTTCTTTTCTCTGACAGCTTTTAATATTCTGTTCTTGTGTTGAATTTCTGGGATCTTGATTATTATATGTCTGGATGTAGATTTATTTTGGTAATGGCTTCTGGAGTTCTATATGCCTCAATTATCTGAATGTCATATCTTTTTTTCATGCTTAGAACGTTTTCTGTTAGTACTTCTGTAAATAGACTTTTAATGTCATTTGGGTTGACTCCTGCTTTTTCACTGGCATCTGTAATTCTTCAGTTATGTGTCTTTGTGTTGCCTTGTAGCCATTGAATTGTTACTTGCTGGTTCCTTGTTATTTTTAAGAGATCTTTCCTTTTGCCATTGCAATCTGCAAACCTGTCTTCAAGGTTTGAAAGTTTATCTTCAGTTTCTTTCAAGTGGTTTTTCCAGCTTGCAATGGAGTATTTAATTTCCTGGATATCTCTTTGAATCTGTTTCATTGTACTCTAAATCTTTTTTATATTGTTCATTCGAGGTTTTCCTCATTTTTCTATGCTCCTCTATTTTTTTATCTGTGTTCTTTACAGATGCTTAGCAATTCTTTTATTATTTTTTCATCTCTTCTTTTACCTCAGATTGTATTTCTGTTCTAATTTCTTTTATAGCCTCATGAAGTTGTTTCTTTACTTCAGTCGCCATCACTTCAGAAACTTCAGGTGTGTGACTCCCAATCTCTTCTGTGTTTACATCTCCTGGACTTGCTCTGTTGGATTGGAGGGCAGAGACTGCCTTTTGTTTCTTTGTCTTGACCTACTCCTGGGTTCTTCTAGACAAATGAATAGTGGGGTCACAGACACTTCCTGCATCGGCTACAATTTCTTGAAGTGAGACTCTTTGGTTATCCTGGCCAGTGCTGGCTGTGGGTATCTGATGGTGGCCATTGGATGCACTGGTGCATGGCTGGCTGCTGCTTTTCCCAGCCTCAGCCGGCTCCCAGATGGCTGGTGGAGTGCATACAGGGGCAGGGCTAGCTGCTGCCTTTCTGACCTGAGTTGGTTACCTGCAGGGAGCCTCCACAATGGCTGCTGTTCAATGTCATCTTTTGAAGAAGTAGAAAAAAATTCTAAAATTTTCATGAAGCTACAAAAGTCTCCAATTAACCAAGAAATTCAGAGAAAAAGGAATAGGGCTGAAGCTCTCACACTACTTCATTTTGTAGTATACTGCAAAACTACAAAACAAGTATCCTGAAAAATCCCAGTGTGATGCTGGCATGAAAATAGACATAAATATAAGGCAAGTGGAGTAGAAATAAATCCATTTGATTTGACAATAGTGCCAAGGTTACCCAGTAGAGAAAGACTATTCCTTCAATAAACAGTATTAGAAAAACTGATATCTGCATTCAGAAAAATGAACCTGGATCTTTACAACACATACTAAAATCAATTTAAAATGGATAAAAGGCTTAAGTATAAAAACTGAAATTATAAAACTAGTGAAAAAAATAAGACAAAATTTCTTGACATTTGTCTGGCCAATCCTATTTTGCCTACAACCCTCAAAGCACAGGAAGGAAAACAAAAATAGGTAAATGGGATTATGTCAAATTAAATGCTTCTGTGCATCAAAGGAATTAATCAGAGGAGTGAAGGGACCTCCGCTTTATAATTGAAGAATAACCTGATCAGAGGTTATTAATCATATAAAGAATACAAACAATTCAATGGCTAGAAAAAGAAATAATCTGATAAATGGGAAAATCATGAGGGCAGACAGTGTTACAAAGAACACATAAAAATGTTCATATACCTCAACATCATTAGTCATGTTCAGATGGAAATCTACAATAAAATTTTACCTCGATATTACTTTATTGTTGTTATAATGAATTTTATAAAAAGCAAGAAATAACAAGTATTGAGAAGAATGTAAATAAAAGGAAATACCTGTAAACTGTTGGTGGAGAGGCTAATTGGTTCACTCCTTATAAAAAACAGTTTGGTGGTTCCTCAAAAAATTAAAAATACAATTATCATATAACCCAGCAATAACACTGCTGGGTATATATGTAAGAAAAAAATACTTCCAAGGGATACCTGTGTTTCCATGCTCATTGAGGTATCATTAACAATAGACAAGACAGGGAATCAACCTAGATGCCTCATGTATCCTCTGATAGCTGAGTAAATGCAGAAAAGGTGATATACACAAGCATCTACAAGGATAAACAACAGGATAGCATCCAGCTTTTACCAGAGGACATTATACAAAGTGAAATAAGCAGGTGGAGTAAGACAAATATCACCTGATCTCACATGCATGTGGAAACTTTGAAATGGAATTACAGGGTCTGAGAGTGGCACAGTCACTGTTACGGGCTGGGGCTGAGTGTCATGGAGGAATATTGGTCAAAAGGGACAAAGATTCAGTGAGGGAAGAGCATAGGTCCTGGAGACCTAGTGTACAGCATAGTGATCACAGTTAATAATACTGTACTGTGTATTTAAAATTTTCTGGAGGAGTTGGCCTTAAAAATCGTCACAAAAGAGATAACTAAGTGAAGTGTGTTAATTAGCTTGATTGTACTAATCATTTTGCATTATATATATGTATCAAAACATCAGATTATACTCCATAACACATAAAAGTTTTATTTTTTCATATATACCTCAATAAAACTGGGGGAAAAAAAGCATATTCTTGAGAGATACAAAAGACTACTGTCATCCATCGTGTGTAACACATTATGGCAACACAAAAGTGATGGAAAGATTTGTTTGTGGGTAAAATAGAAATGTAATTAAGAATGAGTATTGGATAAGCTGAAATTTCTCTAGGAGATATACCTCTTGAATGAAGGATATGTGGGTACAGGTGTGGGAGCACATACCTATAATCCAAGCACTTGGGAGGCTGAGGCAGGAGAATTTCTGGAAGTCTGAAGGCCAGCCTGGGCTACACCATGAATTCAAGGCCAGCCTGAAATACATAGCAAGATGCTGGAGAGGGAGAGAGAGAGAGAGAGAGAGAGAGAGAGAGAGAGAGAGAGAGAGAGAAAGAGAGAAAAATATAGAAGTAATGTTGAGCTCACAAAATGAATTGTGATTTAGTTCTATGAATACTAAAGAAGTTACTAAAGGATAAAGAAAGCTTGTCTGTATGTATATGTGTTTATTAGTTTATCAGGCAGTCTAATTGATAATTTAGGAAATAACAGGAAAAAACATTCCTGACTTTTCTTAGTAACTGAGAGTTAAAAATTTTCAAGGGAAGAAAAGAGATGATGAAAAAGTCAGGGTTAAGAATTAGTATAGCAGAAAAGGCAGAAGTTTCTAGGGCATTCTACAGTGCTCGGAAAACCTATTCTAAAATAGCTCCTCCGGGCTGCCATGCCTTAGAATTCCAGCTTCAGCCAAGGGCAATGTCCATCAACCTCACGTCACGCACATGCTGTTCCACCACACTTCCACAATAGGGAAGAAAAACTGCATAAAATATAAGGACAAATTAACTTCTCTGGCTATTTTTCATAGCAATAAGCATCCACGTAAGTATTATCCACAGTCTAAAATTCTCCATAAAATATCATTACTTAGTCACGTACTCTGATTCATCTCAATGTGAACAAAATTTTGGGCATATAAAGCCTAGTGGAAACATTGTGGATCATTAGAATCACTTTCATGTGTCAAGTGCATTCTAGTCCTTTTTATTTTAAATATCTTAACCTCATTTAAACTGAATAGAGCCAGAGTTTGCTGTATCAGTGCACTCTGTTTGTATGTCAAGCACAGACCAGGTTATATGTGGACTCAATGCAAAAGCCTGTGTGGTTGTATCAATAGCCTTTTCTTTGTTCATTCCTGAAACTGTAAGAGCTTTCATTCAGTGATGCATATTTCATGAAAATTGCAATGAAATCCTTAGCTTTGCATTCCTAAAATATCCCACATCAGGTTGTAAGAGTCATGCCAACATATACCTGTATCATAAACCAACTCTGAGAGGGGAGAAGCAGAATGTTTTAAAACAGTGATGATATCTGTGAAAAAAAAAAAAAGCGGCCAAATCTCAAAGTAAGACCTGAGCAACACAGCAGATTATGAATGTCACGTTTTCAACAAGTAGAAAGCTAGGACTCTGGTCCCAAGTACCTAATCCAACTCAAGCTCTTAAAGTATCAGACCCAGTTATTTATAAAAGTGATATAAGTTCTCATGATACTTAATTTGTTCTGTAATGGAAAGAAATTATTCACACTTGCTGGTCCCTCAACGTAATCGTGTCAGGATCCATATTAAAGGGAAGAAACTGTGGTCCTTAACTGCTTGCTCCCTTTTCATTGTTAGTGCCTCTGACACCTAGAAAGCAAGTGTTCAAATTCATCTTCCACTGGGTGTCAATTCTATCACAACTCTGCATAAAAATGTCTACTTTTTCCCATACTGATTTATTTAGACATAGACAATTTTTCAAAAAGGGCTCAGTCTCTCATCCCTAACATTTTAGATAATATCTAATAGCTGCTTAACAAATAATAGACATTCAAGCATAGGAAGCAGGAAAATACCAATTCTTGGATCCTGTGATCAGATGTTTATTACTATTGTTTTATTTTAAACCAAGTCTAGAAAATTCATGAAGAGTTAAGGTTGCCGAGTTCAATTTTGGATAATACATCTTTTCTCCATACATTAAGAGTTAATATAGCTGAAAGTACTTTTCTTTGAAAATTGTCTAGAGTTTTAGAAATAGGGAGAGAACCTGGCCATAGTAGAATTAAAATGAAAATCAGTGATATTTTATTCTTGGCTAAGAAAACAAAGCAAAATCAACAGTAATTTCTGTGTCTTAGAAATTCTGTGCAATTTAACAGCTTGACTATATGGAAAATTGTGGGTTCAGTGGGAAATATTTCCGATTCAGACATTACAGGAAAGGTACCCAAAGTGGTCTTTAAAACATCTTATACACTGTTCTGCACAGCACTGAATAGTTTTAAACAGGAATGGTTAAGAAAAAACCTACAATGTCTGTAGGTAAAAAACAGAATAAAGATTGTACTTAAAATATAAAGTGGGGAGAAAAATAATTTGGTAGATTTTCAAAAATAATTAGTCATGTGCTAATTTTCTTCTTTCCCAACGGGAACTGCTTTTATGTAATGAGCTACAATACCTATCTGAACACAAATGAATGCATAAGAGCCATGTTAAATCACAGCTATCAACACTACTGCAGAAAAGAGAGAAGGGGAAAAGGAAGGGAAGAAGAAAGGTATAATGAGGTGGGTCTTAGATCACTTTATTATCAGCACCTGGGAGACACAAGCATAGACCATGGAGTTGGAGCCAGCTGAGTTCAAATCCTCATTCTGCCACCTTTGCCCACCTCACGCTGGTCAGATCATTCAAGGGCTTTTATCTTTGCTTCTTCAACTACCTAAGGAGACAACAGTAGCATCTAACTTATTCAGCTGTCATAAGGCTTAACTGTTTTAAACCATATTAAGTATTTAGTATAATAGTGACGTATAGTAAAGGACAGGATAAATATTAGCTCTCATCATTGTTATGTTATTAATAAAACATCCTGATGAAATAAGCTGCCGTAATTGGGTGAATCACCTCAAACCTCATTACTTCAAAATCATACAAATAAATCCTGGAATACCTATCAATTTATACCTCTGTTGGGGAATAAATAATAAAACATAAGTTAGAAAAATAGCAACTTAAATATGTCACTGAGTGCACTTATGCGTTCTATGTTTTAAGCCTATTATGGAAGCACAGAAGTGCTTTGGGGGTCTTATACCACTCTGCACTGGGGTGTTGCACTGTTGACCTCTCTGAAGACCATGGGATTAGGCCCAGTGCTTCTTGTGAAAGTAGCACCTTTGACAGATGAAGAGAAAGTTGAAGCTTGGCTGATTGCTGAGTTACTTGTCAGCAGACATTAATGGAAAAGGTAAGGGAGAAACAATTTCTTTTATTTGGTCAACTGAATGCTCATTGGCTGGATAAAGGGGGAAGGGAGAACTACAATGACAGATTTGGATCCTGTTGTTTCTACCTTCTGATTCTGATTCAGCTGGTTTATCTTACAATCAAAAGGTCTATTAAAATCCCATGAGCATAGACTCACAAACGCCAGACTCTGAGAGCCACCCAGTTCAGCAGGAATAGAAATGCGAGACCTCACTCATCCAATGAGACCTAGACATTGCAATCCCGTGGCATATCGATGTTGACGTAAGAGCAGCAGTACGTGAGGCTCCCCGTTCTGTGCAAACCACATGCTGACGGTGTGCAAAGAAAGCACTCCTGCGGGTCCAGAGGATGCCACAGATTTAGGATGTGGTTTCTTCTGATGGAAAATCAACCATTATGGTTTGCAAACATTACCCAGATGAAGTGCTTCTCAGCAATTAAATAATATTTTTAAAATGTACAGTCTGATGTATTGGTAAAAACGTGACCCGGCGTTTCCACCTCAGTAGTTAATGCTAGACATGAAGGGATGCATGTTTTAGACTAAATGTTTGAGTTCCTCCAAAATTCATGTTGACTGTGTTTGGATGTAGGTCTGGTGAGGAGGTGATAAAGGTTGAATTACTTCTTAAGGGAGGGTCTCTAATCTGATAAGGCTGGTGAATTTGGAAAAGGAGGAGACCAATGTGCTGTCTTCTTTGGGAGAGATGACAGTGGTGGTGGGATAGAGGTCTGGAACAGCGTCCTGAAGTCTGCCAGGCAGAAACCGAATCAGTGAACACATCGAACCTGGGCTTCTCTTCCCAGAACTTTGTTGTTTACGCCACTCAAAGCTGCTCACTGCGTTAAAGACAGTGAAAGGAGTGAGCACAAGGAATGAAGCCAGACAGTGAGTTCAAATTCTGGCTTCGTAATTTACCTGCTTTGAGACAACTGGAAAGGTACCTTATCTCTCTATCTATGTTTCTTCTGTAAAATGGAGATAAGATGCCTCCTTTATAAGGTATTTAAACATTTAGACAATTGTTTCTTTACTTAGTTTTCCACTGAGTTGGAGAGTTTTCCACTTCTCACACATCTTTCTGACAGTAGCAGCAGAGAAACAATTAAAAAAACCCCACTTTTTGCAGACAAAGAGCTCATTCTCTGTTCTGGGGAGAAAGGCGGGTTCCACACACTATTCTTAATGAAGTTTATGAATGGATCTTATGTGATATTGAACTATAAATTGCATATAATATTGTACCTGTATGAGTAGACAAGACAAGAGCTTTCAGTACAATCTCAAAAATGAATGTGACCCCCATAGGTTATGAACTAATTGTAGCCTTACTTACTATATTTGGTGAGTAACGTGACTTATCTCAAATTGTGCGCATGGTGATAAACCAACACACTTTATGTAATCTTATGTCCTTCAAATCTGAAAACTATTAACCCAGAGAACCTATTTTGTTTCTGGAAGCCAATTAGGAAAAGACTCTGAGCCTAGAATATGGAGTGAGTACTATCTTTATAGTTTGCATTGTCTCCACTCAGTGACAAGCTCGCCTCTCAGCAGCTCAGTGGAAGGCAGCTCTGCATACCTGCCATCCTATCCCTAGTTGAGATCATCCCTTCCTTCTCTACTCTTTTTCCTAAAATCTTCAGTTCATCAGTCTGTAAGAACTGCTGTGGAAAATCCTGCCTCTTACCCTGAATATTCATTCACTCCCCTTACAGAGGACTCCTTTGTAAGGCAATAGAACATTGTTTTTCTGGTAGTGACCCATTTTAGACATGGCGAGCATGAGGACTGAACCGAGAGCCACAGTCTCATATACTCAAGTACATGGACATTTCCCTGGGAATGAAGACCCCCAGGGTCACAAGAAGGAACTCACACCAAACTTCTAAAATTTACTCAATGAAGAGAAATTTACTTCTGCAGAAGGGTGTGCAAGAGCTGTAAGGCAAGGCAGCAAGCATGCAGGGTGGGCCGTCTGCTGAATTTTTTCTTTTTTTAAAAATTTATTTAAAGAGAAACAAAAGCATGTAAAGGGTAGAGATAATGCAAAATTCCAAAAAAAATAATAAGAAATCACTAGTTAATAAATTACATATTGTCCTCTTAGAAATAGTTGTTCAAGTTACAAAATTAAATCATACAAAGTAGATTGTCAAACAGTGAGAGTGTAAACAGCTACGCATGCATGAATCTCTACAGGTATTTCTATCCTTTCTGTATTAGAGGGAAAAACAAAACTTAGCAAGACAAAACAAAACAAATTCCTATAAAAACAAGAAACCAAAAGGTCATATAAAACCACAGTACAAGGTGATCTACAATGATTGCTGTGTTGTTTCTTATTATCTTCAATAGAATTGTCTATATTATCAGGTATAAATGAATATAGCAGTATAATTGAATATAGCAGTAAATAACAATATTAGTAAAATAAAACATTGTAGACAGTATAAAACTTCAAAGGCAGGTAATAATCAAACCATAGTGGATATTCTAGTGGATCTTGTCATCTTAAGTGCAGTTGCCTATACTCTCAGACTTGATACTATCAATCATAACAACTTTGAATAAAATCTATCAATACAAAACAGTGATCCAACAAACCAGATTCAATTACAATCAGTCATGGTAAAACAGTGTAGGTTTTACAGAGCTTTAGATTAACTTAATAGGAAATTAAGGATGGTTACCATACTATATCCTGTTATTTTCGGGATTACTGTCTGTACCCTCAAATCTAGTATAGGCAGAATGACTGGAACAGAATAGAATACATCTAAGCAGAGTAGTGTGAGTAATGTGGGTTTTAAATCCTGGTGCACTATTAACAATATAGTGTATCAAGGCCATCTATGTTAGAGATTCTAGCCATCCTTCTCTGCCTCATTTCTACTATGCTATTTTTCTACTGTTTGTCTACTTTCATCCTTCATTCTACTGCCTGCCCCACTCATTGAGGCCTTTCTGCCACTGTTCCTAAAATCCTGGTATTTTTTTTTCTCTTTCTCTAGAGTGTCCTTCAGTATTCTCTGTAGGGTTGGATTGGTGATCACAAACTCACCCAGTTCGTCTTTGTCATGGAAGCATCTTGTTTCTCTATTAATTTCTAGTGACAGTTTTTCAGGGTACATCAATCTGGGCTGGAGGTTATTTTCTTTCATGGCTTGGAATACTTTGTTCCAAGCTTTTCTTGATCTGATGGTCTGTGTTGAGAAGTCAGCTGTGATTCTGATGGGCTTACCTTTATAGGTAATCTGTTTCTTTTCTCTGACAGCTTTTAATATTCTGTTTTTATATTGAATTTCTGGTATCTTGATTATTATATGTCTGGGTATAGCTCTGTTTTGGTTGTAAGTGGCTGGAGTTCTATATGCCTCACACAACCGAATGCCATTTTCTTTTCCCATGCTTGGGAAGTTTTCCTTAATTATTTCCATGAATAGCCTTTGTAATTTGCCTATATGTATTCCTGCTCCTTTGCTCACGTTTCTTGTTCTTAAATTGTAGATTCTCTTGTCATCTTCTAGCCTTTGTATTGTTACTGCCTGTTTCCTTGTTATTTTTAAGAGATCTTCCCTTTCATGATCACACATTGCAAACTTGTCTTCAAGTTTTGATAGTCTATCCTTAGTTTCTTTTAAGGAGTTTTGCCAGCTTTCAATGGAGTTGTTAATTTCCTGGTAGTCTCTCTGAATCTGCTTCATGAATTCTATATTTTCTTTATTGAATCTTTTATTTCTAAGCAGGGGAAAGCTCTGTCCTTTTACCTCATTGGCTGAGCTCAAGCTCACACCCTTGTTTTCAATTGGCTAATGGAAGTGGCAAAAGGGATGAGCAAATGATTGTGGATGAAGAAGTTAGAAAGTACCGTTAGGCTATTCTGAGATCTTGTGTAGCCTTCCAGCATCAGCCTTAATATCTAAAATGGAGAAAATAAAATAAAATAAAATGGAAAGCAGTTACAAAACAGAGGGCCTTTGGTTTGATAGAAAAGACTTCATTTCTTACGATGTTTATTAAGGTGCAAAGTAGAATATCACCATGATGGTGAATGCTAAAGCCTTCCCTTTGGGCCAGGGATATAGCTCGGTGGCACAGTTCCTGCTTGGCCAGCATGAGGTTCTGAGTTCAACTCCCAGTTAAAAAAAAAAAAGGCTTCCTGTGTCATGATGATAAACCAAGACACTTTATGTAATCTTATGCCCTTCAAATCTGAAAAGTATTGACAGTAGTGAGATACTATTGTTCTCATTTTGAAGGCAAGAAATCAAGGCTTGGGGAGGGTAGCAGGGTGGGTGATGGGCCCTAGCTTCACTCAGGCAGGCAGAGTATAGACCATCTCAGCCTTCATTTTTATTTCCAGGGGTTTTGAGTGTTGACCTTTAGGCCTCTTGTGAACATGTGAAATATATATTATCTATTATCAGGCAGGGCCCTGAGTAACTTCCCTCATTACTGAGATGCAATACCTGACATCCACAACTCGAAGTAGGAAAGGCTTATTTTGATTTACAGTTGTCAAAGTTTCAGACCATAGTTGGGTCCGAGGCAGAGAAGCAAGGCAGAGTGGCTTGCAAAGGAAGGTTGCTCAGGCCTAGTGCCCCTCCCCCTCCAATCGGGTTTCAATTTCAAACATCATTTAGCTAGAAACTTAACTAGCAGACTATGAGTATGTGATATGCAGGAAGGACATCTAGATCTAAACCATTACAGGTATTTTTTTTTATGGAGTTGAGTTCATGTATGTCAATTTCAAAGGACAAGTGGATAGATCTAATTTGAAAATATTCTGGCAAGTTCCACAATTCAGAACGTGTTATTGGGTATCCAATCTATTTTGCAGAATATTGAGAATATAAGGAAAATCATACAGTGTCAACCTAGTGATAGTAAGTAAGTACTACCTACAGGCATGAACATCAAAACAACCAGAGGCAGGTTTGGGGCACTTATCACTTATACTGGGGTTAATGTTTGCTTTGCTCAGAGGGATTTCACTTGTCTCATTGCTTTGGAATAAGTGGACATAGAAATTTTTATTTTCTCCTAGCCAACCAGAATACTGAAATGGGCTAAGAAAAAAAATAAGGAAGGCAAAATTCCATTTTGGCTTGTTTTTTGTTAAATTAGGAAGGGTTTGGAAACCCATCCCCTTCTGTCGTTAAAATAGCTACACCATAGCACAGACATACATCTGTGAGAATGCTAAACAAATTTTCATGCTTGTATAACCACTGCCCTAACAAGGCTACATCACTAGTGACCCTCTCTGGTCACGGAAATACTGAATTTTTTCAAGGCGCAAGGGATGCACCTGTGTTAGGAATGGCTTGGTGCAGCTGCTAAGCAAGAAGAACCCTGTTGCCATTCTTTGAATTGGCTCTTCCTCCTCAAGGTTGCAGGTCCTTCTCTGGTAGGAGAGGGCACATTCATCACCCGTCAAGAGGTAAAGTTGTCACTGAACCTGGATTCAGCCTCAGTCAGGGATGATTCTGGCTGACAAAGTGGAATTAATCACAAGGAAAACAAGTTGAAGCGGCTGTCTCTCTTGCTCTGGCTAAGCACTGCAGCCATCGCGGATGGGCAGGTGCTTGTTAGCACTGGTGAACTTTCTTAAGGCTTGCAGCATTAGTGAGATCTCCTGCTTCCTAACGGTAGACAGAGGAGTTTGGCTGCCTTTGTCATGGCACCCAGTGAAATCAGATATGTCTCTGGTGATGATGGAGACAGATGTCCCTAGTCAATACTGTTAATGAGTGAGGGAGGTTATGACCCTCATTATTTCTTTCCCGTCAAGGCTCACTACCACCTATGTGTCCTGTGGAGTGGTGAGTTAGTCCCTGTCCCGCCAGGGCCAAGCATGAATTTGCACAGGAGGAGCTGAATAGGGATTCTCCCCAGGGGGCCCCATGCCTGCAAAGAGCTTTGAGGCAGCTGGGGCTGACAGTGTGATTTTCAACTGTTCCCCGAGATGCCTCAGAGCACTTCAGATCTCTGTCATATGCCAACCCAGTGGGGACAGGCTGACTTTGGTTTCTTTGTTTCTTTCTTTGTGAAGCTTAAAATTCAATTCCTCAGGAATATTTCTTGAGGATTCAGATCTATGTTGGCATGAAGGGCAGGGCAAGAGATCAGGAGCAGGCATGTCTGTCGGCCGTCTGGATTAAACAATGAATCTAGCCCCACATGTTAGATACTTAAAACTTTGAACATAAGATACTAATACATAAGCACCTACCAGAGAGTTGTGTTACAAACATTGCTGTAAGAAGGTTGTTGATGCTGATATTGTCCCTTGTGGCCCCCAGTTTTGTATAGCAAGCACTGTTATTACTGCTATTGCACATTTGAGGTATTGAGAGGTTAAATTAACCCACCTGTGGTCTCATACCTGGTAGGTGGTCAAAACCAGGCCTTTAATCTAATCATTTTAGCTGGTTCCAGACTCTACCAGACAACTTTTAAGTGATGCAGTTTCTGGAGACTATATTTCTGTTCTGAATTAATGGGACTTCAATGTCTTTAAAAGTGTTCAATTAAATCCTGAATTCTTATCAAGCTCTTTGTAATATATTCCTCATCATGATGCAAGGAAATTCAAGGAACCTCCGGTTGAAGTACTGGCTCTCCCCTGATTATGAAACAATTGTTCATATTCTTTGTAGAGGCAATTCTATCTCTCTGCAGACACCACGATCTGTACTTGGGAGTCTGTCGGAAGGAGCCTTATGATTGCAGCACATTGCTGACAAGTAATGCACGATTACCATCTAATATAATGGAGAGTAGTAAGTTGATTTACTGCAAGGGATAGTGAGCAAATAGGAAGCATTCAATATGCAATTGGAGACTCAATTCATTGCCCTGCTCTGCTCAGGGGCATCTTTCAATAGCTCAGGACAAGCAAGTCCCAAGCCCTGTTCTCATGGCTAGCATTTGACCGAAACAAACAAACAACAAAAAGCCAACAACAAAAACCCAAAATACCAAACTTTACTTAGTCCAGGTCACGAACCTTCTTTGCTGATGACACTAGCCAGGATGATACAATTCTTTAATTCTTTTTCTTTCAACTCAGCAGGAAGCATTCACACCATCCTTTGCTGAAGCCACATTTTGCTAAAGACCCAATGCTAACAGCATCAGAACAGCAAGGCTGGGATTAAGCTCCTTTTGTCTTTGCTTCACGACAGGGAAGGAAATGTTTTCCCATCCTTTCATGTTGACACCATCTCCTATTCCCCTAGGAGAAGCAAATAATGGTTCACTGATTTTGGAGGACCATCTACTGTGTCTTATGGCTTCTCAGCCTTCGAAACTGATCAGACAAACTCAGGGGGTCCTGGATATTTGCTTTGTTTTCCTGCTGGCCTTCAGCAAATTTGCGATCTTCTGATGAGAATTGGGATCCTTCATAGGAGCATCCAGCAAGCTGGCTGGCTGAGGATTTCTGATCTGCCATGGAGAAGGTCTGGATATGCTGCTGAGCTCTGGAAACCACAGGTGGTCAGTATCATTATCTCTTCAACTTGTGGCTGTTGTAAGACTGGTCCACTCAAGCAAATCTCAAATAGTGTCAGTTCTTCTAGGAAACTGAGCTGGACTCCTTGTCATTTATACTTAGCCTCTTTGGCTTGCTCTCTTTTCTGCTATGCCAAGATAACACATTGCTTTAGTTTGGAATCATTCTATGGTATCTGTTTTCCTGGATTTGATGTTTCTCTGGTGATGAAAAGAAACTCCCACTGCTGTTTGAGACCTGCAGAAACCTTCCAGGCATGGTAACTTCTTCTTTCCTCTCATCTCTTCCTGTGACTCTTAAAACAAGTAAGATAGATTATTTTTTATAGCAATTTCAACTTTAGAAAGAAAAGGAAATGTACTTATGCTTCACTGAGGCACCAGGCAAGTAGTTTTGAATGAAATTCCTAAAAAATCAATGCTCCCTAGAGGAGGTAGAAGATGCCGGTGGCCCTTAAGAGATCCGGTACCCATGTTTGCTTCATGAAGTCCTTTCTCCATCATCATTACTCAGTTTGGTTCAACACTGACTACTGAGTTCAAAGCAGAAGATACACACTGATATTCAAGTTATCTTTACTCTCAATGAGTTTATGAAGCCGGATATATGATACAGACATCTCCTCATGACTACGTCATTGAAATGGTAAAAGTGTGTATCCTCAAAGGGGATTCAGGAATATTCCCTGAAGGGGAAGATTCCTGGGTTAGGTGGGACTGTGGCAGCTGTAGAATGGCAGAGTGAAGGACATAGAAAGTTGCAGAACATGACTTGGGTTGAAAGCAGCTACAACAGTCTGATATGAACAGAGGGCCAAATGTGAACTCCAGGGTCATTCATAAGGTAGGAGTTGAGGCAAAAACAGTATGGTTGGACATTACTTAGAAACCCAGAGGGATGCCAAGATCTTCCCTATGTCCCTGTCGTGATGCTCAGAGATTAGGTGCCTGACAGTATCATTGAATTACCCTTTTCACCAAGCCAAATAGCTCTGGCTTGTGCCACAGAAACCTCAAAGAGATTTTAATCCTAGGAACAGAAGGTGCAATAAGAAAAAGAAATGCATTTGGGCAACCTTTGCCCATATACTTTGCCGAGGCAACATTATGCCCCTCCACTCTGGCAAGTGACGTGGGCTTTAGCTGGAGAAACAAGAGAGAGCTCTGCGAACTCCTGCTTGCAAACCCACTGCATGGGTCCAGGGCCTAATTTGTCACAGGCCCACTTGACTTGATTTGGGCAATTTAACCAGCATGGAGATGGAGCCACAGCATGTCCCATATGAGTTTGCACCATTTCTCTTTCCTTTTTGGAATTTGAATTGCTGGAACAGTCTCTCACTGGTGCTCTCATCAGAGAGCTGGGTACAGTGGGAAACAAGAGCCAACAAAGCATGGAACTCTAAATTTGGTGGCAGCACAGGCGGGAGGCACACCGCGATGACTGAAATGCATTTTAGGGTCACACAAGGTCCATCTCTCTCTGTCTGCAGGCAACAGAGAAAATAGTCAATTGAGCATTATGATTGTGATTTCCCCCCATAAAGAAAAGTACAACTGCCTGTTCTAATGAAATAATCCTTTCTTCCTGCTTTAATCAGCTGATTGGGACTCTCTTTTAGCATTAAATAATGGCCATATAATCTAATACAGTAAAAAGAGAATCAGCAAAAATAACTAGAAAATGAAGGGTTATTATTCAAGCCACTTATTTTTTTTAATCTGTTCTTACACAGATCTGGAATTTTAATATGAATACGAGGGAAAAAGTCACAGAATTCTGAGGTAGGCAAAAGTTTTCTTTCAACAAATATGAAATATATGAATTATATTGGTGAACAAAACCTCATGAAACTTAGAATGTTTATTTTTGCCTAAAGAGCGATTTTCAGAAATACTAGTTACAGGGAAGTTTTCCTCTGCTCTATGCCCAGAATATTTTTTCATATTTTAATTTGGCTATTAGTCATATCAGATGCACTAGATAAAGTATCCCTTGCATCATATATTGAGTTGCTATCGACCACTTGCAGTGCCCTTTAACTTCTCGTGGTGTCATGAGAGCTGATTCAGCATAGGTGAAGGAAATGGGTTTTGGTGTGATAAAACCAGGGCTTCCCGTGTCAAAGTTGTGTGAACTTTTGAAATTAGGTAACAATTCCGAACCTTGGTCTCTTCCTCTTTAAAATGAATAATGGGACTCATTTTGTAGAGCACTACTATTATTGTGAAAACAAAATAAAGCATATTGGGCTGGGGATTTAGCTCAGGGGCATAAGTGCCTGCCTTGCAAACGTGTGGTCGTGAGTTTGATCCCCGGTACCAATAAAATAAATAAATAAATAAATAAATAAAGCATATTTGTAATACCTGGTGTGGAAACAGGTGACCTACTACTCATACTACTTTTAAAAATCTCTTTAAAATAACTTGAAGTTCTTGACCTTGCTCTAAGAACAGTGGATACCCTATGTCACCTTCAAAGACTCTGAGACCTTAGGCTGTGAAGGGGTCCTCTGAAGAGAGACTGCACGGAGGGAAAGCCAGAATGAGCCCTATGTCCCCGTCCTGACGCTCGGTGCCTTACAGAACTATCTACAAGCAGGACCTGCTCCTTTGCACACCCCAGCCCAGTGACCTGGGTCACTCCAGTGTCATCGCCATTTAACTAATCCCATGTAAGCCCCAAGCAAAGCACCTCTTTGGGCCCCATCTATTCCCACAACTGATATTGGGTTAAGCCACAAAAATATTGAGATTTTCTAAAGGAACTGCTATATATTACATGTTTTATATTTCCCAAGCTCTCTCCCCCTACCTCATGTAGCAATCATGATTTACAGGTGGACTGATTACTTTTTCACTTTTATATCTTTGTTAAACCAAAACGCCAGTGCACCAAAGCCATGAATCTCTGCAACAATACATTGATCCCAAAGTGCTTGGTTTTCTCTCCATGCTTTTCACAAACAGGCACCTCTTGTCAAATATGCACAGGGATGTAATTACCTACATATAAACATTGCATCTTTATTGAGAACATATGCTATGCCAACAGTACGACCCAGTTATCTATACATTATAAGAAAAAAATGGTCATGAAAATCTCACAATAAGAAACAGGAAGTTTTGGAATAGAGTTATTTTCATATTTCCCTTAGAACTGTGATTTTACAGAAAATGGGAGCAAAAATTTTGAGAAATGTATCCAAGGCAGTAAATGTACTCAAAATTTTATTTTTAGTATTGAGTTTCCAGATATTAAAACAAGGTAAAAGAAAAAGTAAATAGGCAAGAACAGTTACATTCGTTTCACAGTCTGAAAAAACTATCTATCATCACTTATCATCACTGACTTAGATGAGACAGTTTCTGGCACAAAATTCTGTGAACAATAATGCAATCAAAATGCTTTTATTAGGGTTCTTCATTAATAATGAACATCCCTTCAAAGGCAAGTTTTCAAAAAATTTTAAAAAAAAAACTTCTTTCAAGGAGAGACTTCTTTTAGTGACCTTAAGTAAACGTATGGGTATAGTGTTAAATTGTAATTCAGTAGTAGTGTTTTACTGTATCTGGTGTGATACCAGCAAGGAGATGAAGATTGTGCAACAGTGGGGGGAGCTTCTCCTGGGAAGAAGCAGCGAGAATTAATCTTATTCAGTCCTGGTGGTGAGGTGAGAGCAGAGTTGAACACCGAGATAATGAAATACATAGAAGAAGATAGAAGCTGTGTGAGAGAGGAACCAAGTCTAGAGCCAAGGATCCATCACCTGGAATCAGCAGCATGCGAATGAGGTTGACATGATCAAAAAAATGAGAACAAGGAAAGTAAAGTGCAAATGTCAGTGGATGGGCAGCAAAATCCTCAACAGAGAAGGGTTTTCTAGAGGGCAGGGTTGCATTAATGATGCTTGAAATGATTCGGATTAAATTAGAGACAGCCTCATGTATGTGTCAGCAGAATGCCACCTGTACTACCTGTGGCAAATTCTCTCTATTCTAAGATTTTTTCCCTATGAGTTGAAGAAGCGATAATCTAAACTAAACTCTAACTGAATCCTCAGATCAGATTATTGGGCATTCATATGCTTTGCACACTGCTTGTCCAGTTGGCAAAGCTAATCTTTCGACAATGACTTGACATCCTCCTCCACATGATAAATCTTCACATCCTTGCTCAGAGATGGACACAGGTGTGGACTTCTAGGATTTATAGATACCAGTTTCTCAGTGGTGTCTTTTTTGGGGGAAGGTACCAGGGATCAAACTCACAGCCTTGTGCTTGTTAGGCAGGTGCTTTTGCCACTGAGCTATATCCCCAGCCCCAGTGGTGTCTTGTTGATCCAAAGAAAATCACAGAGTTGATTCAGGTTTATACATTTACCTTCTTATCATCCCATTGCAGAATTAACTCCAAAATTCATTGCTATAATAAATTCAGAAAAGATCTTTAATGAAACTCAGTCCTACAAAAATGTACATATCATTTTTTAATCAAGGGTCAATAAACATTTTATGAAAAGGTCCAGATACTGTATATTTTAGATTTTACAGGTCAGATGGTCCCTGCCGCAGCTACTCAGTTCTGCCACTGTGTGTGGGTGAAAGTAATGACAGACAAATAAAACGATGGAAAAATGAGTGTGACTGTACTCCAGTATGATTTTATTTGCTAAAAAACCAAATACTAGATTGGGTCATTAAGGGAAACTTGTCAGTTCCTGATGTAGAAAGAGAACACGAACACATTATATCTTGAAACCATACATACCCAATGAATATCTCCTCTTTACCTTTTATATAATGTATATACACCAGTATTCATCTGGTCTTTGTGATAGTACTCTGATACTTATTTTCTATGACAGATATTATAAAGAAAAAATAATAAATGAGAATTCTATAGATATGATACACCGATTGTTACAGAGATTCTATTGTATATGATTACTGAGGTTCTTCCTCCATAGAAATAATTTTAATTCACACTATAGATAAATTAAATTGCATGAGTTAGTCCTTTTAAGGTTAAAATACCGCTTTTATACTAATGTCTTTAGATGATACATCTTTATGATCGATTGATCTATGTATATTTTAGATAGCTTGCACAAAGATAGAGTTAAGATGTAAAAGAAATGTTTCTTGCACTTGATACTAATCAAGGTACAGGTCTTTGACAGAAAAGGAAAGATTTTTCATCACTCATGGTGTACTTTTAAAATTCAATTCAACTTGGGTAATTAAAGAGCTAAATTCACGTTTCTCTAAAATAAACTTCCGACTTTCTGCTTTGCCATTTTTCTTTATCTTGCCATTTAAAAAAAGATTCAGATGATACTTAAAGAGCGATATGAATGTTTCTTGGAATTAAAAACTATGTACTTTCTGGCTTTTAAAGGTTGTACATTTGCTGATTTTCACTACTGTTCATTTAAAAACCTTTCAACACTGGCATTAAACATTGAAGCCCAAACAATACAAATGCTCTTTTAAAAGATTTTGTTTTATTTAAGACGGCAACAAAAAGCTCCTGATTTCCAATCCCCTATAGATTTGCTGCCAGTTCTTACCCACCCATTTTGTGACCTTTGGAAACGGCAGGGTGCAGCAGAACTAAGGACTTGGAGGTATGAGACACTCGGGCCTGAATCTGTCTCTCAGCTCAGCCACGCTTGAGTTACACAGACACTGTGCAGCCCTGCTTCCTCACTAGTGATTGAGATCCATGCTGCCTGTCACATACTATACGGGAAAACGAAGCAATGTATTACATAACACTCAGGTGTAGTACACACCTCTGCTTCTTTCACAAGGTACTCTTCTTGATTTTTTGGGGGGGTACTGGGGATCAAACTCATGATCTCACATTTGCCAAGCAGGTACTTACACCGCTGAGCTAAACCCCTAGCTCTTGATTTCTTGATTTTTGAAAACATCTTTTTGTTTTAGGACAGACATCATTTTTTTTTTCTTTTCTTTTTAGTACTGGAGATTGTTCTCTGTACCTTCACACTGAGCTACACCCCCAGCCCTTTCATCAAAAATTCCAAATTTTGAGAAAGGAACTTGCTGAGTTTCCCAGGCTAAACTCAAACTTGTAATTGTCTTGCCTCAAGCTTCCAAGGTGCCTGGATTCTAGGCATGTGCCATCAGGCCCAGCTATGGACACCATTTATATGAGAGCTATAGTGAAAATAAAGGCATCCAAATGAAGACGGCAAAATGGGAAGGGTGAGAAGGTGCCCTGTACACCTTTAAAGCACACTGCTTCCTAGAAAGTGAGGACACCTATTTCTGGTATTCCTCTGACTTTCATGAATTTGTTACCTACAGCCAAAGAGAGAACTTGTGCTTGAAAGAGGGTAAATACTAAGCAATTAAAGGGCAATTGCAATGAGCTGAGATAACAGAATGATCATTTTTCAAAGCTTGGTGCTCCGCTTTTATTTAAGCCCAGAAGATGATTTCCATAAGTCGCACTCAAAATTGTGCACATTAGCACTCGACTGGAAGCCTAGGGAGAGCTCCGTTACACACTCAGCCTGGACAGAAAGCATTGCTCGCGTTTGCTGAAGCACAGTGGAGGAAAAATCATGAAGAGTGTGCAGGAGAAAACAAAAGATCATTTTATTCAAAAAGTTTGAACACTAAATAGTCTCAATAGGTGGAGCTGAGACAAATGTCAGCTGCGCTGCCTGTCAGATTTACCGGAGAAATGAAAGTCATAGAAGGAATTTTATTTTTCAGTCTGGTAAGTTACTAATTCATAACAAAAGCAAGATTTTTCTTGGTAAACTGATTTTGAAGTTTCTCATTTAAGATGTGAAAGAAACATTGTTTCGCTACTACATATTTTTTTACTATCTTGCAATGCAATCTCTTTACCGTATCTATCCATCTTTAACTCAGACCTTACGATGGCAGAGTGAGTTCTTAGAAAAGGAACCGAGGGTGATCCAGAAATGACACATCATTCTTCTCTGTCAGTGGCAGTTATTTTCCCTGGAAATTTTTCATCCTGATTTTCTGTTTAGCTAATGCCCAGCTATCATCTCAGGACATCCTGTAACAAGTCCAGCTGGTGCGGTGGTTTCCTGGGACCACACTCCCCTGAGCCCAACTTGTTTTTTTGGTGTTTGAATCAGGTTTCCTGCTGATCATCCCAATGCTTTTCCAGGCAAAGCTTTGCCAGTTTCCACTGTCTGCTAGATTCAGGGGCCCGCTCTGCAACTTTCCTAAGGAAATTGTCATCCTATTGATCATGGGCCGAAAGGAAGAAAATTTCAGTGACTAGATATGTGCGAGTGAGTGCATGCCAGCCAGCCTGAGAAAGAGTGTGCTTTCTTGTTGAAATGAAACAGAATTTGTGAGAAGGAACAGACAGTTTTTGCTCCTGGTTGGCACTGTGCATAAGAAAGAAGGCTGTGTCTTAGTTCTCTTAGGGACTCAGCTGCAATGAGTTTCAGAGGTGTGTGTGTGTGTGTGTGTGTGTAGGTGTGCCCCTGAAACAAAGGATTTGGTAGAGGGTGGGGAGAGTTAAGAGAATTCATGCAGGTGAATTGATTGGCTCAGCAAAGCAAGGCAAAATCTGCACAAAGCTTAGACTTTGCCCTTCAGAATAGGAGGTGCCCAAGTTTGAGAGCATGCTATGGATATCTCCACTGCCATGCCAAAGCCTGAGAGGGCTTCATGCTGCTCCACCAAGAGGGTAGGGCATCACAGGGACAGGGCTGTGGTCCCAGGCAAGGGTTGCCGTTATCTGGTGAGGTCTCCTGGTTGCAATTCCTGAGGCTTTGCCTTGGACACCAGGCTCAGGCTGGATCTCTCACTGACACCAAATTTACATTCCTGCGTGTAATTAGTTTCTTCATATTTTAAAAGACATTTTTTTCTGATGAAAACTGCACAATAATTCTTAAATTTTTTTATTTAATTAAGGGTGTATTCTAGTGAGTTTTCTTCCTTGCCAACCTCTACTGTCAGTCCTGAGTGCTCAGCTGACTAGCCCACAATTAATGCTAAGAATGAAAGCAGAAATATTAAAAGATATCCACGTTTGATCACTTTGCATGGGACAGTAGTGAAAAACACTTTGCAGGGTGACTTCAGTGCCTGCTGGCCAGAGGTGAGCATGGAGCTCATGAGGAAGCTTTTTCGACCCACTTCAAGCTGTGGAAAATTTCACTCTTGCCCTGAGCCTCCCAGGAATTTGTTACCATCCAAGATCAGGGCTTACGCAGCAGCGAATTGCTAGGAGACAGCGGTTATGGACACATTTTTACACATTTCATTACCAGCGGGAAGAAATAATTTTCCTCTCCAGAAGCAGACAATTGTTTTTAGACTTGATTCTCTAGTAATGAAGGAGACGTGGATCTTGGAAAATGTGTGTGTGTGTCTGTGTGCATGTGCACCTCTGTGCCTGAGGGTTCACGGCAAGGAGGGCGAATAATGTGTGTTTGCATTTGGACTGTGGGATTGATACTTGGAAACACTTCACCAGAAGCATTTAATGACTGTCATGAAACAAATAGTGTGCAGGGAATTAGCTTCCTTGTTTCATCTGCAGTCCTATCATTAATCTAACTTTAACTAACCAGCCCCCTCGAGGGCTGGCTTTGTGATTCCCTCATAAAACTGTCAAAGGGGAAAGGATGTTGCTGACTGAAGAACACGACAGAGGGCTCTTGAGTGTCCTACAAACCTTTTAGACCAGGATAAGGGGATATGCCATAGCTCTGCCAGGTAGACATTGTAACCAAAATTCACTTGCGATCCTACTGAAACAATTAGTAACATGTCCAGTGCAGATGGGCAAGTTCCTCCTTCACAAAGACAAAAGAAGAGAGACACTCCTTGGGTAGCAATCACCTTGTGAGAAGAAATAGCTAATATCAAAGGGTAGTGAGCCTGAAGCTCATGGTAGGATCTTTAACTGACAACTAACAACAGGAACAAAAAGACCTCGTCATTCAGGGAAACCTAGGTCATTTCTCCGGTGTTTCCACTCATTTCTTAAGAGTTTAATCAGAGTCATTGACCATGACATTACTTAACTAGACCAGTAATGGATTCACTGATGACTGAAATAAATTGGAAGAGAGGTCTAAGTAAATTTCATGTCTATAAAATAGGCTGTTATGACACTATTCTCGCTATTTGATATGTGATGTCTGGATTATAGAAAGGAGCTTGTTATTTTATCTAGGAATGAGAAAAAATAAGTGTTGCAATAATTCAGTCACGAGCTATCTATATTGCAACTTGGTCCTGCTAACTCTGCTTTCTGTTATTCTCTGGCTCAAAATGATTGGATGGTTCTTAATGTGTAGATTTCTGCTGTTATGACTCTGTTCATGTTTCTTTCTTTACTTTCTAGATCTCCACATTTTAACCATTTTCAACTTGTATGCTTTGTTGATAGCATTTCTGCTCACAATGGTACCTTTATTAATTTTGGTCTTTACCACCTACTTGGTATTATTCACTTCTTGTGCTTAATTTTAAAAGTTTATATTTAGAAATAGTTTTAGATTTACAGTGTTTTAAAGATAGTAGAGTCCCTGTGTGCCTTTCATTGAATTCTAAGAAATTAACATTGGTGCAACTCTATGAACTCAACTACAGAGTTTATTTGGTTTTTTCCATTGTTTCACATATGACTTTCTCCTGCCTCAGAATCAAATGTGTGATAGAATATTGTGTTTAGTCATCATGTCACCCTGGTCTCCACCAATCTGTGACTGTTTTTGAAGTCCTTTACTACAACAGTGGCCTTAATCCCTTAAGTATCTGACAAATATTGAGTAAAATTTTCTTGAGTTTGAGTGTGTATCTTAGGTTTTCTCATTATTAGATGGAAGTTATGGTTTAGGGAAAACCAGAGGGCTAAAATGCCCTGGCCTCTATGTCATATCAAATGGTACTCTTCCTCCTCAGGGCTTGTTACCTGAGAGGCGGCCTGAAACCCTTCAGAGGGCTTGCATCTACCAGGCTTTTCTACTATTAAGTTACTATTTTGTCTTTCCAAATTCTATTCATTAAACAGGAGTCCCTAAAATCAGCCCACATTTCAGGTGAGATGAAATTGGACTCCATTCTTTGGGAAAGAATACCAAAGAATTTTGAGTACATATTAAAAACCACGGCGCCTGTTGGGATCGGTACCTAGACCTCTCTAGTCCCCCAAGTGGGTAAAGAGCGAAGGTTCAAAGGAATGAGACGCATGGTCTTTAGGGCTGCAGGAGGACTGAGATCCTTGACAGAGCTCATATCTCTGCTAGCCAGACTCCTGACTGATGCTAGGTTGCCCGTATTTAATCAGAACAAGCAAGGAGTTGAGGGGACAACAGAGGAAACCTGAACAGGATGTTGGGAGGGGTTCAAAGACCCTTTAGAGCAACAGACAATGCTAATTAAGGAAAACGATCCAGAAAGCCTCCAGGTGGCCTCAGCTGTGGCCTATCTTGCCCCCTGAGGCATCTCCTCAGTCTCAGTTCAATCACACCCGCCCGGGCCATACCCTGTACAAGTATTCAGCTTTGGCGCTTTCCAACAGGTGCTCAATAACATGTATTATTTGAGAGATTTCTGAGGTTTCACAAACACCCTGCTCCTCCTTAGTGCTTTGCTCATAATTTTTACTGTCAGGCAACATGATTATGGGAGAAGCAATTATTGATGTCGTGGTTTGACTGTGCTTTTTTCACTTCCCTCATGTGTATTATTTAAGAAACTTCTATAACATATTTGCCCATTTTCCCACTTATTCATTTATTCTGTGTATTATTTCTTCTGCATTTATTATTTAAGAACTTTCTAAAACATATATTTGCCCATTTTCCCATTTATTTGTTTATAATGGACTGTGGACTTGTTTTATTGGTGTTGCAATGTAGTATCTTCTTTGTTTTAGGGTTGTCAGTAGGGTCTGTCTTTTTGACTTTTTTTAGCACTTCTTTAATTTCTACTTATTTAATTTCTAGCACTTCAAGATGCTCCAGGTCTGTCTTATGTTTTTCTGGAAGCTACTTTAGAGTTAGAAAGGAATCATGGCTTCTATTACTGCGGGATGGCATTCAGAAGTCAAGGTCTGGCCTCTTGTTTGCTTGTTGTTCCTGGACAGTCAGGGCTTTTAGCCCCTCAGTGCATAGAACTAGGAAATAAATAGACATGTGCTTGCTGAATCCCAGTAGGATACAGATCTTTGGGCTCTCTCTCTCTGTTTCTCTCTCGATAACCATGCATGAGATTGTACCTCTGTCACTCTCATCGACCTTTCATCTAAGTGTCTTTCCAAGACACTGAGAAACGTGGTTCCCATTATTTCTGGTCCATTTACTTATTTTTTAAACTGTAATATATAACTAAAATACAGTCATGCATTTCTTAGTAACAGGGTGCACTCAGAAAAGCACCGTTAGGCAATTTTGTCATTGTGTGAACATCAAGGAGAATACTTAAAGACAAAGATAGATTATGATGGCATAAGGAAAGGCAGTTTTATGGGACCATTGTCATATACGTTACACCATCTGACACATGACTGTAGTTTTAGAATTGCTAGCCTACATCCTGAAGACAGAACCACGTCGACTACACTACTGTGCTTACATACAGTTCTTTAGTTTTGTCTGTAGTCTTATTTTTTCCAGTCAAGGTACAGTTTCCCAAGCTCACTTTGGTCAGCTCATTTTTCACTTTACTCCCTTCAGGGGGACTTCACATATACTTGTAATGTAGATGGATTCACTCATCTCTCTGAATTCTATCCAGGATCCTCAACATGTTTTGCTTATTGACTTTAGTTCACAGGTAGTAAGGAACACTGTAGTGTTGTACTTACAGGGTTTGAAAAATGTATAGAGCACTTGTAGAATAATAGATTTTTGTCCTTACAATTTGCCTATGTGTCTCCCTGTAGCCAATCTTCCCTTTGCAATGCCTTGAATAAGTTTTGTCTGATTTCCACTCCCATTCTTGTGGCCTCTGAAGGATGTTATACAATTTGCCTTTTGAGTCTGGTTTCTTTCACTTAGCAATATGAACTTAAGTCCCAACAATAGTGTGTGCTTTTATACTGTTGAGTAATATTCTGTGGTTTGAATGTTCCACAACTCACTGATCCAATCAACTGATGAAGGATATTTTGATCATTCTGAATAATTATAAATATAGCTGATTAAATATTTTGCATGTGGTTTCTTTTACCTTTACTTTTATAAATGCAGTACCTAGGAGTCAGATCATTAAATCCTACATTTGGTAAGTATATGATTAACCTTATAAGAAATTATTCTCAAAAGCAGCTGTAAACTTTAATATTAATAAAGTTAGTTGTTGGTCAATAGCAAATGATCATTAACTAATTTTTTAGATGATGATCTGTCCCTATAATACCAGAATGTATGGGATAGTATTTGTTCAGATTATTTATCATAATTACTTTTTCAGTCCCTAGTGTATATAAAGCATTATTCTAGAATCCAATGTTTTTTTTTTAATGTGGACTCTTTTTTTGAGGAAAAGAAAATAAATACAATACAAATAACTAAGATAATTTTAGAGTGATGAATATTTAGAGGCTATTCTCCTGGAATTGAGATGAAGCATCTTAATTGCACTAACCATTACCTTAAGATTTAATAACTTAATCATTTGAGAACTTAATCAAGTTTCATGAGATCAGTGAATGAGTCACAGGGCTTTGGAAATGATGTTTTAGAAATATAGTGTTCAAAAAAATTCAATAAAATAAATGTTTCACCTCAATTCCAGAAGAGTAGCCTCAATAATATTTTCATGAAGTGGGCTGAAGTAACTGTTTTGTTTTTAGTTTAATGTGGAGAATAAAGAATGCAGGAAGCAGAGGAGAGAAAAGAAATAGATTAGAAATATAGGAAATTTCTCCATTGAAAAGTGACTTAAAACTTTTGTTAAAAAGAAAAAATAATGCAACTAGGCCTCAAGTATTCCTGGTCTTTAGGAATGGATGATAAATAATACATATACTTATATCTGAGTAATATTGTAAATTAATTTAAAACATATTCTTTGGACTGACATCTGGTATCATGCATGAGAGCTGCACTGAGCTTAATGTGTAAGAGGTATAGGAACTGAGTTTCATAATGTTGGGTTTAAGGCTCAATAATTTTGCACTGGGATAGAAAACAGTTTCTCTGTTGCCATCACATTTCTCTAATGTGGAAATGCATTATTTGCCTAACACAGGACAAAGCAGCCCTGAAACTAGATATTTGAAGCATTAGTCATGGAACTTTGGTTAATGCCCTGAAATCCATGGTATCCCCTGGCTGAGGGTCCAGATGTAGGAGACACCTGTGCAAAGGCTGTTTCTAGGAGAGGGACCTCAGGCAGCTGAGCAGGGCGGGAATGAATAGACTCCTCTGGCAATGACACTGCAGTCCAGACAAACTGAGTCCTGCAACTTTGATGTGGACCAGTGCTCTCCCTCCCTGCTAGGCAACCTGATTACAGTTGCTGTCTCAGTCTTTCCAAGCTTAGGAAACTCGCATTTCCTTATTTTCATTTAATCGTGTTTAAAGTGTATGGCTGGCTTCTGGAAATACCTCCATTTAATAGTTTCTTGAGGAAAGGAAATTATTTTAGGGGAAATTTTGTTGAGTGTTGTTGGAAATTCTTATTAGAATTTTGAGCAGTGAAAGGCAGGACTAATGTTGAGAAGCTTTGAGTCGTTTTTATGTGATGCACATGTGAAAGTGTTTTGGGCGTTTGGGAGCTTGTATGGGGTATTACTTTCCCCAGGAGGTTCCAATTCGGGGAAGTTGAGTTCCGAGAGATCCCTGACTGCACAGTGAGCCCCTGCACTGTGAACGAGATGGGCAGACTGAGAGAAGGCAAAACAATAGGCTCATTCAGCATCAGTTTCCTTGATGTTTTTCTTTAGCTGGTCAATAACTCAGTTCAGATGGATACTACTGCGTTTCAAATTGCTACTGTCCCATTAACTCACTTTATCACCTAATTTCAGCACAATATACAGTATTTTCCCTTTTTAGCATATGACAGATGCATAATGAATGAAACTTGGATGGTTCTTTAGGAAAGATATATATATATATACACACACACATATATGTATCTGTATATGTATGCATGTTTCTATATACCTAGATAATACTTATACAAATACTGTATATATGTATATATTCATACATGTATATATTTCTCTCTGTCTTTCTCGACTGGTATAAATGTCTACATACACTTTAGGAAAAGAAAAACTTGTATAAATGTTTTAATATTAAATTTACTGAGACATCATGAGATTAATACAAGTTATCTTTGGCCTCTACAAGAGGTGCTCATGAGCTTCCAGACATTTATTAGCACAGCGAACTGCTGCTTGGGTAACCTTGGTCACTGAGATTACTGCAAATGCCTTTTCAATTTCTTTTCCAAGGGCCGCAGTGCAGTGGGTTTTCTGCCATATAAGCCTTCCTCTAGGGTCCCCCAGTGAGGGTAACACCATCTGTTGAAAAATCATCATACTTTTTTTATTTTCCTGAATTAGGTACACATTTTTTGGCTGACTCTGTGTATACAGTAATTCAGTTTTGGTTTTTTTCCCTCTTCTTTGTTGAGTAGATTATTGAAGTCAGTGCTTCTCTTCTTGCCCATGGTCTATGTCACCGTTAGATAACATTGCTCTCAAAGCCAGAAAGGAAAAAAGACAAGGTATAGTGGGGACTTAAAAGATAAAACAGACAATGACACTAAGAGCAGAACTTGCGGAGCAAATTGTGCTGTGATTAAATTTAAACAGATTGAAATGAGTGAGCTATTGTCCAGCTCTTTTAAGGAAAAGAATCCAAAAGGAAAAGCCTAGATTTATTTGGGTAGAGGTCAAAGCCTGTGTCCCGCGCACAGGAGCTACCTGCGGCTGCGGAGGAGCCTGGCTGCCCTTCCTGGGCGTGGACCCAGGCCGCCCAGAGGCTGGCGGTGCCTGAGCTCTGACCGCGCGGCCCTGCGGGCCAGAGCATCGATCTGCTTTGCAGCAGCTCCACCTATCGGTAGGAAGCAGCAGGGGACCGACCAATACAGCTGCCTGGCTGCAAGGCTGGTTTCTGGGAGCCCGGCTGTGCTGTCGCTCAAGGGTAAAAGGCGGCAGGACATAGGATTGTTACTGTGAACCTGACACCGTCTGCTCCTCAAGCGGAGCTGAGGGAGAAGTTGTCATCGCGCGTTAGTTTAGCGCCAGCGCTGGGAATTAACTCCTATGCACTCAAGGACAGCAAGAGAGCGTTTCCAGGCTAAAGAAAGCGAAGCGCTGTGGGAGGATTTCAAGCTCCGTGTTCCTGAGAGGTATGAAGGAAGATTCCCAGCCCTTGCAAGCCCTGTCACTAGGCTTTCCTTTTTGCTATGTGCAGGTGGTTGTGAAGAAGGACCTCTTTAAAGTAATGAGCTTTGCACGTTTGATGAAGGAGCTCCATTCTGCAAACAGACTTTCTGGCTTCAGGACTGCAGAGGCAGCCTCCCTGCTTCTGACTAGTCACTTCCTCCTTTTACCCCAAATTCAAAATGAGTGGAGAAGAAAGATGGATGGGTTATTTTGGGGTTCTAGGTAGTATCTTGTTACTGTTTCAATGTCTCCTGTGTTCTGAGGTGGGGCTTCTGGAAGGTGACAATGTGCTATACATTTCAAGGGGTTACCCCATTGCTGAATTCAAAGTTGCAGGAGCCATTGGGGGTTCTGTCTGGTCAGAAGAGGCAAGTCAAGGCAAGGGGGTTCTTCTGTTTCTGCCTGAAGCCTGCTGACCTTGACTCAAACTATGAGCCAAAGAATTCCAAGCCAAGCCAAGCCAAACCAAAATAAAACAGACAAACAAACAAAACCTCTTATTTAAGTTGTTGGTGTCAGGTATTGTGTCTCAGCAAAGGAAAGTGACCAACTCAGATGCCTTCAGGGAAGGATGATGATGTGTGGAGGGATGGCTTTTCTTCTCTTCCAATGTATTTGAATCCCAAGTTTGAATGGGTTCATGGCCAATATAGAAGCAAATGATCATTTATTGATGTATAACTAAGTAGCCTTTAGAATCCAACACCAGATGATAGTACAAGACTATTCATCTTAGCACTCTGAAAGACTGAGGCAGTAGAATCCCAATTTTGAGCCCAGCCTGGACAACACAATGACACCTGTCTCCAAAGAAGAAAAGAAGAAGGAAAAGGAGGAAGAGGAGGAGGAGAAGGAGGGAAAGGAGGAGAAGAAGAAAAGGACTGGATGGGGATGCAGCTCATTGTGAAGGCCTTGTGTTCAGTCTCTAGTTCCATCAATCAATCAATTGATCAATAAAAAAATCCATCAGTGCCTCTTTTGCTATTAGTTTTCCCTCACTGAGATAATAAGTGAGTCCTGGATTATCAGTCAGGAAAATAAACACAAAGGCAGAAAATTCCTTCTTACAGTGTATATGATAAACCCACAAATGAAGCGATTGTAATAGTAGTGGATTCCATCAGGGTACAGAGTAGTACAAACTGTGATTTAAAGTGAGGCTTGGATTTCAAATTCTGTTATTTTTAATGCAGAGTAAGTCTAGTCTTCTCCTTGGTGATTTTCAGAACCAGTTCTAGAACCATGTGTGCTTAATCATTCAAGACTCAAGAGAAATCATATGAGTCAAAAAATGATTACCTTTAACATTTTCCCACCAAACCATTCTTGTTCAATCAAAATGAATCAAAAGGGGCTTGCTGGAAATGAGAGCCTTCAATGGCATCAAAAAAGTAGGGTATAGCAAAATCCAAATGTCAAACAGATTTAAGGCAACCAAAGCAAGCCAAACAAGTGGTGCTCCTTCCCCCAAATAAAACACTCCCAACATGTATATTCTACTGTGTATTCTAAAGTTTAAAACAAAGCAAATTGTTGAATTAATATTTGACCATACAGAGACCAGACTACTGATTCCTGGTGGAAATTTTATTCTAGATGGGTATAAGGAAAGAACTGTGTATACACGTGAAAACTGAGTAATACAAGAAAAAAATAATTGTAGTTGGGAGCAACACTGAACCTTAAATAAGACCGTAATGAACAAGGAGGCAGTATGTCATGCATTATGAGTTAGTGAGGAGTAGACACTGAGGTTCTGGAAAAGTCACGAGGTATACTTTTGACAGTGTGATAGCTACAAATGAAATGATTATATGGAAATACAACTACCTTTACTTCATTCTCAAGTATAGTCTCTGGAGGTGTCTGCCTTTGATCTCTTATACATTTTTTAAGGTAAGTGATTTTACGGATCTTCATTCAAGAAAAGCCTAAAACATGTCATCTAATATGATAAAAATAAAAAGAAGTTTTGAACTCCAATCTCATCAAAGAGCTGAGGTATATAAACAACTGTAAAAGAAAACAAAACTGATAAAACAGATTTTTGATGAGTTGAAATATACAGAAATCAACTGTTAGGATTTATTTTTAAAGTGAAGATTGTAACATGAACCATTTTTATAAATATCAATGCCTAACAATCGTGTTTCTCCTCTAAAATGCGTTTGACACGGCATTTATGCATCCTTCCATTTCCTCCACTATTTGACAAATGCTTTCTGAGTAGTTCCTTGGTTAACAACAAGGCTTGGTCTAAAAATGCAGGAAATAAATACTGGAAAAAGATGTTGATACCTGGCATCATGGACCTCTCAAAATAATGATCAATGGGTATGAGAATCCATTCTGACACTGGAATTGAAAGAAGATGAAGGATATATATGATTTTTAAAGAATAAGAAAAATTTTGAAAATAACATCAAAAAATGATTTTTTTTGATTTTTTACTCATAAATAGAATAAATGAAATGATAGAAGAGGAAAGTGAATCACTTGAGTAAAATGGTAAATATTTTGCAGTTGCTAAAGTATAGAGAAGACAATTATCAAAAAAGAAAAAAAAGCACTCTGTCATACCAGAGAGTTGCATCTTACCCTTACAGCAATAATGTAAGGCCATAAATTGACTTAAATATAGATATTTTAGGCATTAATTTGTGTTTAGGAAGTATGACAGAAAAGGAAATAGTTAAATTGGACAAGATACATGACAGAAAAGGAAGTAGTTAAATTGGACAAGATATTTGAAATAGGGAACACAATATGCATTTGTCCTGGCAAAAGTTAACAAAAGCATGAGATTAAAGTGGGACCATCTCCTCTGAGAAAATAACTGCGCAAAATGGAGAGACTGAAAAACAATGGTGCAGAGAGAGAATCACTTGGGATTTTGAATGCCTATCTGTACAACATAAATGGGACACCAGGGTCAGTGATGAATAAAGGTTGCATGTGTACGGCACAGAGATGTACAGGATAAACTGTTTTCTGCAATGATTAAATCACAAAAGCTCAGCACTACACACAGTAAAATTATTTTTCACTCTGACACAGTGTGTTGAGAGTTGACAGAGGAGTGACAAGCTTTGTTCTGCAGAGTCATCCAGAGGTTTGGGTCCTCCAATGTGTTTTCCACAACCCTTTAAGAGCCTGCATTACTATATTGGAACCTCTGTACCTGGCCAACAAATAAGGAAGAAATATAGACCAGAAAATTCTTTAAGATTTTAGAGCCAGTCCCTGAAGAGTGTGTACATCACTTCTTGTTTTCCATTGGATATGTGCTGGTCATATGATCCTTGTAACCTCAAAGCAATTAGAAAATATAGTCTAGCACTGTGGCTATGAAAAAGGAAACATAGCTATAGGTAAATAATTCTCCAGTTTCTGCTACAGTTATTATTAGCGGTTAACACTATAAATGAGAAAGTAAATTGCAGTGTAAGTTTGATAGGGAGGAAAAGGAGCTCAAAGTTGGACATGCTGACTCAATGCTGCGGGCTTGACCGTGCACTGGTTGAAGGCTTCTGCAGCTAGTGGAAAATCCAAGTTTGAGTAGCAGGAGAGAGAATCAAGATACTGGGACGGGAGTCACTGGTATAGTCATGGTAGTAAAACCAGGCTGAGATTGAGAAAAAATGAAGATGATCATGGATGAAACTTTAGGAAGCCACAATATAGTGAGTGGTAAAGGAAGAAGAGGAAACAAGGGAGATGGAAAAAAGATAGACTTGTGGAAAAAATCTGGAGAAAATACAGACTAGAAAGCTAAAGCAGAGCACAGCAAGGAGGAAAAAATTGAAACCACTTCATACTTCAGGAGAGAAGGGGAGAGAAGGGTGAGGAAATGAAGATCCATGAAGATACCGAATTATTTATTGACAGTGGGAGCTTTATGTCAGGTGAAAGACCAAGAAAACTGGAACACAATGGAATGCAAGGTTTATCCATGAAGGCAAATGCTGGCAAAGAGCAGTTTTCTTCAACCGAGCTACACCACTGATAATTAATTATACAAGTGTAAAAGATCACTTCACTGAAATGTGGATGATCTGGTTTTTAATTTAAATTGGCCTATCCCTGAAACTTTGGGCTAAATATTTAATTTCTTTTATTTCCTCAGGATGTGAAGTAAAAACAATTATGTTCAGTGTACTCTAAATCCCTTCTCCCTTCACAAATTGAGTTATTTTATTAGTGAAGGCAATAATGTGTATTAATGAAGAAATGGGGAGTGTTCAGAGCAAGATGATGGCACAGGAGAGCTCAACCTTTGCCCTTCCAAAAAGAGTAAGAATGGGACAGCTGTCCATTAGTGAGGACAACTGTAGGAGAGCTCGCAAGTCCAACTAAGAGGATATAGCAACTCAGGGGAGAAAGATTCCCAAGGTCAATTAAATTTTGAGTCTCCATGACTCAGAAAAGGTGAGAAAAATACTTTCATTCTGCCAATGTCAACCCATCCTCTGGGCCAACAGGACTCTACTGACAGGGAAGTTCCAGCTCTTTGCTTTTCCCTCGCAGGGCAAGGGACCGTGGATGGAACAGCTCAGCTTCCCCAACTTTTGGCTCACTGTTTGGACGAGTCACTTCAGTTTCACTTGGCCCAGATTGCTGCTGCGGAGACCAGAATAACCACAGCATCTGGAAACAGGTGCAGCATCTGGAAACATGCTCAATCAGGCCTCCCTCCTGAAGTATGTGTGACAGAAACTTACTCCACAATGCAACCATCATGAGGGCTCCTGACTGGGTTAGAGCTGTTAGGGAAAGTTCATACAGGAAAGGGCTCCGGACGAAACACAGGTTCAGTCTCTCTCTCTCTCTCTCTCTCTCTCTCTCTCTCTCTCTCTCCTGTCATGCTTTCTGTCATGTTATACCGCAGTTAAGGAGGCCCTCACCAATCATGACCTCAGCTTCAAACTTCTCAGTCTCCCAACTCATGAGCCAAATATACTGCTATTATTCATCAATTGCCCATTGTCTATGGTACTGTTTAGGAGCAGCTAGGGCTGTCACTGCCTGCCAGATGGTGGAGCCATGTGGGCTCCCCCTTTCTCCCCTGTCCTTCCTTCCTTCCTTCCTTCCTTCCTTCCTTCCTTCCTTCCTTCCTTCCTTCTTTCTTTCTTTCTTTCTTTCTTTCTTTCTTTCTTTTCTTTCTCTCTTTCTCTCTTTCTCTCTTTCTATTTTAATCAATACATGTTTATAGTACATAATGATCACATTCTTTTTCTAGCATCAGGTTCATCTTTATCTCGTAAGATCTTATTAGGTTAGTTATGCGCACATTGAAAACCAGATTAAGAGGCCAAAGAACATGTAACACATGCAAGACAACTGCGCCGAATCAAGGATGCCCTTTCAGCCCCACACTGCAGAGCTGCATCACCCTTCTCTGCTGCCGACCCCAGTAGTCCTGGTGGCCACTGTGCAACCCCTACAACGTTCGCTGCCAAAGTCTCCAGTTTTGTCACTGTAGACCCTGGAGGTTGTTCCTCAGAGGAAATCAGTTGTTTTACTTCTCAGATAATCAGCCACAAGCACAGCTGAAGACCTCCCTGTTAGTCTATTGAGGGTCTCACACTCCTTTGCCTGCTGTCTCCAGCTGTGTAAGCCATCAACCCTCTCGCACAGCACTCCACAGAGGGGGCCACACCTCCACCACCACGCTGCTGCCCTCCTTAGGGAAGGTACCACGTGCACGCCTAGAAATGGCCTGGGCTCCTGGGGCAGGCCCTGGCTGCTGTGGCAGTGTGTGCACCTGCGTCTGAACTGCACGAGTGGACACACGCAGTTGGTGCTGATCACTGTTGCCAACTCATTGTGCTCACTCTTTTCGTGTTTTTGATTTTAAAAACATAAAAAGAAAAAAATACAAACAGAATTTCAAAATAAATTAACACTAATCAATATATTGCATATTATTATCTTTTTAAAATTTTATTTTAAAGAGGGTAAAATGAAACAGAACAAAACAGATCATAAGAAAACGATGTAAGAGACACAGATTTCAAAGCAAGACAACTGGAAGTCTTCACTGTTTATCACATTATCTCTTGTTTTCTTCCAAATAGTTGTCCATATCTTCACACAAAATGAATTCATACAAAAAAAAATAATACAAAACTGATCAGAACAGGATGATGAAGGCTTTTTAGGTCTTCAAGACCAGACAATAGGAAATCAACAATGGCTGCCATAATGTCTCTCATTCTCTTCAACATATCTTCACGTCTGTTGAAAAGAAACAAAACAAAGCAGACTAAAATTACTCTGAACAAAGAATAAAACTATTGCTGGATTTCACATCATGAGACTACAGAATCATCAATGGGTACCTTAATGTCTTTTTTTTTCAAAGTAGCTGTTCATTTCATCATGCATTACATAATCGATTCTCATAAACTGTTTAGAAGTTTTACGCAGGCATGAATCTCTACATGTGTATCTATTCTTTCTGTATTAGAGGGAAAAACAAAACAAGACAAAACAAAACAAATTCCTAGAAAAACATGAAATGAAAAAGACATATAAACAATAGCAAAGAGCCCAGAACACTGACAATATAGGCCTTCAAAACAAGGTGGTAGGAGCATAACTAGGGTTGTTATTTTACATAATGATCTTCAAGAGTTCCTCAGGTCACCATACAATAATATGCACAATTGTTCCAGTCCTATGAATGTTAACTATTTTGTTCCAAGAACGTACAGAGTTTGTAGCACAATCATCTTAGCTATCCTAAGTGTGTTTATATAATATTAGATATTTTTTCTTTTCTCTTCCTGTTTCTTTTTTCTCATTTTCCCTGAGATATTATTTTTTCCCCTTTAAGCAGATTCTTGTCCTTTCACTGTGTTCATTGATTTTTTTTTTTTTGTATCTTATATACTCTTACCATTTCTTACACTAGGGAGACATTACAGTATTCACACATGTGAGTTTGATTTATTTCATTTATGAGTATGGTCACAAGTTGCATCCATTTACTTATAAATATCTCAATGGGATCATTCTTTATAGCTGAGTAATACTCCATTGTATAAAAATACCACATCCTTTTTATCCATTCCTCAGTTGATGGGCATATTGGTTGTTTCCAAGATTTAGCTATTACAAATTGTGCTGCTATAAACATGGGCGCACATATATCACTGTGGTATGATGTTTTCAGTTCTTCCGGGAATGTGCCCAGAAGTAGAATAGCTGGGTCAAATGGGATCTCTAATCTTAGCTTTTTGAGGAACCTCCAGACTGACCTCCACAGTGGTTGCACCAGTATGCATTCCCACCAAGAGTGCAGCCTTGCATCCAAGGCTGAGCCCAGCAATGGGAGCTCTGGTCCCTGCCCACTGCATAACATTCAGCTAAGTGATCTACATCACCAGTACCACTGATGCATGCACAGCAGCAGCTGGCTCTTCCTCCTGTGACCTGCCCCAACTACTGTACTTGCTACTACTATTGGCCCCTGGAGCTGGCCTCCCTACCTATGGGCATGCCTGTGCTTAATTCCACTTCCCATAGCCATGTGCATGTGTGCAGCCAGCTCCTACTTCCATGCACACGTATCACTACAGTCAGCCCCTCCTGTCTTGTACACTTATGTTACTGTGCAATGCAACTAGACCTCTGCACACAACAGACTTTCCCTTCACTGCTGCTTGATTTTGCCTCTTGCTGCTGGAGCCAGGGTGCTACTGATGACCCCAGTGTTCCTTGAAGCTACTGTAGAGCAGCACTTGAAGCACTTTCCCTGAAAGACCTGAGGTTAGTGATGTCTTGGATGTCCACTCTAAACACAGCATCCACTGAAACAGTTTCTCCAGTGCCCAGCAATGTACTTGCCTGGACTTTATACCTCTGTGTGTTTCTACACTTGGAACTGTCCAAAGTGCCAGGGTGGTTCTAGCCAAGACCAGCCCCACCACAAGTGAGGGTCTTTTCTTGTCAAAGACAACTCATAAAGTCTAAAAGAAATGACTATTTCTACAAATGTGCCAACACCTGTAACAAAGTATCAGGGAAACATGACACCACAAAAGCAGCACAATAAGCTTTTACTAACCATCCATAAAGATTTAGAGATCCAGACTGAGTTTGCTTGCTGACGTGGTGTCTGTTCTCTCTCTGAACTGGAGCAACCAGACCCCAGCCTCTCGCCGTGAGTCAGTGCCATTTGCAGACCAGGGGTAGAGAGAACAAAGGACACACCAGTGAGCAAACCCAGTGTGGGAACCAGCACCATGCATGGACCTCACCACCTGACTGGCAAAGCCCCTTCCTGAGAACAGGCTGGCAAACAAGAAATACCACCCCACAGTCTCCCACTCCCGCCACTGTAAATGACCAGCTTATCTGGAAAAACACAGGCTGTGATGATAACTACTGAGGTGAAATGTAATTGGCTGCCGTGGTGCTTTGGTGTTCACTAACTCAGTGATCATGGGTTCAGAGGATAGTGGTACACAGTGTGGCATTTAGGAAGTATCTCTTTCTGAGGGTTACATCCTCAGCTGATTTCCTATGCTCTTGTTTTGAAGTCCTGTATCATTTCTATTGTTTTGTTGGGTTGGGTTTTATTCTCTTTTGTTTTATTTGATTGTGTCAAATCCAATGGCAGGAGTAGCTATTTCAAAGGTAGCAAGATATACTATGATAGCAATTTTGGATTTACTATTGGCTTGCTTTGAAGTCCTTCATTACATTCATTGTTTTGTTTTTGTTGTTTCTATTCCATTCTGTTCTGTTTGATTTTTACTATGTCTGAAGGTATCTGCAGCTATTTTGAAGACATTAAAATGCATTATGGTAACTATTGTTGATTTTGAAAGATTTTTAGGCCTGTATCTCTTACACTGGTTTGTTTTAATTGGTTTTATTCTATTTTATCACCTTTAAAATTAAAAAAAGAATAAGATTTAGAGATCCAGAATTTTTCAAAAAAATAGATTTTTTTCTAATGAAGCTCAGTAAGTAGGAAAACACAGATAAACAATTTAATTATCCTAGAGAAGTAATACAAAATGGAACAAGTTCAACAAAGAGATACATAACTTGTAAAAATGCCAAGTAACTCAGACAGATAAGCTTAAATATTGCATGGTTTCTCTTATATGACTCCTCTCTCACTCTCTCTCACTCTCTCTCTCTGTCTCCACAATTGCATTTATCACTTGATGTGACATTCATGAACAGAAGGAAAATTCTATGTTTGTGAACAGAATTTAGTAAACAGAATCATTTGTGAACCAAGGAATTACTGTTTATAGTATAAAGTGAAAGACAGATAATTGGATAGAAAGTGAAAGAAAAGATGGTATAACTCAGTGCAGACAAAATATCTTAAGGGTGTACCTTGACTTTGTACAATTGTCATACAAGCTTTTGGCCTATTAATCTGGTTTTCAACTGTATATGTGACAATTAATTTTGTAAGGTCTTATGAGAGAAATAAAAAGAATTTGATGCTGGAAAAATATAATGAGGTGGAAGGAGAAAGAAAGGGATTGAAATGTGTTATGTACATGTACCAATGCCCTACAGTGAATGCAATTATTATGTATTGAAAGCATGTATTAATAAAAGTCAAAAAAGAAAAGAGTCAAAAAAATTTTAGATTTGAAAAATGCAGTAACTGAGCTAAAAGTGCAATAGAAAGTTTCGAGGGCAAATTTGATCAAGCAGAAGAAGGAAGTGAATTCAAGGACAGATTGTTCTGAATTATCCATTCAGAAGAGAAAAGCAGTAAAAATAAATGAAGAAAGCCTATGGAACTGGTGGAATATCATTAATAGCATTAGCATTTTCATTGTGTGAGCTAATAAGCACAAAAGAAAAAGGGGCACAAGGCTTAATATATAAACAAATAATGGCTGATAATTCCCCAAATCTGTAGAAAGATGGACACACAATGGTATAAGCTCTCCAATTAGAATTAGCCTAAAATTTTATCAAGACACATTATAATCAAATTGACACAAATAAGGGCTTGGGATATAGCTCAGCAGCACAGTGTCTGCCTGGCAAGCATGAGGTCCTGAGTTTGAGTCCCAGTACAAAAATTTTGGTAAAAATCAAAGACAAAAGAATTTTGAAAGCATCAAGGGAAAAAAGCATATCACACACAAGGAAAACTAAATGAATATATTAGAGGCTTTCTCAGTAGAAATCTTGGCTAAAGGAGAGGTGAATAGCATCTCCAAAGTGATGACAGGAAAATTAAAAAAAAGAAAGTAATAATAATAATCAAGAATATTTTATCTGGAAAAGCTCTCTTTCACAAATGAGGAAGAGATGAAGAATTTTCCTGATAAAGAAAATCATAGGGAGCTTATCACCAGGAAACTTGTGTACAAGAAAGGTAAAAAGGGTTCTCACAGCTAAACCAAAGATTGTAACTAGTGATTTAAAAATATGCGAAAGTAAACCAGGCATAGTGCTACACACCTGAAACCACATTACTTTGGAAGCTGAGGCAGGAGGAGAAAGTATGAAACTCTTTGGTGAAAGTAATGCATTGTCAATATCAGTGTAGGATATATCAGTATTGTGATAGTAGTGTATAAATGACATAAGTATAGCGTAAAGGTTAAAAAACAAAAGTACTAAAATAACTACTGCTAAACAACCGGGTGATAGGTAAATGATACAAAAACCTAAGAAATTACATAAAAAATAAGATGTGGTATGAGAATAACAGTGAAGAGCTTTTGAATGTGAATGAAATTAATATAAACAAAATAGATTGGTAGGATGTATTAGTTAGCTTTCCGTAACTATAATAAAATACCAGTGTATCCATGTTTACCCACCTGTTAGTTACTTATTATGTACTCAGTTGTAGATCTAACTACTGCAGTATGACAGTGTTTATGTTCAAGTAACTTATTTGGCTTAATGACTCTAAGAAGCAAGAGTAGTAGTACTGGCAATTTAGATGTGTCAAAGAGAAACCATAAAGTCCCCCTTCAAGGAAAGCAGTGAATGGTCTTGACTTAAGGAAAGAAAAACATCATACACTGAAGTTGCTCAGACCTACATGTATAATGTTTATGTTATCCATGACACTATTAAAAAAAAAAAGAAAAAAGGAATTTATGCTAGTTTTGCTCTTACACACCAAACTTCAAAAAGTTAAGGCTACATTTTATGGTAGTTTAAGTTCAAGTACTTTATGAAAAAGACATTAAATTATAGGGTTTGGTAGTATTTGTGGTTCAGTTTTTAATTGGAGGTCTTTGAACATGCTGATAAGAAACAGCTACTGCACTGTTTGGTGGAAATTTCCTGAGGGAATAGACAGCAAGTATTTTCAACACGTATAAAAAAGAAAAAAGGTAATTACATAAAGTAATAGATACATTAACTAGCTTGATTATGGTAATCATTTTATATTCTATAAATATACCACATCATGTGTTATACTGTAACTATATTCATGTCATTCATTAGTCACATCTTACTGCAACTTTGGTCAAATGATTAAAATTCTCCAACCTTCATTCCTTCGTTTATAAAATGGAAGTAATTATAGTACCTACATCCTCCTGTTCTTCTAAGGTTTAAAAATCATTGGTTATAAAACAAACAGCACAGTAGAAGACTAGACACATTGTGAACCACCTCTAAATGTGAATGCTAGAAAGACAGGAAGGGCTATGCAGACAGAGGTGTGCACTCAGAGAAAGTTCTTGATGCGAAACTTTGGAAAAAATCAGCATGAGTCATTTAATTGTTTCTTGGTTATTACTGATTATACAGAGAGAACAAACCTGGGCAAAAACAGTTTAGAAAAAAATATGGGAATTTATTTATTCCTTCAGTAATATCCATGGGGACCTTGTCAAGCAGGCTACCTTGTGCAAAGAGAAAAAAGGAGGCAAAAAGATGAAGTCTGTTTCATACACTGAAACTGAACAAGCCTAATTTGCATCTAGTTTGTGTCCTAGATGTCTGAAATAAATGGGTTTTGTTTGGTTAATAACCATAGAGCATTTAATGACGGAAGTCTTACAAAGCATATAGAGAAAATAACATAAGGGGAATTTTTTTTTTTTTGGTCCCATTTATCCGTAGTCAATAGTGGGCATACTGAAAAAACCTGGCAGCAAGCACTTGGAATTTCCAATTTTAAGGGTCCTTGATAAGCTTTCCCACAGAACAGTCTTGTTTATTTGAGTAGCAGAATTGTTTTCACTCTTAATTCAAGGAAAAAAATACCCTTGAAAAAAAAATATATGCACCCGAAGCAAGATAAATCAGCATGCTTGCTATGGAAGAATTAGTTGACTGGAGACAGTGTTTTATGGGCTGTTTCACTACTACTTTAATTAACTTCAAACAAGAAATGCATTCTCACATTGCTTGTTGCTCTTTTTTTTTCCATCTGTGTTCTATATGTGTGATGATTTTAACACAAAAGTCTATCCTTTGGGAAATCAATATGTCATTGTTTTGAATTGTCTATTGAGCATACAAGAAATTCACCTTCTTTAAATTAGACAGGGCAGTATGACAGAAATTCACCTTTCATGTTCCAATTGGTTTTTACCTTTTTCTTTCCAGCCAATAACATATTGAGTCACCTTTCTGTCCTTATAACCAAGTACCTGAGATCGTTAACTTACGAAGTGAAGTTTATTTCATGGTGTCAGAAGTTTTAGTTCATGACTGGCTGTGTCTCTCGCTTTTAGGCCTAGGAGAAGGCAATCCACCATAGCACAGCAGCCACAAAGCCTGCGTCACAAATTTGGGAGCAAAACATAATGAAAGGAAGGGGCCTTTCCACAGACCACCCAGAGTCCACTCCCCACAACCTGAGGATGTCCTGCTAGGCCCTGCCTGCCTCTTCATGTTCCCACCACATCTCATTTGTACCACTCTGGGGACTGAGCCTTCAATGAGAGCCTTTGGAGACATTCATGACCCAAACTGCATCAAACGTTAACAAGTTCAATGGAGGAATGAACACCAGACCATAAGGGAGGAGAATGCTGAACAGATACAAGTAAGATAAGGTGTGAAACGCAGCTTTCTTTAATAATTCTTATACTATTTTAGCTTTACAGAATAATTTCTAAAGAGAATTACAGTTGAATAGCTACATTCTTTTTTGGGAAAATTTTTCCATTCTTTTATTCACCACCAGTAGATTTTAGTATATGTCAAGAACAGGACTACCCAAAACACATTAATCTGGGAGGGACTAAGGTTAAAAGTGGGCCGAATCCTGAGTCAACAGCTAACTTCTGAGCTTACCTTTAGGACTTTCCACTGAAACCGCTCCTTCTACATTTTTAAAGGAGTTGTAAAATAAATAAAAAATGAAAACAAAAAAATAAAAGTTTTTCATGTGGCAGCTTAGCTGAAGAATTCTTATCAGTGGCAGGTGGTAGACAGGAAGGTGTTAGAGACAGATTTTGAAATATAAACAATTCTTAGTATGGCGTGAACCATGTGATCTCGTGGGACGCCTTCTTCTTAAATGCCGATCAGGATTCGGAAGGACAAAAATCATGCAAGAGCTCAACATGAATAGTAGAATTTCAAAAGATCAAAATTCCAAGTCTAAAATCCAAACATCATAACCCTGAAAATTAAAACCTGAATATTGAAACCATGAAACTTGAAATTCTGAAAACCACAATTTCATCTCTTAAAAAAGTATTAAAAAGCTGTGTGGAAAGAGAAACTGGGGAAGATTCACTGCATTTTTAGTTTTACTCAGGAGAGCTGCATTATTTTCAGGGGACACATTCTTGACAACCTTGTAAAGCATGATTTTCAGTTTCTGTGAATATGTTTTTATAGGAAATTTGTATATTCAGAGACTGATTGGACAAGGTGAAGAAGAAATGTCACTGGAAAGTGACATAAAGTGCCTAAGGAAAGTCATGCCCTAAAAGAGAAACAAGTGAGTATTCCTCACAATGCACAACTTCAAAGACCAGGAAAATTGGCCAACTCCCATAGTTGATCTTCATACACTTGCCCATAATCAATCATCGCAATATATGTGTCTGTGTTAAATTTTCATTTTTGTTTTATTTATTATTGTTTTCCTTCTTTCAATTCCTCCACTATTTTAAGTGAACACTATTAATTTTTACATTTCACTCTGCTATGCATTTCATTTTTGCATAATTTCTCATTTGGTGTTTATAAATTGTGTAAAAATTTTAGAGTTATCTTTATTTGTTTTATGCAATTTTTTTGCAAATTTCACTCCATGAAATTGTTTTCAGTTTGTGTGCAATGGATATTTTATGTATATAAAAATGTCGAAAATCCCTCAATAAATGAAGATATATTCTTATGTATATTTACATTTATGAAAGATACAATTTCTTGAAATCTTGTCTCTTTGGGCAATTGCAGATTGCCTAAGTGCTGGTGATCTATTATTTTTTAAAAAATCTCGCTCCTCAAAAGACCTAGATTGCCTAGTTTGATTATCATAATCAAGACAGAAGACAAAAGTCGTACAGCTGAATGCGCACAACTACTGCATTGGTCAGCTTTTCATTGCTGAAACAAAACACCTAACATATACAAGTTAAGGGGAAAAGGTTTGTTTTTCACTTACAATTTCAGAGCTTTCATTTATAGTTGACTAGTTCAAAAGCAGAGGCATCATGGCAGAAGGACATGGAGGAGAAAATCAGCTGAAACCATAGGATCCAGGAAGCAGAAAGAGCAAGGATGAGAGGCCCAAGAAGGGAATGGAAGGGAATGAAGAGGAGGAAGGACCTTCCAGCCCATGGCCCCAGAGACCTGCCCCTCCAGCCAGGCCTGGGTCCTAACAGCACATTCTGCGTGGACTTATCAGTGGGCAAGTGTTGAGTATAGCGGCTCCATGGCCCGGATACCTTCTGCGAGCCCCTTTGTGGAATGCATGACATCACTGGGGAACATTTTAGATCGGTCCTAGCAATTACCAACCCTAATGATGACAATTTGCATATTTTGTGGTTTGGTCTATTTCTTTGTGAGTATAGTGCTCTTGCTTATAGCTGTTATTTTCCTGCAACTGACTGCTTAAGCTTCCAAAATATGTATGGTATTATCTATGTGATTTTGCAAAGTGGACTATGATATTTTCCTATTTTTTATTTTCCAAATAAATCTCCTTTTAACAGAAAACAAAACAAAACAAACTCCAGTTGTGTAAAGTTCTTTTAAAATTATTTTTTTCCAAGATTAAATTTTTGGGATAGTTATCTTTCAGGATTTTAGAAATTTAGACTTCAGGAATTTTTGTATTTCAAGATTTCAGTTTATTGGATGGTAGCATTTAGGACTGTGTCTTTGTGGTGTCTCTCCGTTTCTCTTTTATTAACCTCTAAGTCTGTGATTTTGCTATGAAAAAGAAAAAAAAAACAGCAATGTGCCTAGCTGAGGTTGGGTGTAGCTGGAAATTTACTCAGCTGGGAAAGGAAGGGATTTCTTTCTGGGCATTCAGGTGAAAAGCAGTTTTTCCCTAACCTTGTACTGTTGCACCAATAGCACAACACAGAAGAAGCTCAGAAATGGTAACAACCTGCCAGATTCCTGCTGCAAACCCAGCATTTCTCCAGCCCTTCAAGAAATCTGCTATTAATTCTCATTGTGATTTGCTAAGGTGAAACACAGGTGCTCACAGTTCAACCTTCCGCATGGCTTTGGAAAAGGTCAGTATTTCGCCTGGCAAGAATCACCCACAAGCATGAACTGTTCTGCTTCTTTGCTTTTTCAATAGCTGTTTGTAAGAAAAAAATTCATCACTGTTCCTTCATTCTCCATGGATACAAGAGACAAGCAGTTGTCAGATGACCAGCCTGTTGTCTTTGGAGACATATGCCCTTCCCCAAATCAGCTCCCAGCAGCTTGGAGCTGTGAACAGAATTGTATGTGGCTCTGTGTATTATACTCTCAGTTTGTGATGCAGAGGGAAGAGAATTGGTAGTTTGTTCATCCTTGATCCTTTCTGACTTCACTGTTTTCCATAAAACACCTTTATTTTGTATTTATTTCTTTTTGCTATGGAGAATAGGAACATTACTCATGTACTTGGAGATCTGCGGTGCAGTTTGCAATGACAGTTTACCCCGACCACAAGTTGTGTCCTCTTTGTGGTTACGAGACTCTTAGCCTTATTTCCATCAACGTCCTAATACTTACTCTACACATTTGCTGTAAAGATGAAGACAAGAGGACACAGAGATGTACATCATGGCAGAGACGGCTGCCCCAGGGAGACACTGTCAGTCTTGCTTTTGCCTTGTCTTGGCTGGCTTCCCTGGTCCAGCGGGCCAGGGAAAGAGAAAGCTCGGTGGGTTAAGGTTGGTGGCAGACTAAAGCTAGAGCAATAATGTACAACTCTATTTGTCTCCTAAAGCCCAAAGCTGGTCTTTGTTATTGCCATTTCCCTTTAGATGTTTAAGACTGAAATGTTTTGCAATATGATAATTTCTAATGCTGTTTGGCGTATTTAACATGTATGCTTGTTAGAGAAGGAATGATGTATAGGAGAAGATTGTAAAAGCTAAAGTTCTTTTTCATCTCTTACTTCTTTGGGATAACATTTAGCCCAATGTTGGTTTGTGACTTCTCTCCATCTCTCTCTCCTTCCTTCCCTTTCCCCATCCCTCCTTTCTTTCCTTGTTCTCTTTCCTTCCTTTTTTCTTCTCCTTGTCCTCACCCTTTTCTGTCTTTGCTGTCACATGCATTTATCTCCTTTGTAACAAGGGCACAGGCTAAGTTTGTTGGAATATTTTTTTAAGTTAGATCAATGCATATAAAATAAAAACTATACACACACACAGAGGCACACACACCACAAAACAAAAATCGTACAGATGCAAACTAGGAGATTTTGATCTTGATTCACTTGCTGAGAGTCTTACTGTTTGCAGGCGAAATTCCATCCTGACATTTTACTTGGATAAGAAAAAAATAAAGAAGAGATTGAATTATAAAGTAGGCAAGAAGCTGTGGTTTACAAGTACTTTAACTTTGTTTGTGGATTCAAGATGTGTCACTGAAAGAAAGTCAAAATACGTTCCCTTAAAATATGACTGGAATTGATGTCACAAAGTGACTCATGCGTCTTAACCCTAGGAAGAGACGGGTTGTGTGTGTTTGTGTTAGTATACCACAGTATAAATATAAAGAGATCTATACATTTTTGCTTTTTAAAGAATTTGGATTGCTCATTCTTTGGTGTTGAGAAATATATCTTGTGAGAACAAAAGTAAAGAAAGATAAAGCAGAATTTAAAAAAAAAATAAGCAAGTAAGGAAAAGCCCCTTGACATTCGTCCATCACCAGCAGGGAAAGAGTCTTCAGTCAGTGAGGCTGCGAGAACATCTGGCTGGTTAACAGATGCTAATGCCAGAATAGCTTTGGTTTGATCAATGATGTAATCAATCACGAAAGTTATAATTTTAGCAAGGTTCAGACTGTTCCATTAAATAAAGATGGAACATGTCTGATGTTCCAGATTTTCAGAAAAAAAAATATTTTTCTAAAACCAGTCTTTGTGGAACATCTGTATGGATATAATTTTAGATGTGATTTTTAACATGTCCATATGGCAGCTACCTTACAGAAAAATGAAATGGTGGAGGAAAAGGTGAAGATTTACTTTTCCCTGATAGATGGGGTATGGTGTAAATGCAGTCGGTTTTATGAATTAAAGAGATAATAGTGAAAATATGGGTCAAAATGAGATTCAGTTAATTTATTTATGAGTTTATTTAATGCATGTTTGCATAGTTATGGTACAGTATATTAATATGGATTTTAGTACAATTTTTCTCATTCAAAAAAAGAATAATAAGAAAACATGACAAAATGAAAAAATGAAATCAAAGTACAGAGAGTAAAGAATTTAATGCTAATTCTTTTGCAACAGGAGATGATGATAATAACATGTAAAAAAGAAGTGACAATTTAACAGGAAGGTTCATTGACACAGAATTTACATTATTCTAAGTATAGAAGGGAATGGAAAATAGCAAACACATTTTAACTTTTGTTCATAATAATCTGAAAACACTGTTCTTAATGGTATTAAAATTTTGACATTAAACATCATGTATCACAGTAAAGTTACTTCAGAGAAACAGAAATGAAAGGATTTAGGAGAGAAACAGGAAAGAGAAAAGAGAGGAGAGAAGAGACAGAGGAGAGAGGGGAGAGGGGAGGAGAGAGAGAGAGAGAAAGTGAAAGAGACAGAGAACGTGAAAGAGAAAGAGAGAGAGAGCGCCCAAGTTAATATATAAAATGAGCCACCACATCACAAAAACATTTCTTTTAAACATCATTTTTCATTGTTGGAGACACTGATCTTTTGTACTTAAGTCTGGAGCAAGTAGACGACCATCAAAGATGTAATATCTGAGTTTACTATTTATTTCTTTTCCCATAGAAAAGTACACCTGTCAGCTCCAGTGTCTAGAGAGGAGACTATTTCTTGGCATAGAAGAGAACCAGAGTTTAGAAGCCACGCATTAATGCTGCGTTAAGTGACATCGCGAGATCTGTGGGTGGTGGCTGCCTGCACAAGGCCACTTTGTAATAAAAGACATTTTGGTGTCTGTAGAAACAGAAAGATCCAGGACAGAACACTCATACTCTGAACCTACTTCTACAGTGAAGTGCTTTATTGTGAGGATGGGTGTGGATAACCTCATAATAAGAAGTCTATTTTATCGTTTGTGGTTTTTAGAAAGTTGACATCCAAACTTCAACCTTTTATTATTTTTATGTGACTTTGAAAGTTTCATTTCTGTGGAGCTTCAGGGCTTTTGAAAATGAATTCAGCTGATGGCTTAACTTGGGTTGCATCCAGATGGATGGCAAATTCATATTCCAGGGAGTCACATGACTGGCATCAATTTAATATGTCAGCTAAAAAGTTGAAGGGAAGAGAAAAAATCAGTTAAAGGAATTTCACCTCTGGGGAAATTGTGTTTAGGGGACCTACAGTTATTGGGGACACACTTTATATTGCAGTATTCTTCCCATAAATATGGTTATTTTCAGGCAACACAAATGGTGGCCCAGATTTTAGACAATCCCTGTAATTTACAAAGGGAAAAAACAGAGAAGCATCAATAGAAAGTGATGGTTATAAGTAAGGATGGCCTATAGCTAAAGATCAGAATATCCTGGTGCTATTAATTAAAGAAACAAAACTGCCAATTAAGAATACCTATTTTTGTAGTATTGCAGGGTTGAGTGTTAAAACCAAGCCTTGTGCATGCTGGGCAAACACTCCACAGCTGAGTCACACTCCCAGCCCAAAACTGAAAACATATTACATGGCAGATGGTTCTCAAGCAGTATAAAAAGTAAGACTGCATAGATTTTCTAATATCTATATCATTATTATTAATAAAAAGAGTAAATACATTTATTGTGTTAACCAATATTTATTTATAGCCTCCTGCGTGCTGATACAGATAGATAGGAAGTAAGCCATAATAACATAAAGGCATGGACTGCCTGCTGAGTTAGAAGGTGATTAGCACTGTGGAATCATGAAACATTCAGTCATCCTGTAAAGACTGGAACTAAATTGGTGAATTTGGGAGAAGGGTTAGTTACTCAAATGGGTCTCACTTAGAAGTTGACATCTGAGCAAGAATTTGGAATCCTTGCTGGAATTATGAACCTGATGGTGAGAAGCACTGTCAGAGTAGAGATGCAAGCATCTGAAGTCAGGGTGGTAGAGGGTTAAAGACCAATATGCAAATTTTGTCTTTTACTCTGATTCTGGAGGCATCATCAGTTTGGAGAAGGAGAGTAGAGTCATCTAACTGATACTGTAAAAAGATGACTCTGAGAACAGACTGTAGAGATGAAGGGTAGAAACAAGAAGGCTTAAGTGACACCTGCAAAGCCCTGGGAGACAGGTAATGTGTTTTGGGGAGATGGGAGGTTTTGTGAATTCTGTCTAGTTTGAAATTAGAACCAGCAGGAATATTTTGGCATTCTAGCAATGGAGAGCAAAAGACAGTAGTCAGGCATGACTCAGAGATTTTGTTTGGGAAAAATAAGAGTGTGAAAGTGGTAGAAATTTATTTGGGTCAGGCTGAAGGAAAGTTGGTTTGGTGGGAATGAGCAGGGGCTGGGTCACGGATGGCTGAGTTTGGGATGTCTATTAAATAGCAAAGGGAGAGACTGCATAGGCATTTTACTTAGTTTGGGATTTAGAACACACTTTTGAGCTGGTATTCAGCAATGGGTAGAGGGAGTAAATAACAGGAATTTCATGACTCAATCTAATAACAATCTTTGGAGCCAGATTAGAAAGACAGAAAAGAGATGCAGGTAAACCTTAATTAAAATGTTGGAGGAAACATGAGGTAGATCCAAGAGAGGAGATGGACAAAGAAGAGAAGAAGACAGAACAAGTGTGGGGCAGGAAGTCACTGTAAAATAGTCATCCATATGGAGGAGGCGGTCCTTCTTCCAGCTGCTGGTGGTAGGAAGTGCAAAATGATGACTGATCCCTGGAAATAACAGTATGCAATTAACAATATGGAATTAACAATATTAACCAGAACAATTTTGATTAACAATATTAACCTTAATAATTTCTTTTTAAAATAAAATATGTAATTGAAAGTATATTTAGAGTAGTTTCAAACAGAATGGAAAACAGGAGAACTGGAGGCGATACATACAGACAACTTTAAGAAATTTGTGCTTACACAGTGTTAGATACAGGAAGTTTCTGACAAAGGAGGGCCAGAGGGTAGCATAACATTAAAAAAAAAAAGTCTATAACATTCACAAAATTGTATGTACTGATTGGAATGAATTTAGAAAGAGGAATTTCGTTTTGATGCAGGAGAAGTAGAGGACAAAAAGGTAGACCAATGCCCTTGAAAAAGGAAGAGCCTCAAATTGAATTTACAGTTAGAACAGATGGATTTAGAAAGCAACACAGCAGGTTTAACTCTAGCGACAGAGCGAAAAGGAGGTGGCAGAGGGGAACTGCACGAGGCTTGGAGGTTATACTTACAACAGCACAGGGACCTGGTTGTTTTGTCTTCTGGATGACACAGAAAGCAAAATCATTTGTGGAAAGCAAGTAGGAGGAGGAAGTTGTGTTGGAAACTGTAAAGAACATATATCATAAATTGCTAGGTGATACAGAGATTAAAGGGTGTAAGGGATGTACTTTGAGTGCCACGTGGCCTCAAAGGCCCTTTGAGAATGGCGGTCATAAACCCAAAGTGAGCGTCGTGGGGAAGGTTTGTGCTGCGGTGTGCTTTCCTCTAAATACAGCCTACTGCTCCTGCGGTGGGAGGAGAAGGAAGAAAACTGGAATTAACCAGGGTTAGAGTTTCCGGGTGAATCAGATGAAGGTAAAGGGAAGCAATAGTGGTGTGCATATCTAATAAGAGAATAACCAAAGTAATAACAGAAACACAGTGTGGAAATTGTACAAGGGAAGCAATGGTGAGGTCTGCAAGGTGGGAAGAAGGTGAAAAGGTGACAAGATTAAGGATCTATAGGCTACTGGGCTTGGTGGACCAAAGGCAGTGGCAGCCTTCTGGAAGACAGAAGGTAGAGTTTAAGTTAGAGGCTATAGAAGAGATCTAACTTCTGGTCTGTTGAAGTCTAGGATTTGCATATGAGAATGAGTGAGGTAGGGAGGAAGGTAAGGTTATTGGAGCAGAGATGGCCAAGTGACCAACAGCCACCATATTAGAAATGTCATCCATGTATTTATTTAAATGATCAGGAATTAATCCAATAAATTCATTTCATTCATGGGTAAAATGGCAAAATATTTTAAACTTGCCAATTTATTTTATACTGTTTCAGTTACAAGTGATTTGAAAAATCTCACAAACTGTTTTGGAACTGAAAATCATGAATAATAATTTTTTCCCTGTGGAAATAAAATGGCTGATAACCATGCAAAATATTTCATTCCATGTTCAAAAATTAATATTCAAGATTTTGAATATTAAAATTTATATGAGTGAATTTACATTATCAAGCATTCTGATATACTACCAATTTTAATATAAAACAAAATAAATAAAATAAAATAATGTGATAGTGACTCACAAATTAACAGAAAAACCAATTTAAAAGAATATATAATTTAAATAATAGATTGTGATTGAGTAAATTTATTGCCTGATACAAATTTATTGCCTGATATCAAATAAATATATTGAGAAATTCTTACTTATTAACTGAGTTCAAAGTAAACAGTTAACTGGAAGAAAAACAGACTCCATCACTTACAACTAAGTGAAATCCTACAAAGAGCTATGATGAAAACTATAAACTAGATGGGAGCCTAAAAGAACTACATTTCATATTTTAATAGAGGAAAGTAACTGTTTCAGTGACCTAAGAGTACTGACGTTTTAAAAGGTTCCCCTGGCTGTCAGTCGAGGAGAGGGGAGTGCAAGTTTACCACAAAGAACAGGTGAGAAGTGACTGCTCCATGTGTGAAGATAGCGGTTCCTGGGGAAAAGGAAATGCAGATTTCAGGTTTGACTTCAGCAATTATATCCCCAGATCCAGTTACCAGGCTTATCCACAAATCACTTTTCTAAAATTGGAAAAAACTCTCTCAAATTTGACTTTTTTCCTGAATCTATGTTTATATGTACCTATACCATTGCTTATTTTGTGCATTTTAGTTTCTTTTTTCCCTTAGATAAAAATGCCTTCTATTTTACAATTGCCCTGCTGCGTGCAAAAATTACTATAAGCCTACAGGAAACAGCAAAAATGGTACCATTTTGTTTATTTATCTAGCGTCCCCTATGGATATAATGTATACATATATATATTCTCCACAGATATATCTCTATCTACTCAAAGATACTATTCAGATTCTATCAATTTATATGCAGATGTGTGTACTGGCACAATTTTAATTTCATGTAACCATCACCACAATCAAGAAACAAAATGTAACATCAACTAATTCCCTTTTGCTATTTCCTATATGATTTCCTTTCCATTTGAGCCCATCAAAAAAAAAAATGGTACAGGAGATGGAGCCTAGGGATTGTACATGTTAAAAAAGCACTCTCCCATTGTGCCCCTGGTCCCCTCTGGAAAACATCAGTCTTTCCTTCTATATGTCTTCATGCTTTGATGTTGAGATATCTACACACTACGCATCATGTAAACTGTACAATTTAGTGCTTTTATGCTGTACTGCATGGCTTTTAAAAATTGTGAATATAACACAAAATTTTCCATTTTAGCATCTTTAGATTAAACTTCAATTATATTAATTATATTTAAATGTTATATAAGTGTCACTATTATCGATTTCCAGAAGTTCTTTATTATCCCAAAGAGTAACTGTACCCTTTAAGAAATAACTCCTTTATTTCTCCTCTGTTGGAGTAATGAAAAACTACAATCTATTTTTTGTCTTTAGCTTTTATCGCCATTTCATTTTTAAGTTTCATCCATGTAGCAGGCTTTATATGAATTTTATTTGCTTTTCTTATTTTGCATATTCCCACGTAATTTGCATATTCCCATGTAATTTTGTTTCTAGAGTAATACTCTATTGAATATATGTACCACATCTTATTGGATGGTGCATAACTAGAATCATATGCTACATAACTACTAGATTTTTTTATATATAATATAAAGAGATTTTATTTTTGTCTCCCACTCTCAAGAATGGCTCTTGTATTTATCTAGAGATTCTACTGATTTTCTTTTTAATTTTATCAATTTAATATTTTCATTTTTATATGTAATGCCGTTTCTTTTTTTGCTTCAGAGAAATACTTTAGTATATTCTACATCATTCAAAGAGTTATGTCTAAGTGTTCTGAAATTTTCACTTTACTTTCCTCTTTAATGAAAGAATATTTTTAAGGGACCAGTTATAGTTTCCTGTTTTCTGACTGTCTTATAAATATCTCATTTTATTGCAAAGTACTCAGAATAAAGTTGATATTTCTACTATTCTGGTCCTTGCACTGAAGTTTTTTTATGGCATAATATATGGCAAATTTTGTGATAGTTTCATGAGCACTCAAAAATAAAGGTATATTCTCTGTTTTCTTGGAAGATACAAGTTGTCTTCACTATATCTAGCTTATGAATTATTTATGTTATTTTGGACTTTATATCTTCTTTATTTTATTTTTTCCAGAATTGATCTGACATGAATAGAAAAAATGAAATGATCCCCTTTCTACCCATGTTTCTATTTTATCTTGCTGTTACTATATTATAGCTGTGAATATTTGTTTTGCAAAATTTCATCTTCTTTCAGCTGCCGTTTTTCCTTTCATAGAGATCACATATTTCTACTGTGATTTTAAGAATATTTTCCTTATTTTGAAAGTCTAATAACTTTATTTAGGTTTCAAAAGTGACTGCTTTGGAACATTTTTTGTGGGACATAATTTTCCCATTATTTTGTATATCTCCATGTAATTTTGTTTCTAGAAACATTTTTATTTACTTTTAAGTGTTTTTAAAATATACTTAAATATATTGGGTATTGTCATTTTTATAGGAGTTATTCAGAGTAAAAGATGTAAGCATTAAATATTGTCCAAACAATATTAAAACAATCTTAACACACGCACACACGCACACACACACACACACACACCCCTTTTCTTTTCCTTCCTTTTCCCTTTCCCCCATCAGTTTCTCTTTTCCTTTGAACAGTTTTTTCCCAATTTACAATATCTATTGTATATTTTGGATCTTGTTTATTCATTTAGCTTCTCACATTAGTGAGACACCTTGATGTTTACACGTATGGATCTGGTTTATTTCACTTATGAGTATGGTTTCAAGTTGCATCCATTACTTAAGTCTTGAGTTACTTTCTTTATGGCTGATTAATATTCTATTGTATAAAATGATCACATCTTTTTTTATCATTCCTTGGTTGATGGGCATTTGGGTTGTTTTCCAGATTTAACTATTACAAATTGCACTGCTGTAAACATTTTCATAATTCTAAAATGTTTCATCTCACTGAGTAGATCCTCTCTTACCTTTAGCACATGTCAGTCCTCGATCAGTTTTCTGTCCTGACAAATCTGTCTTTTATGGATCTTCATAAAAAAGGACTAATTGCTGAGCACCAAGTAGAATGATCACAGTTTGAGCAATTAAGATACCATTGCTGGCCATGTCCGTGCAGAGCCTTTGCATGAACGTACCTTCATTCTCTTGGGCAAACACGCAGGAGTGGGACTGGTGGCTCACACGATGAGAGAACACTGAACCTTACGGGGAACTTCCAGATTGTTCTCCAAAATGCCTGGACTATTTCCCAAGCCTTCCAGCATGAGAGGACTGTTCCTGTGTTTTTATGCCCTCACTACATATTGTATCATCGGGCTTGAAAAAAATTAACTATTCTAATGAACCCGAAGTGATAATTACGGCTTCAAGTCATATTTCTAATGAATAGTGGTGTTAGCTGTATTGGGACATGTTTATTTCCCATCTCTAGATCCTCCTTAGGAAATATGTGTTCAAATCCTTTGCTGTTTTAAAAAAATGGATGCATTTTCTTTTAATTGAATTGTGAAAATACCTTAAATGTTGTGGATATTAGGCCTCAGTACTCTGCAAATATTTTCTCTCATTTCTTTTTTTTTCTTTTACTTTTTAAAATTCATAGTGTCTGTCAAACAATAAAAAGTATACTTTGATGTTTACATTGTCAGTTTTTTTTCTATTTTATGCTTTTTGTGTCCAAGAACCCCAATGTAACAAAGATTTTTTCCAATATTTTCTTGTAGAAATTGATTGGTTTTGGCCATCGAGTTAATAAGCCATTTCAGCTTAGTCTTGTGCATGATGTGAGACATGGAAATCAACACGCACTTGTTCTGTCAGTATCCTCTCTGCTGAAGAGTCTTCCATTTTTTTCAAAAATCAACTAATCACATACATACAGATGTATCTGTGGATTCTCTATTTCTTTCCATTGAGGTATTTAACCACTCACTGATTCCACATAATTTTGATTGTTGTAATTTTATGGTAAGACTTGAAGTAAGATAGATCCGATCTCTAACTTCATTCTTCATTTTGAAAATTTAGTTAGATTCTAATTCCTTTGCTTTCAATAAAAATTTTAGAATTAGTTCTTGATATCTGCAAAAAATTTTACTGAGATTTTATTTGGGAATTTACACCATTAATAGACTAATTTTTGGTGCTAATAACTTTAAACTTTACAGTCCTTGGAAATGATAAACCTTTCTATTTGCATAGATATTCTTTAAACTTGTTTATTGAAATCTTACTGCTCTCAGAATTCAACATTCACATGTATGTTTTTAGTTTTAGTTTCAGATTTAATTATTTAATATTTTTGAGTGTTATTACTGTACACTTCTTGTAAATTTTAATTTTCTTTCATTTATATATAATTTTCTTTTTTGCCTTTTTTATTTAAAGAGGAAAAACAGAAAAAAGATAGAAATATTACAGAATTTCAAAAAAAAGATAAACAGTAAGAAATCACTAGTTGATAAATTACATATTGTCTTTTAGAAATGGTTGTTCAAGTTACAAAATTAAAGCACACAAAGTGGACACTCAAGCAGTGAAACTGCAAATAGATCTGTTCAACAATCCAACAAGAACCTAGAAATATGGTTATCAATTCTACATACTTAAATATACATGCAGTTATATCTTTTATAGCACTGCCTATTTCCTCTTTTTTACAATAGCAATTATACATTTTTAAAATTTTATTTAAAGAGAAGAAAAAAAAGCAAAACAGAAAAAAGGGTAGCAACAATACAGAATTCTAAAAGAAAGAAAGAAAAAGGAAAAAGAGAAAAAAACCCGCTAAGAAATCACCAGTTTATAAATTACGTATTGTCATCTTGGATGTAGTTGTTCAAGTTACAAAGTTAAAGGGTACATGGTAGACATTCAGTGAGACTGCAGACAGTTCTAAAATATGGAATGCTTCATGAATTTGCGTGTCATCCTTGCGCAGGGGCCATGCTAACCTTCTCTGTGTCGTTCCAATTTTAGTACCTGTGCTGCCGAAGCGAGCACCTCTTTTTGTCTTTTTGAGGGAGGGTTTTGCTCTGCAGTTCAGGCTGGCCTCAAGCTTGCCATGATCCTCTGGCCTCAGCCTCTCAACTGCTGGGATTACAGGCATGTGCCACCATACCTAGAAGATTTTAATTGTCAACTGTTTATTGTTAATATGTAAAAGATACTTATTCTTTGCTTTCCACTTTTTTATTAGTATTCATTTGCAGTACATATAATGATCATGTTCCTTTTTGGAAGTTGGTACATGTACATATCACATTGAAAAATACTATTTGTAAGTGACTTTAAATCCAGGTATATTGACAGTCTCATTTACTAGTTGTAGAAATGCTTTAAAAACAATTCATTTTCATTGTTTTCTATATAAAAATTCATGCCTTTTGTGAATGGAAAATAGTTTTCACTCCTTTCAATTGTATGACTCTTGTTCATTTTCCCCCCTCATTTTACTGGCTAGGCCATCAGGGATGTCAAATAGGGGTTCAGAGAGGAGATCCTTGTGTTATACAAAATCTTTTTTTCTTTTCTTTTCTTTTCTTTTCTTTTCTTTTCTTTTCTTTTCTTTTCTTTTCTTTTCTTTTCTTTTCTTTTCTTCTTCTTCTTCTTTTTTATTTTTTTTTTGTACCGGGGATCGAATTCATGACTTTGCACTTGCCAGGCAGGCGCTTAAGCCACTGAGCTAAATCCCCAGCCCTGTTATACAAAATCTCAAGGTGAAAAAAATTTTTTGCTATTAGTTTTGAGATCTTTGGTGAAAGCTCAGTTTGTACTTGAAGACAAAGTTGCACTGCCTTTCAATACGGATTGTCATTTGTGTACATTAAGTCAAACTGGCTATGTTGATAAAGTCTCTTGTTTACTGGGTTGGTTTGTTGTGTTGATTCAAGAGGACTATAAAAATTTCCAAGTATATTTGAAGATTTCTCTGTTTTTCTTAGTTTGATACCTGTTTTGCTTCATGTATTTTAAAATACTTAATATTTATAAATACATATGTAGAATTAATTGTAATGGTTAATTTACCCCATTTATCATTCAACTCACGGTCATTTATTAGCAAGGACATTATTACATGTTCTTAGTACATTAACCCATGTATTGCCGATATTATTACTTGTTTTAACATCTACTTTGCCTGACATTCACATAGGCTCCCTCTTTCTTTGGATTACTGTTGACCATCTTTTAAATTTTAACATAGCTGTTTTTCGTTTTAAAGTGCTTTCATTTTTTTGTTTTCGTTTTATGTACATCTTTTAGATGGTACATAGTTAGGTCTTATTTTTTCCAATATGATAATCTATATTGTTTGGTATGGTTGTCTAAATATTTACATTGATAGATTTGGATTTAAATCTACCATTTTGTCAGTTGTTCTCCATGTTTTTCTCTGCTCTTTCTTTTCTTTTAATCCTCTTCTGGTTTTAGATTGTATGTGTTTTATGATTCCATTTTCTGAGCCTTACCTACTAAGAATCTTTAAAATGTTTTATTGCTGGTCTAGAGTCTCTATTATCCTTATTCACTTAGTCCTGGAGTTCAATAAAAGATTAATCTTGATGAAAGAAATGTTTAGCTCTTTACTCTGGATCTTGAAAGTAACCTCCACACAGCTGGAATGTCTGTCTTGCTAAGAATCTTCTTCTACCTGGGAGCCTGGAGCCTGGCCAGCAGCCTCTTTTTACCACAGGGTTTAAGATGGGGCTTTGCACCTGGCCATCACCATCTGTCCCCTGGAATGACTGGAAGCAAAGATTGGTCACATGGACAGCAAGGTTGGCAGGTGCTTCTAGTTTGCAGTATGTGACAGTGTGACTTGTACCATCAGTCCTGGACCTGTCTTACATGTCTCATTCTTTGGCCAGCTTTAATCTGTATTCCTGTACTGTGCTAAACTGTAACAGAGCACAAAGATTTGTGTATGTTCTCTGAGCTGTGGAGAAGTATCTGAAACTAGAGGTGAGTTGGGGGACCTCTAAATTTCATATACAGTCTACCTTCAGATAACATGACAGTACTTCATATGGAGGGTAAAATCTTTATTTTTTAATCAATATGTAACACCATTATAAATTAAAGAGCATCTGTACATACTTTACAGATTGTAATTGCTAGTATTTTATGAATTCCAATTTTCTTTTTTAAAAATTTTATTTATTAGTATATTTGAAATACATAATGACATTGTATTTGATACATGCACATGAAACATCTTAATTCTGTTTCTCACACTCCGACCCTTTCCACTCTCCCTTTCAGGTCCCCCTCACAATCACGGTACATCTCTCTCCTGTTCCTTTTAACCTATCTTTTATTTTTCTCTTCACTTCATTTGTATTGTGGATTTCTCAAAAAAGAGAGAGATCATACAGTATTTAAATCTGTGCATTTGATTCATTTCACTTAACATTTTGTTTTCAAGGAGCATCCATTTTCCTACAAATTGTTCTGATTTATCCTTTTTTAGAGTGCAGTAGTATTCCATTGTGTATAAATGGCACATTTTCTTTGTCCATTCATCTGTTGATGGATGCACAGGCTGCACTAAGAATTAGCTAATATAAACTTTGGCAAGCCTGAATGTTTGGAATATGACATCTTTAACTCCTTAGAGAAGATAGATGGGAATATCTGGGTGGAATGGAATTGTTATTTTTATATTATTAGGAATGTCCATATTTATTTCCATAATGGTTGTACTAGTTACTTTCAACAAACTATGGAGAAGAGTTCCTTTTTCATAACAGCTTTGCCATGATTTATTTTTATTTGCTTTTTTGTTGTGGGGGGGGGTTCCAGGGATCAAAGTCATGACCCTGCGTTTGCCAGGCAGATGCTTGTGCTGCTGAGCTAAACCTCTGGCATTATTTATTTTCTTGATGTTTGCCATTCTTTTCTGTAGTAAGATGAAATACCACTATTGTTTTAATTTTCACTTTCCTAATGGCTAGTGATGCTGAGTATTTTTTCATGTTTTTATGGAACATTTTTATTTCTTTTGAGAAGTGTCTATTAATTTCAGTTGTCCATTTTTTATTGGGTCTATTATTTTGGTGGGTCTAATTTTTGAATACTGTATGTATCATAGATATTTGTCCTTTGTCCCAGGTGTACCTGACAATGTTTTTTAACCATTCTAGCATTACCTCTTCATTCTGTTGTTTGTTTCCTTTGCTGTGAGCTTTGGGATTGTTTTTTTCAAGTTCTGTGAAGAATGCTGTTGGTATTTTGACTGGGGCCACATTAAGTCTGTACATCAGTTTGGGGAATGTAGCCATTTGGAAATATCTAGGAGCAGGGATATCTTTCTGTTTTCTGATGTTCTCTTCCATCTCCTTTTTAAAGGATTCTGTAGGTTTTGTTCTAGAGCTACTTTACTTCCTATTACATGAATTCTTACACATTTTTCTTGGTGCTACTGAGAATGGTATTTTCCTATTTGATCAGTGAGTGTATTATTATGAATATAATGAAATTTGGGTAATGATTTTGTATCCTGATTATTGCTGAATTTGGTTATAATGCTAGAAGCCTTTGCTGAAGTCTGTGGGTCTTCTATGTAGAGAATCATGCCATCGGCGAATAATGATAACCTGTCTTCTTTTCCTGTGCATCTCCATTTTGTTTCTTTCTCTTGCCTGATTGCTCTGGGTAATGTTTTGAGTAAGCTATTGAACAAGGAGAGTGATAGTGGATAGTCTTGACTTGTCCCTGGTTTTAGAAGGAAAGCTTTTAGATTCTCCATATTGAATATCATGATACCATTATGATAGTAACATATCATAATATGTTAGTTTGTCATAAATAAATTTTGTTAGATTAAGATAAGATTCTCCCATAATGTTTTCCTCAGATATTTTTAAAAACAGGATTGGGTATAGTGTTTGTCAAGAACTTTTTCTGCATCTCTTACTATGATCATGTGATTTTGTCATTATTTTTATTTATGTGTTGTATTTATTGATCTGCATATTTTGAGCCATCCTTATATGTTGGGATTAAACTTCATTGTTTATGACATACAATGCATGATCCTATTGATAATTTGTTGCATCCTGTTTGCCAACATGTTTGTTTTTATTTGTTAAATTAATTTTATTGGTACATTTTAGATATACACAATGTTATCATTCATCATAGAGAATTTGTACTTGTATGTGATATACACTGATTCTGTTTTTTCCCCATTCCCTTTTCATCCCTTCACCCCCTCTTTCCCTCATATACAAATGCTCTATTTTCATTTTTCTTCTATTCTTTTTTAATTTTCCCTTCCTTTCCTCCTACCTTGTTTCTCTTCCCATTTGAACACTTTCTTTCTGTTTCACAGCTTCTATTATACACTATTGTCCTTATTTACTCTTTATATTTCTCACACTAGACCAACCATTCAATATTTGAACATGCATGTCCAATTTGTTTCACTTCAGAGTATGGTCTCAGGTGCATGCATTTACCTAGATGTTTCAAGTTCATCCTTCCTTATGGCAGAGTAGCACTCCATTGTGTAAAAACCCCACATCTTCTTTATCCATTCATTGGTTGATGGCATTTGGGCTGTTTTCAAAAGTAAGCTATTGCAAACTGTGCTGCTATTAACATGGATGTGCATGTGCATGCATCATTGTGGTATGATGCTTTCAATACTTTTGAGAAAATACCAAGAAAAAAAGTAGCTTCATCAAATGGAATCTCTAGTATCAGTGTTTTGAGTAATTTCCATACTGATTCCACACAGGTTGCACCAGTCTACACTCCCACCAACAGCCCTGCCAGTATTTGTTATTGGTTGATTTATCGGTAATAGTCATTCTTTCTGAATTGAGATGGAATCTTAGTGCTTTTAAATTTGCATTTCTCAAATGACCAGTGATGCTGTACATGTTTTCAAGTATTTATTTGCTGTTTGTGCTCCCTTATCAGAGAAGAGTCTATAGTCTACTGGTATAAGTACTTCAGTTACCAGCTATCATGTTTTTGATCTTTTATTATCTCATGTGTGTGTATCAAAAAGCCTTTATTTTGAAAAAAATCCTTTACTGGGTGTGGAGTTCTATATTTGATATTTTTTTTCTAGGAAAAAAAAAGCCCTTGAAGATGTCAACCTGTTTATGGTGGTTTCCACTGTGTCTTTCCACTGTTATTCTTCTTCTCTAATAGATCTTAGTTTAATCTTTGGTTTTTCAAAAAAAAAAATAGTTGCCAGTAGTTTAATGATATATCTATGTGTGTTTCTTCTCATGGACTTATTCTGACCACAGTCTTCTAGCTTCCTTGGACCTGAGTTTTAGTATTTTTCATTGATTTTGGAAAATGCTTGGTAATTATATTTTAAAGTATTCCCTTCTTCACCCTTATCTTCAAGGACTGTAATTTCGTAGATACTAAAAGTTTTGTTATTTATCCACATTTCTTAGAGACTCTCCCTGGTTCTCACATTATTAATTTTCTCTTTTTTCTGCAATTTGAATAATTTTCATGAGGTTATATTCACATTAAATTTTATTTGACTGTGTTCAATATAAGCATTCTTTATCTCTGATATTATTTCCATCTCACTCTTTCTTAGAGTTTTCCTATCCTGTCTGAAATTATCCCTCAGATTAAAAGTGTTTTATACCTTTAGTAATTTGTCTTTTACAAACTTATTGTAACTTTTAAGAAGTTGTTGATAATTGAGATCTGTTTTGGTTTGTATTGTGGTAAGTGACTAAATAGCAGAAAACCGAAGAACACTGAGGTGTAGTATGTATCCTAGAAATAGACACCTTTTTGCTGCCAAGTTACTTCTAGAGATGATTTAGTAAAAAAAGAGTTAATACGAGTATACATTTATTTTTTGCTACGCCCACCTTTAGTGCATGAAAAGTTACGTTATCTTCTATCACACATTTAAAAAATTAACATAAATTTTTATAAACTATTCAAAAGCTAATAGACTAAGGGACATTTCCTAACTTATTATCTCATATAAAAAGTAGGTAAAGATATTTTAAAAAAAGAGAGTGGGAAACAATATGTTTTATGAATTAGATGCAAATATCCTCAGCAGTATACTAGTAAATGAAGGCACAGAGCATGGAAAAGTGATCATATATGTTACCAAATGAAGTTTAATCAATGAACACATATTATGTTTAACATTTGAAGCTGATTAATGCAGTATATTATCATAATAGAATTTTTATAAAACTACGTTAAAATCTCTATAAATACACAAAATTGATAAATTTCAACAATATTTCACTCTAAAAAATTCCACAAAGTAGGATTAGGAGGGAATTTCTTTAACCTGATAACAGCATCTATGAAAAACTGTTGCTACTGTTGTACCTAATGGTAAAAGATGAGGTGCTTTACACTAAGATCAGGAAGAAGAGAGGAATGTTTACTCTCGTCACCTGGAATCAACATTGTATTAGAGATTCTAGGTAGTGCAATTAGGCACTAAACAGAAATAAGAGATATTCAAATTAGAAACAAAAAAGTGAAAGTGCCCCTATTCACAATCAACACATCTTACATGCAGACAATTCTGAGACAGTCGCTAAAAATCTTACAGAACTAATAAACAAGTTCGGCAAGTTTCCAGGATTAATGACTAACAGACAAACATCAATTTTAAAATCTACATACCTGCAATAAACTACATAAAAATAAAGCTAAGAAAACACTTCCATCTATGCAAGCATCAAAATGTATAAAAATACTCAAACATTTCATAAATAAATGTCAGATTTATACTCTGTACTACACAGCATTATACAAAAAGTTAGAGAAAGTCTGAATAAGTTGGGAAAACCTATGTTTTTGGCCTGAGACATAAGATTGCTAAGATGGGAAGACTCTTCAAAATGATTTACAGATTTAAGAAAATATCTATAAAGAATCTATATGGATTCTATGTAGAAATTGACAAACTGATTCTAAATGATACAGTGAGGTACCATTTCTCAACCACTAGGATGTCTGTCATTCAAAAAATAGATAATCAAGAGATGGTAGAATGTTGAATAAATTAAAATCCTCATATCTGCTGTCAAGAATGAAAACAATGCAGCATCTCTGGAAACAATTCCACAGTTCTTTGGAAATTGTCCTATCAATTCTACTCATGAGTGTAGTACTTCTATAAAAGAAAACATACCCACATAAAGAGGTGTATGTTAATATCCATTGCAGCATTGTTCACAGTAGTTAAAAATTAATCTAAAAGTGAAAACAGCTCAGATGGCCACTAGCTGATGAATGGGTAAGTAAGGTGTATATCATTCAGCCATCAGTAATAATGGAGTAGTGATACATGTTACAGGATCATGAGCCTCAAAAACAGTATGCTAAGTGTTAGAAGTCAGTCACAAAAGGCCACATATCATACAATTCCATTTACTTGAAATGTCCAATGTAGGAAAATTCATAAAGACAGAAAATAGATCAAAGTTTGTAAGGAGCTGGGTAGGGAGGAAGGAGGGAAAGAACTGCGGGTAATATCTAAATGGTACGGTTTCCCTTAGAGTTATAGTTTATTTCCTACAGTGGATGAGGTGAAGCATAACTCTGTGAAAGCTCTAAAACTCAACACACAGAGCTTTTTAAACTGTTGAGGAGCATGTGTCAGTGGTAGCTCAGTATCCTGCTACCAAAGAAAATGCCTTCAGGTTGTGGGCTGTTGCCTCGTACATGGGGAGGGCACTGCAGAGAAGGCTCTCAGTGTGGGTGCCCCGTGTTCCCCTTCCCTCCCTCCATGGCCATCTGCCCACACACAGGGGAGCATCAGTCTCCAGGGATTTGCTCGCCTGTGTGGCAGCTGTTCTTCTTCTTACTTAGTACAGTGCTGAGCTGGTGGTAGTAGTGGGCCAACCTCAGCTCAGGCAGAGCAGTGTGCCTGGCCCTTGCGGGCACAGCTTACTCAGTCTTCCTGTCTCTCCTATCCATGAGAGTCCTAAAGCTTCACTTGTGTCTGTGCATGATCTCTTACTGCAGAGATTTTTCAGCACAGGTCTCCACGACAAGCATCATTAATGGGAAGGTCTAAGACCCATTCTTTCTTCTCCATCAGTAATACAGATTTGTTTTCTTTGTTTTCCCTTTTATTTCCCCACCAGCTATCATGGGCTTTTACATATACACTGTAGGTAATAGCATTTGCTCACTTTTCAAATGAGAAAACTGTAGAAGGTAGAGAAGGAGGGGTGAGGTTCTGTCCTTTCTCACAGTGACACTAAAAATGTGTGTGTGGGTGTGCGTGGATGTGCGCGTGCATGTGTGTGTGTGTGTACATGCCTCCTGCTGTCTTCCTGTCCTACCACCAGTATTGCTTTTGAGCACCTGATTAGATTCTGCAGAAAACTGTTTGCAAATGAATGCAGTCACCCCTGGTGTCTGCAGCCTTCGCGAGTTTTATGTTCTTATGCTTGTCTTCACATAGTCCAGAACAGCCTGCTCAAATGCTATTGATTTCCTTTTGCCTGCTTAGATAGACCACTCTTCCTGTGTCTCTTACAGAAGTCGGTCTACTTAACCACCTCTTCTGGGAGGCATCTCCCTGTCTTCTTGAATTACACAAGTTACTCTGATGGGGTAAAGATTTATTTAGTCTCTCCAGGGTTTTCTCATTGCTAATATGAGATACTGTAAGTCCTTTCACAAGTTTCCCAATTTCCAGCAGGAAAAATTATTTGTACACTGTTTTTATTATTTTGCCCCAATCTGATGTATATTAAAGATTTTTTCCAATAGAAAATGACACCAAGAATGGGAATTCAATACTTAATAGTAATAATATTTCTAATTTTAATTGTTCTTGAAAGATTTCTTTCCACAGCATACAAAATGATAACGACATACATTTCTAGCTCTCCCAGCAATAAAAATAATGAATATTATCTATTTTTAGCCATTGCTTATTTTACTTTAGTATTTTAGTTATTAGCTCTGATAAGGAAAATTTCCATATCACTTTGTACCTATTCTTCTCTTTCATAGTTTTCTGGATTGTTATTAGTAACTTATTACATTAACTTGAAGATATAACACAAATTATATGGTTTTAATTTTCAATTTATATTTTGGTAAGATTTTCCCAATTAGAATTTCATTGTTATTTATACCTAGGAAGAGGTACAATTACACACATAATTTTGTTTTAAGAAATAAAAGGACAGGGGTGGATATGGAGATGAGGTCCCCAGCATCGACACTGACTCCATGCTAACTTGGATCTTCGCAGTATATGGTGGTAGGATACAAGCTTTCTGAAAGATGAAGAGAAAAACTGAACAGGTGGTCTTCACTTCAGAAAATTATAAGGGACCAAAGCTGGGTGCCCTGAGAGGCAGCTAAAGTCAGATTCACATTTTGTGAAATATTTTGTTACATGATCTTTTTGTACATGTTAATCAGATATATATATATATATATAGTTTTGTTGTCATAAGCTTTCTATGAACTGTGGTTTGACATTGCAGCTTTACTAGTTTATAAAGCTGCAGTGTTCCCAGGTTTGCCAGAATTCCCTGGAAGCCTGATGGTATTCTTCATTCACCTGGGGTAGGGAAATATGACTTGTCCCATTAAAAAAGACATGCCACTTTGATTCATTCAAAATTTTTCAAATTTAACTTAGCAGAATCTTCCTTCCCAAGACCTTTTTTATTGCAGCATGTATATTGTACTTTGGAAAATATTTGGGGAGAGAGAAAAGAAGAATTTAATTTCTGGTCAATGCTGAAAAATCAAAAATAGTTTCAGAAAGGCAAACTCTATCTGAATTCTTGCAAAATTCATGTTTAGCTATAAATTTGGCATTAGTTCTGAAAAAGAGAAAAGAATAAAAATTTCAGTATCCTTTCTAATGATGCCCCAATTAAGTCATCAATCATTTCTGCTTCTGTCTTGCATCTTATTTTTCTTTGAGGCTGACAGTTGGTGTTTGAATCATTTAAAAACAAATCTCTTCCATGCTTTTTCTTTTGCCAAGTCTTATTCTTCCCTGGATAGAGCTCAGGACTAACTGAAGAAGATGCTGCCTATGTATGTGTATGTGCCTCATTTTCTTGAGAAAAGTGCTAGTTAAATCTGTGCTTTTGGCACAGGGGTGACTTAGTCACTTTCTTGTAGCTGAGACACAACACTGGATGCCTGCAACTTAAAGGAGGAGAGCTTTATTTTGACTCACAGTTCCAGAAGTCTCAGTCCTTGGTGGGTCAGCTCTGAAGTAGAAATAGCATGATGGACAGCCTGCCATTTGGGAAACTCCTCATGTCACAGTGCCAGGGAGCTGAAAAGGTGGGAGGAGTGGGGAATGAGATGTACCCTTCCAGGTGATGCCACCAGTTACCTCCCTCTAACTAGGTTCTAGTTAGTGTCTAGCAGCACTGACTGCTTAGTGGAGGAAGTCATAGATTAATAATGAACCCCCATACCCGAATTACCTTCCAAACATGCAAGAGGGGACATATACAGCAAGGAATAAACCTGTAAATACTCAGCTTCCATTTATGCAAGGTTACCATTTTCTTGCATATGTATACCTTTCTGAAGAAATCACACTATTGACACCCTATTTTATACTTTCATTATTAAAAAGTACATCTAGATTCTGTGCATAAATATCACATGTAAATATGTGCATGTGTGAACGAGTGCACACAGACACACACACACACACAGATTTATTTCCATTTATTTCCAGGTAACAAAGACGAGGCCTGTACTTTTGTGTAACATATATGAGATAAAATAATTCATCCAGTGTGGAAGCTGGAAATTGGTGAGCACAGTTGCACTAACAGAGCTGCAGTCTGAATCGCTAAAATCTTTTTCATTTCTAAGATTTTTGTCTTCCCAGCAAGAAGAGCATGGTTTCCCAAGTAAAGACAATAACTTGCACACACTAGAATTTGAAGTATGTCAAAATTAGGACTGAAACTCTGTCTTTTGGTTTCTGGTTCATCATAGTTCCATCAAAGTGCTCCTTTTCATTTAAATTCTTTCCTTTTGCTTTGTGTTTGGGAGATACCAGAAAATGTTATTGTTTTCAGAATTTTGACTTCAGATGGAGTGGGTCCTCAGCTACTGACCAGCAACTTATACATCAGGAAACAAACTATCACAGACTAAGTCTGGGAGCTTGGATAGTTTCTACTTGAGCAGAGGGTCGACAAAGGCAATGTTTTGAGGAGAAGAAGAGATACAAACTGAAGATGGCACTTTGTAACGGAATTTTAGAATGTGGTGGACCTTAACTATTGCTCAGTGTCAGTTTATGTTGTATTTCACTTTTCTTCCTCCCTTTCATTGCCTGGAATGCTCTCTGCTTTTTGTAGGACTGACTTCTGTATTTACTTTTATTATTTTTATTTTATATTTACATATTTTAAAATATTTATGAGGTGCAAATGTTGAATGAACACTGACAGCATAAATTCAAACCAACAAGAAAAAGCATCACATTGTACTCCATAAATATGTAAAATTATTTGTCAATTAAAAATAAAATAAATTTAAAGAGAATGATCAAAATGCTACAGCAAAGACAAAGGAAATCTTACAAGCAGTTAAGAAATAAAAAAAATGTCTTACCTGGGGGGAAATGTTTCAGCCAACAGCACATTTCTAATCAAAGAAACTAGAGAATTTAGAAAGATATGACACAACATTTGAGAAGAAAGAAAGAAAATAAAAGAAACTTGAACACAAATAGGCAATGTTCAGTGGAAATATTTTTTACTGGGTAGGAGTAAAGACATTCTCTGGTGAAGGAGAATGAAAGAACTTTTGTCAGCAGTCTCACTTGTAATGATCAGCTAAAGGAACTCCTGTAAACAAGAAGTAATGTTAAAGGCAAGGAAAATGAATAACAGAAAGAGCAACAGTATGCGAATACAACAGCCTTCCCTTCTCACATTAAATATGTTGTATTTCATACACCAAGGAGTGTGGATCTAAATGCACATAGAAGAAATATTTGACAATCATGCAAGAAGAATAGTACATTGATGAATAATTTCTAGACCATTCAAAGTAGTAAAATATCACTAGTTGTAGACTCATACCTTATGTATATGCACTATAATGCAAAAAATTGTAAGGAAAGATACACTGAAAGATGCTAATGGAAATATAAAACAATTTAACCCACTGAGAAACAGCAAAAATAAAACAGATAAGAAACAAAAAAACAGGCAAAAAATAAAAATAAAACAGCAGATTATATCCCCAACATATCAACAATTCTATTTATGTAAAGTCATTCAAAGACAAGGAATTTCAGACTGGATTCATTTATGCTCTATGTTTTGTCTTCAAGAGATATTTTTGACTCAGGCACATACACATAATTTGAGAATAGAAAAATGGAAAAGAATATCATGGGACTCATAACCATGAGAAGACTAGAATTTTATTACTCTAATAGTGTTACACAAATGATCTTATACAGAACATAACTTGTAGGATTAGCTTTTTCAATGGGCACAATTATCTGGAATTTCTTCTGGGTTGTTATATCAACACTGTGTTTCTTTTTAACTGCTGCTTTGCCTTCCTAGTTACACATGCCCACATTTGTACATTAACTCACTGAATGACATCTAGGTTGATTCCCAGTTTGAGGCCACTATCATTAAAGTTTCTGCAAATATCAATATACAGATACTTGTGTGGATATAGTCACTTATTTCCCTGAGATAAATGTCCAGGATTAGAACTGATCTGCTGTGTAGTAGTTGTATGCTTCATTGCCAAATTGCCAAGCTATTTTCCAAGTTGTCTGAAACCTTTTATCTTTCAATGAGCAATGTATAAGTGGTCTGTTTTGTCTATATTCTCAGCATCACATGCTCTTGTTAATAGATATATCCTTAGTAGAGGTTTTGGTATGTGTGTGTTGTGATATTTCATTGTAGCTTTAATTTTCATTTCTCTAATGATTGGTAATCTTGAACATTTTCAAACACTATCATTTAAATATCTTATACTCATCAAGGCTTTGACCCATTTTCTAAATAGTTTTGTTGTAATATGTCTCATAAATGTTGAATGGAGAACTCTTTATATATTTTAAATATAAATCCTGTGTAAGATACCTGGTTGTTAAATACTTGCCCTCCTGATCTTGACTTCATCCTTATACAGAGTGAAAATTTTAAATTGGTGAAGACCTATTTGTGAATGCTTCCTTTATTTGACCATGATTCTGGTGTCAATTCTGAAGATATCTAAGCCCAAGATATTGGGAATTTTATATTTTTTAAATGTTTCACAGTTTTAGGTGTCCATCCTTAATCAGCTTTAAGATAGTTAAATAAGCAATCAGAAACTTTGGTCAAATTTCACTTTTGTAGTTAGAAGATGATAGTCAGTTTCTGCACAATCATTCTGTTTGACACCCAAAATTAAGGAAAGAAAGGTTTGTTTAGCTCACAGTTTGTGGAGGTTTCAGTCCATAATCAGCTGGCTCTGAGGCAGGGTGGCATGGCAGAGGGGCAACACTTTAAGGTGGCAAAAGACAGCAAACGCAGCAAGAGCAAAAGGTAGGTGGGGAGCAAGCCTCTTTTCCTGCCTTATATGTCAGGCTACCACTCCCTAGGTTGGGGGTAGGCACTTATACCATCTCCTTGCCCTCCTCTTGCTCCAGATGAGAATGTTTATGAAGTAAGGACCTTGGTCTCCTGATGAGTCACTTAGTAAAACCTTTAAACTTCTTAACTTGACACAGTGTATCAACCATTACAATCATATTTGAAGGGTATGTTTCTTACATTTAATTACTCCTCTACATTCCTCAGAAATCAATTGAGCAAACTTGTGTGGTTCCACTTTTAGATTGTATACTTTTTAAAATTTATTTCTGCTCTTTTCCACTGATACTATACAGCCAATATTTTTCTAAGTACATTAAAGATATCAAAGTCTTTACCAAACTGATTTAGCTATTTTAGTTTAATTGCATCTTCAATAAATTCAAGAATAACCTAGTTCTTAAATGTAACATTTTCTGATATTTTGATAAAAATTGTTATGCATTCATGACAATATGCAGAGAATTGATATTACCATCATGTCAAATACATTTAAACTTCATTGATTTTTAAAAATCTCTACCTTATATTTTGAAAAATATTATACATTTTCTTCTTTTTTTATTTTGAAGATAATAAAACCAAATGAGACAAAACAAAATGGAGTCAGTCAAAACAAAAAGATGGACATATTATATTACTTAAAACCAAAATACAAGGTGATCAACAACAGTTACCATTATGCCTCTTGTTATCTTCAAAACGATTTCCCCTATCATCAGGCATAATAAAATTGAACAAAATAGTACAGAACAAAACCAATAAAAACAAACCATTGGAGACATTATAGAACTTCAAAAGAAGATAGTAGTCAAACTAGAATGGGTATCATAGTGAGACTTGATACTATCAAACAAAACTGATTCTAATAAAATCAGTCAAAACAAGACAGTAATCAAACAAAACAGATTCGAATAACAGTCAAAACAAGATAATGAAAGCAATACAGGGCTTCAAATTAAGTTAATAGGAAATCAAAAATGGCTACTATAGTATATCCTGCTATCATTGGAATAGCTGTCCATGCCATCAAATTTAGTACAAGTAGACAAACTGGAACAGAATATAACCAAACTAAACAGAGTGATGAAAACAATATGGGTTTCAAATCATGATACAAGATTAACAATGTCCTCTGCCTTCCCTTTTTAGGCAATTCTTCCCCTTTCACTTTCACAGGGTGCATTGTCCATTTTGTATCCCACTGCTTTAGTTTTTAAATTAGGGAGGCAACTCGCTATTCACCTAAGTGATTCTGAACCTTTTTACCCCTGAGCATGATCTCAAGTTGTATCCATTTACCTACAAGAGCATCAAGGTTTTCCTTCCTTGTAGCTGAGTAGTTCTCTATTGCATAAAAGTGCCATGTCTTTCCAACCAATCTGCAGCTGATGGGCAAGCTACCCCCACTTTTTTCTGGTTCCCTGTGATATAGAGCATTGTTTTCTCATCTTTGACTTTCAGTCCATAAGCCTCTTTCAGGTTAATTATATTTCTTATATAGAGCATATTGATGGACCCTATCTCCTGATCCACTCTGCCTGTTTCTTTTTATTGATGTATCGAGGCCATCTATGTTAGTGAATATGATCAACCTTCTTTGCCTCATCTCTGCCATGTTATTTTTCTGCCATTGGTTGTCTACTTTTCCCCTTCATTCCAATGTCTGCCCTGTTCAGTGAGCCCCCTCTGCTGCTGTTCCTGAAACCATGGTCTTTCTTCTCTCTCTCTAGAATGTCCTTCAGTATTTCTTGTATGATTGGTTTGGTGGACATGAACTCCCCTAGTTCCTCTTTATCATGGAAGCATCTTGTTTCTCCATTAATTTTGAGAGGTAGTTTTGCAGGGTACATCAATCTGGATTGGAGGTTATTTTCTTTTAGGGCTTAAGATACTTTGCTCCAAGTTCTTCTTGATCTGATGGTTTGTGTTGAGAAGTCTGTCACAATTCTGATGGGTTTTCCTTTATAGGAGATCTGTTTCTTTTCTCTGACAGCTTTTAATATTCTGTTCTTGTGTTGAATTTCTGGGATCTTGATTATTATATATCTGGGTGTAGATCTATTTTGGTTATAGCTGGCTGGAGTTCTGTATGTCTCATATATCTGAATATCATTTCCTTTTCCTATGCTTGGGAAGTTTTCTTTAATTATTTCTGTAAATAGCCTTTGTATTTCATTTGTGTTTACCCCTGCTTCTTCACTCACATTTTTTATTCTTGAATTATAGATCTTCTTGTCATCTTCTAGGCATTGTATTGTTACTTCTTGGTTCCTTGTTATTTTTAAGAGATCTTTCCTTTCATGATCACAAGCTGAAAATCTGTCTTCAAGCTTTGATAGTCTATCTTTAGTTTCTTTCAAGCAGTTTTGCCATCTTTCAATGGAGTTTTTAATTTCCTGGTGGTCTCTTTGACTCTGTTTCATGTATTCTAAAATTTTTTTTTATATTCTTCATTGAAGGTTTCCCTCCTTTTTCTATGCTCCTCTATTCTTCCATCTGTGTCTTCTTTAGAGGTGCTTAGCAATTCTTTTTTCATGTTTCTCATTTCTTCTTTTACCTGGGATAGTATTTCTGTTATGAGTTCTTTTATGGTCTCTTGAAGTTGTTTCTTTATGTCAGTTGCTGCTACCTCAGAAACTTCAGGTGTGTAACTCTTGATCTCTTCCATGTTTGCATCTCCTGGACCAGTACTTCTTGGGTGGGAGGCCAGAGACTGCCTTGTGTTTCTTTCTCTTGTCATGTTCTTGGTTTCTTCTTGACAAGTGGCTAATGGGGTCCCCAACACTTCCTGTATTGGTTACAATTACTCTGAAGTGTCTTGACTAGGAATTTTTGCTGTTTGCTGCTTTTCCCAGCCTGCTGGTGGCTACTGGAGTGTAAGCAGGGGCAGGGCAGGTTGGCCCCTCCCTTCCAAACTGGTTAACCACAGTGAGTCTTCACCACATTAGTATGTGCTGGGTGGTCAGGGTTGGTTAGGGATAGCTTTGCAGAAACCTTGGTGGTGGCTATTGCACTATGCACAGGGGCAGGACTCAGTCCAAGCAGTTTCCACCAGTCTGCTCTGTGCTAGGAGTGGCTGAATGACACTGGCTGCAGATCTGGTTCCGGGCTTATCCTGCCCAACTCCAAAATGGCATCTGGCCAATGGTCCACTCCAGTGGGAGGACTTAGTCCCCCACACTCATTGACAGTCAGTGAAGTTCTCTGGTGTGCTGTTCCACCATGTCTCCCTGCCGAGGCCTATGGGCTTGCCAGTCACCAGCTTCACTGTGACCGAGCATCTCTGGATTCCAATGGTGCTTCTCGCACAGTGGGACTGGCTCTGGTGAAAGCATCTCTGGCTACCATGTTCTGTTTGTTTTTCTTTTTCTTTTCTTTCTTTTCAAAAATTCTCTATGTGGGTTCCAAGTCTCACTTTACTTTCTTCCTGGGTCAAGGGGACCCACTTCTTTCCTTCTTTTCTTCTTCAAAATGCTATATTCCAACATCAGGGTTGTTTCTCTTGGAGAGGCTGTTTACTCTGCTACTTACTGTTCTGCTATCTTCCCAGACTTCTGTATTGTTATATTTTCACATTTTCATTTCTGCAACAAAATATCTGATGCACATAACTTAGAGGAGGGAAGGTTTACTTTGATTTATGCTTTCAGAGGTTTTAGCCAATAATCAACCAGCTTCAAAGCAGAAACTTCATGGTGGAAGAGGGTAATGGAGGAAATTCATGATAGGCTGAACATAGGAACCATTTTCTTCTTATTTACATTGAACTATTTTACTTTTCATGTGTAGCCACAAATGGGTTCAGATTTTACAGTTTTGATGTTCATGTATTAAGTGCTAGTGTATGAAAATAGGAATGATTATTTGTATTTTTCTTATATAGTTACAAATTTACTGAATTCATGTACCAATTTTAGAAGTACTTCTTCTAAAGTCCTCATAGTACACTAACAGACCACCATACATCTGTGAGAAGTAAGAGTTTTATTCTTTCACACATGATCTCTATAACTTTAATTTGCATACACTGCCTTGCAGCAAAAAGGTAAAATTTCAAGTTACAATGTTGAACAAATTGGGGAGAATATATATCCCTGCTTGTTCTTAATCCTTGGGGAAAAAGATTACATTTTTATACTTTGAGTATAAGGATTATTGTAGTTTTTTAAAAATGGATTCTATTTGTTGAATTGAGAATGTTTTATTTTATCCCTAGTTGTATGCTATTTTAACATGAATTAGTGCTGAAATTTGTTGAATGCATTTTTGCATTGATTGATATGATTTTCCTCTTCAGTTAGTACAGGAGACAGTAATGATTAGTGCTCAACTATTACAGAGGCATAGCATTCAACTTATGTGCATATAATTATTTTCATCCTTTACTAAAATCTACTAACATTTTGTTAAAGATTGTTTTACTATACTCATAAAAGATATTGGGCTGTAGCTCTCTTGCGATATTTTCATATGGTTTGAAATTAAGAATATAGATTAGTAAAAAATTGGCCTCTTCTTCTATTTTCCATAAGAAATTGTGTCAATTTGGTATTGTTTCTTTTATAAAACTTTGGCAGAATTTAGCAGTAAAACTATCTGACCTTATATATTCCTTTCTGAAGTCTTTTTTTTCTTTCATTAAAAATTAAGTTCCTTTGTACTTATAGAGGTATTCACATTTTTATTTTGTTTGGGCCTCTATACTAATTTATGCTTCTCTAACTTCATCCAAGTTTTTGTGTTTATGCATGTCAAATCCTTAATACTATTTTTCTTATTATCCTTTTCAAAATTGAAATATCATTTTAAAGGTTTGTGAATTTTACTGATATCTAAAGGACTATTGAGCTATTAATTTTCTGCTTTAAATTCATTAATTTTGGTGCTTATTTATAAACTTCATCTTGTTTGTTGAAATTTATTTTGTTTTTCCTGTTTCTAACATCTAAATTATCGTTTCTCAATATTCAGATTATTGAATTGAGAACTCTCTCCATAAGTCTTCAGTGGTGGAATCTTTTAGATCTGCTTTTACTATATCACCTGTATGTTGATATATTATAATTTAATTTTAATTTATTTCTAGGAATTTAGGATTACTCATGTGATTACCTCTTTTAACTATATATTGTTATTTAGTTTTCAAGCATTTTAAAATGTTTTTCCTTATTATAAACTTTCATTGAGTAGTGCTTTTGCTGTATCTGTAAGTTTTGATGTGCTTTGCTTTTGTTTTCACTTGTTTCAAGACATTTTTAAAATTTCCCTTTTTGTTTCTTCAATGAGTTATTGTTCATCCAATAGCATTTTGGTCAGTTCCATGATTTTAAATTATTTCTAAGATAGCTTTCACTGTTAATTTTTCATTTTATTCCATTGTAGTTAATAAAGATACATGATAAAATTTCAGCTTTTAAAAATTTGTTAAGACTTGCTTTATGACCTCTTTTGTGGTCTATTACAGAGAATGTTCTACTTGTTGGCAAAATCAGTGTGTACATCTGGTTGAACTGACCCCTTGATCAGCTAAAGATGCAGATTTCAAAATTTGCAAATCAAACATAATATATCTCATCAACAATATCTTAAAAGATACAGAAAAATAATGCAATGAAATTCAATATTCCTTCCTGATGATAATTCTAAGAAAATTAAGTATAGACAATGTAGCTCAGTATACAGGCTCGTATAACAAATCCATGGTCAGAACTATGCTGAGTGGGGAGATCCTGAAAGCCTTTCTTGTAAAATTTATAAGATGTTTCTTTTCTTCATCATATAACTGGAAGGATCAGTCAGAGAAGTTAGAGAAGAGAAAGAAATAAAGAAATAGGAAGGAAAAACATCAAAGCATATCTGTTTGTGAATTATGATTCCATATATAGAAAAATCAAAGGATTCTACCATAAGGCTCATAGAACTAAGATGTGTATTAAAGTTGTTAAAATATCCTATTACATAAAGTTATTGAAATCCCTACCAAAAGTACCAATGATATCTGAACGTAAGTAGAAAAACTTATCCTAAATTTTATGTTGAAGTACAAAATATCTGAAATATCCAAGGTAATCTTGAATAAAAGTAACATTATTAGAGACATACACTATTTCACTTGAAAGGATAATACAAAAGCATGAAATGAAAGTTTCAATGGCATTAAAACAGACAAACAGACCAACAGAATAGAGTACTCAGAGATAAACCCATACATTTATAGTCAATTAATATTTGACAAAGATGTCAAAATCATGCATATTAGAAAGGACAGCCTATTCAGTACATGGTGTGAGACAACTTGTATACCCACATGCAAAAAGAAAATGTAGACCTTTATTGCTTATGCTATACAAAAGTCAACTCCAACTGAGTCAAATACCCGATTGTAAAACCCGAGATGTTGAAACTACTGGAGAAACAGGGGATATAGTTACAGGAAAGGTGTATTTGGACGAGACCTCAAAAGTATGGGCAACACAGCCAAATATACACAAATGCAACATCAAACTAAGAACATTCTACAGAGCAACGGAAACAATTGGCAGTACAAAGACACAACCTCAAAAATGAGAAAAATCAGAAAACTCTTCTTGTGACACAGGATTAATATACAGAATATGTAGGGAATTCAAATACTTAACTAAAACCCAAAGTATTCTATTAAATTGGTAATATATAAACATATACCTCTCAAAAAATGAAATTCAAATAAGTAACAAGTTTATGAAAAAAACGTTTAACATCATTAGTTGTGAGGGAAATCAAAACCATAAAGATATATGCACTCACCACACTTGAATTGTTTTGTCAACACAAACAACTGTTGACAAGAAAGTAGAGAAGTAGTAAATATATACACCACTGATAGGAAAATAAATTGCCACAGTCATTGTGGAAAAGAGTATGGAGATACTTCAGAAAAACATAAAAACAGATCTTCTATCTTATTTAGCCATTTCTCTCTTGTGTATAATTCAAAGGAAATAAAAACAGCTCAGCAAAGTGGTACACGCACAGGTATGCCTATTGTTTTACTACTCTTAGTAGCTAAGATATAGAATGAACCTTGAGGCTTATCAGTGAATGAATAAGGAAAATGTATATATACACAGCCATAAAAATGATATTCCACCTTTTGAAACAAAATAAATAAAGCCAGAGGATATTACATTAAATAAGTCAAGTGCAGAAAGGCAAATACCATATAGACTTTACCATATAGGATGCCAAAAAGCTGAACTGAAAGTCTAATAGTGATTGCTAGAAGCTGGGAAGGTTCAGAGGAGGAAGAAAGGAGGAAATTGGGTAATGTGTCCGAAAATACAGACAGAAATAAGTTCTAGTGTTCTGGAGTATAGTGGGATAATTATAGCTTACAATAAACTATTGCATATGTTTTCCAAAAATTTACAAAGAAGAGCTGGAAAGCTGCAAAATAAATTCAGTGATAAGGGGTTGGGAACATTACCTGATTTGAACCTGATTTGATTAGTAGACATGGTTGTACGAGTATTAAATTATTGCACTATACTTCATACAATTGTCCACTTAAAATAACACAAATTAATTAAAAAATAATAATGCTGACATTTTGAATAGTGAGAAAATATCTTAAAAAAAGAAAATCATAACAAAAGCTTAGCGTGTATAAAACTGTATCACAGGGATACATTACGGCGAGCTGTATGGATCGAGAGTTTGCAAGGCTGGCAAACTTTCGTAGTCATTAATTATCTTTTGCTGACTTGCATTATGATGAATATTTGCTTTTCTTATTTTTTTCATTTAAAGAATGAGTCTCTAGTAAGAATATATTCACATTCACTTTTAAGTGGTATTGCTATTTGTAAAGTGCTTCTATAATCCAGTGTTCACTGATCTGAAGATTCCTTACTTAAATTGCCAGTGGTAGGCACTTTGCTTCTCCGTCATTTAGGGTAGGTGGGAATCCATTCTGTTTGCACTCACGCAGATCTCACAGGTGGTAGAAACAATGACAATACTCAAACAGCAGTAGCATTTAATCTCTTATTCTACACTGTGCATAATTATCTTTGAACCAATCAGTAACGTTGTTGGCTTCTTCAGGCACAGATAGCTTCAATTCAGTTCAAAGCTTTTGGAATTTTGTCAGCTGGAAAGAATGCTAATGGGATCAAGTGACATATCTGAGCTGTTTCTGTCCTTTCTCCATATAGTGGTGTCAAATCTATTGCACAAATGCTGCAATGGGCAGTTTGTTATCAGTGAATTGCTCTACAAGGTTCTCCATTCCCTGCATCACCAATCTCTTGCCCAGAATTCTACTTTCTATTTCTTATGATACTGCAGCATCCTTACACACACACACACACACACACACACACACACACACACACACCCCAGTGGAAATGGCAGTTTTAGGGATTTTGATTTTCTAGTGTTCAACTTTCAGGAGCTTACTCATTTGGGATTATGAATTTGAGGCTTTAGATTTTAGGGATTCAGGAATTCACCCTTTGGGATTACAGTGTTCAGGACTTTGTCATTCAGAATTATAATTGAATCTGAGAAGTTATCTGCTACTGAAGATGTTCAAGCATCAGATAAAAAAAGTATCATCAAAGTGTGATTGGTCAAGATCCTTCCAACTCTATCTGATATTTATAAAATGTTTTGTAAGACTTCACTTGAGTTGTGTTTTTCATGTAGGAATATTCTCTGATGAACATGAGTATAAGATGTGCAGACACCATATAAGGCATTTGGTGACTCAGCATAGGCATGCTATGGGTACAAAGCAGACACTTAACAGGTGTAATGAGAATGTCATGCATGCCCTGAGCAAGAAGAGTAGGAGGCCCTGTCACATCTGTTCCTTGGAGAATATGTGAAGCAAACACTTCCAAGACTTGGTCAAATAACTGATCCTGTTCTTTTTAGAGAGGATTATAAATATCGACGTCCTGTTCTTATAGGTGATGATTCAGTAAATAGCATCCCTAGATGCTTTTTAAAAGTACTGTGTGACATCTAGGTTGTTACAGGCTGATGGTTCCTAGTGATGTGTAGAAAATTTGATAAAATTCACCAAATGTTCTGCAGATAAAAAGTAACTTGGATCAAAACTGATGAGTGATGATCATATGGCACAGGATGACCACAGGAAGAGACACCATTGTTACTTAGAAAATCTGCTTCTTCCTTTCCAACACAATAACACCACTACTTTTTTATAAATGATTTAAGTTGCCTCGAATAAACCTGATTCACTTGCAGTTCAAAACTTTTTAGACTCAATGTACTTTCCAGAAAGCATTTATTCCACTTCCTCCTTCTTCTATATTAATGAAAGTGTATTTTCTTTGTAAGTCATGCCAGAAAAGGCTTCCCATTCTCACATGTATAGCATTTTAGCACATTGCACATTCATGTATGTTGATTAACTACTTTCATGGAAAAACAGACACAAAATGGGAAATAGAGCTATAAACATTCTAATTTTATATATTCTAACACAGTCTATTGGCTAAATGCTTGTTTGTTTTGTCTATGTGTAGCTAGTAGAGTTATAAAGTAAGAGGTAATTTGCTATTTCCAGCAATAGATTGTGCCAGTACATGTAAATGCATTTCTGTTCTGCTTGATAATGTAAGCAACTGGCCATAAGGGGTGACTCATCAGGCTTTTAAAATTCAGAATGCATTAGTAAAATTACTGTGAACAATGATTCAGCTTGCACAACTGGATCACCTTCAAAAATGCTGTTCTTGGTACATTCGTTCCCAGGGAGGCTGCTGTTATAGGTTGCCTAACTCGTCTACCTGCAGATCAAAGCAATATCTGCTTCCCTTAGAAAAACTGTATTTTTCTGAGCTAAGAGTGCATGGGAAAAGATGCTGCAAGCATTTGCAGCTAACAGCATCAGTACCTAATTGACGTTAAAAATCCAAAAGAGTGAAAGAATCTCATTAACAATAAATTACACACAACTAAAGTCTAAATGGATCAGAGATCTGAATATTAAAACAGAAACACTAAATAGAAGAGTGCGAGCCACAAATTTTGCAAGGCTACTATGAATATGAAATATTTTTATATTTGTACTACTTTGATTATAGGGCTTTAGCACTTAGAACTTGGTGTCTTACAAAGATTTCACTTTATTTAAAGAAAAAAAAACAAAACAGAAAATAAGGGAAGCAATAATACGAAATTCGAAAAAAATGAGATAAACTAAAATAAACACTAAGAATTTACTGGTTGACAAATTACATACTGTCATCTTAGAAATAGTTGTTCAAATTACAGAATTAAAGCACAGAAAGTGGACATTCAAACTGTGAGACTGAAAGCAGTTCTGCTTAATGATCCAACATAAACTTAGTAATATTTGGTTATCAATCCTACACCTTTAAACATACATGCAGTTATAGCCTTTAAAGCACTTTCTTTTCCTCTCTTTTGTACAATAGCAATTACACATTTTGGGTTTTATTACTCCTACATTCTTATTACTTTTTTACACTAGAGACACAATGTGATATTTATAAATATGATTCTTATTTATTTCACTTATGAGAATTTGCTCAAGCTGCCTCTATTTGCCTATGAAGGCCTCAAGATCATCTTTTTTATAGCTGAGTATTATTCCATTGTATAAAAATACCACATCTTTCTCATCCACTCTGCGGATGATGTGCATCTTATTTCCAAGATTTAGCTATTATAAATTGTGCTGCTATGAACATGGGTGCACATATATCACTGTGATATGACCTTTTCAGTTTTTTCTGGGAAAATACCCAAGAGGGGAATAGCTGGGTTGAATGGAAATTCCAATCCTAGTCTTCTGAGAAATCTCCATACTGATTTCATAATGGCTGCACCAATCTGCTCTCCCACCAACAGTGGAGCAGTGTTCCTTTTTCCCTGCAGCCACATTAACATTTGTTATCAGTTGTTTTCTTGAAGGCAGCTATTCTTTCCAGAGTGAGATGAAATCGCAATGCTGTTTTAATTTGCATTTCTCGAATGACCAGTGATGGTGAACATTACTTCATGCACTTATTTGCCATTTGTATATCTTCATCTGAGAACTGTGTGTACATCTCAGATGCCCATATTTGGAGAGGGTCTTTGAATTTGGGGGGTTAGATGTTTTTCAGTTCTTTATATGTTCTGGATATAAGTCCTTTGTCTGAGGGGTTGCTGAATAAAATTCTTTCCCATTCTATCGATTTTCTTTTCATTTTGTTGATGATTTTTTTTAAAGTGCAGAAACTTTTCAATAATACAAGATCCCAGTTGTTGATTCTTTGAAGTGTTTCCCATGCAGTTTGCGTTTTGTTCATGAATTCTCTGCCTACCCCTATGTCTCCAAGACTCCCACCTAACTTTTCTTCCGGTAGATTTAGTGTTTCTGTTTTAATATTCAGATCTCTGATCCATTTAGACTTTAGTTGTGTGCATGGTGATAGGCATGGATTTAGCTTCAGTCTTTGGCATGTGGAGAGCCAATTTTTCCAACACCATTTATTAAAGAGGCTATCCTTCTTCCAGTGAACATGTTTAGCCCTTTGTCAAATACCAGGTGGCTGAGTGTCTTTTTTAGTTGTGCTTCCATCTTCTAATCTATTCCATTGAGCCTCAGGTCTATTTTTTTGCCAGTACCATGCTGATTTTATCACTGTGGCTGTGTAGTATAGTTTCAAGTCAGGAACTGAGATGCCTCCTGCCTTGCCCCTGTTGCCCAGAATTGCCTTTGCTATTCTTGGTTTTTTCTGTTTCCAAATGAATTTTAGGAGTGTTTTCTCTAGATCTGTGAGGTATGTAAATGGTATTTTGATTGGGATTGCATTAAATCTGTATGACAGTTTTGGGAGTATGGCCATTTTCACAATGTTGGTTCTTCCTAGCCAAGAGCAAGGAATATCCTTCCATTTTCTAATATCCTCTTCAATCTCCTTTTTCAGTGTAGTATAATTTTCATCATATAGTTCTTTTACATTCTTAGGTTGATTCCTAAGTATTTCATTTTTTTGGATGCTACTGTGAAGGGTGATATTTCCATAATTTCTGTCTCAGTGAGTCTTTTGTTTGTGTACAGGAATGCTATTGATTTTTGAGCATTGACTTTGTTTCCAGCTACACTGCTGAATTTGTTTATTACCTCTAATAGTCTTTTAATGGAGTTTTTGGGTCTTCTATATAGAGTATCATGTCATCTGCAAATAGTGATAATTTAACTTCTTCCTTTCCTATCTCTATTCCTTTTATTTCTCTCTCTTGTCTGATTGCCCTGGCTAGTGTTTCCAGCACTATATTGAATAGGAGTGGTGACAGTGGACATCCTTGTCTTGTTCCTGATTTTAAAGTGAAAGCTTTCAGTTTTTGTTCATTTAGTGTAATGTAGGCTGTTGGTTTGTCATAGATGGCCTTTATAAGATTGAGGTAGACACCATGTATTCCGAGTTTCATGAACATGTGTTGGACTGTATCAAAAGCTTTTTCTGCATCTATTGAGATGACCATGTGGTTTTTGTTTTTGGCTCTGTTGATGTGGTGTATTGTATTTATTGATTTGTATATGTTAAACCATCCCTGCATTCCTGGAATGAATCCCACTTGGTCATGATGTATAACTTCTTGATGATTTGCTGCATTCTATTTGCCAGTATTTTATTGAGAATCTTTGCATCAATGTTCATTAGTGAGATTGGCCTATAGTCCTCCTTTTTGGTTGGGTCCTTCTCTGGTTTTGGTATGAGAGTTATACTTGCTTCCAGGAATGATTTAGGGTGGACTGCTTTCTTTTCAATTTCATTGAAGAGTTTAAGGTGTATTGCCATCAGATTGTCTCTAAATTTCTTGTAGAATTCAGCTGTGAATCCATCAGGACCTGGGCTTTTCTTAGTTGGTAAGTTTTTAGTTACATTTTCAATCTCAATAGCTGATATTGGGTTATTCAAAATTGCTGTATCTTTTTGGTTGAGCTTTGGTAGTTCATATGTTACTAGAAATCTGTCTATTTACTCTGTGTTTCTGCTCTATATGAGTAGAGATTTTCATAGTAGGTGTTCATGATCTTTTGAATTTCCATGGGATCTGTAGTTAATTTGCCCCTTTTCAATCCTTATTGCATGAATTTGATTTTTTTTCTTTCTTTTTCTTTATGAGGTTAGCTAGAGGTTTTTGTTTATTCTCTCAAAGAACTAGCTTTTTGATTCATTAATTCTTTATATTTTTTTAAAGTTTCAATTGTATTGATTTCTGCTCTAATCTATGATTTCCTCTCTTCTATGAGCTTTTGGTTTAACTTGCTCTTCTTTTTCTAGAAGCTTGAGATGAAGTATTAGGTTGTCTATTTGTGCTCAATCTGTTTTTTTTTTGATATGACTATTTATTGCTATATATTTCCCTCTTAGCACTGCTTTCATTGCATCCCACAGGTTACTATATATGTTGTTTATGCATTTTCATTGAATTGTAGGTATTGCTTTATTTCTTCTTTAATTTCATTTGTAGCCCACTGGTTGTTCAAAAGGTTGTTATTTAATTTCCATGTATTTATGTAGGTTTTACAATTTTTTGCCATTAATTGCCAATTTCAGTGTGCTAGGGACAGATAGTATGCATGGGATAATTTCAATAACTTTGCATTTACTTAAGAATGTTTTATGGGTTATTATATAGTCTATTTTGGAGAATTCCCATGTGCAGCTGAGAAGAATGTGTATTCTGATGTGGTTGGGTGGAACACTCTGCAAACATCTACTAATTGCTCATAAGTATGATTCAGTTCTATTATTTCTTTGCTGACTTTTTGTCTAGTTGATCTATCTCTTTGTGATAATGGGCTGTTAAGATCTCCTGTTATAACTGTGTTCTTGTGTATTTGGTTTTTCATGTCCATTAGTATCTGTCTTATATAGTTGGGTGCTCCTGTGTTTGGTGCATATATATTTATAATTGTTAGTTCTTCCTCTTGAATTTTTCCACTAAGGAGTATGTAGTGACCTTCTCTATCTCTTTTAATCATTTTAGATTTGAAATTAATGTTGTCTGCAAATAGGACAGTTACCCCTGCTTTTTTCTGGGTTCCTATTGCATGGAATACTGTTTTTCATCCTTTGACTTTTAATCTATGAGTTTCCTTTTGGGTCAGATATGTTTCTTATATACAGCATATTGTGGGATCATGTTTCTTGATCCATTCAGTCAGCCAATTTCTTTTGATAGGTGAATTGAGGCCATTTACATTTATGGATAACACTGATATTTACTGGCTCGACTTTGCCATGTTATGTTCCAGTTATTTGCTTTCTGCTTTTCCTTGTTTAACTGCTTGTCTTACCTGATGGTTTCTTTCTGTTGTTGTTCTGGGGATTGTGGTCATTTTTATTTCTATCTAGTATGCCTTTCAATACTCTTTCTAGGGTTGGCTTGGTGGATGTGAATTTCTTCATTTGTTCTTTGTCATGGAAGTATCTTGTTTCTCCATTAAATTTGAGTGAAAGTTTTGCTAGGTACATCAGTCTGGGTTGAAAGTTGTTTTCTTTCAGGGTTTGAAATACCTCATTCCAGGCTCATGTTGACTAAAGGATTTGTGCTGAAAAGTCTGCTGTGATTCTAATGGGCTTTCCTTTATAGGTGAATTGTGTATTTTGTCGAATTGCTTTTAGTATTCTGTTTTTATGCTGTATGTCTGAGTCCTTAATTATTATATGCCTGGGAGTAGATTTATGTTGGTTGTGACTGTTTGGCCTTCTATATGTCTCACTTATCTGCATATCAGATTTTGCCCTATGTTTCGGAAATTTTCTTCTATTATTTCTATGAATATTTTGGCTATGTCATTTGCATTGGCTCTTGCCTCCTCATTGATGCCTATTAAATCTTATATTTTTTTTCTCTTGGCATTATTGTGAAGCTGTTGAAAATCCAACAGCTTCACAATAATGCCAAGAGAAATAATGCCAAGAGAAATAATGTGCTTTATTATTTTTAACAGTTCTATCCTTTCATGTTCACTAATTGCGATCCTGTCCTCAGAGTCCGAAATCCTATCCTCAGTTTCATTTAAACAGTTTTGCACACTTTGAATCAAAATTTTTGTTTCTTGGATGTCTCTTTGAGTTTGTTTCATGAATTCTGCATGTTTTCTATATTGTTCATTCAAGGTTTCAATCAGTTTCCCATGTTCCTGTACTTTTTTCTCTATGTCTGCTTTAGTTGCACTTAGCAACTCCTTTACTAAGGTTGTTATTTCTATCTTTACATGAGAAAGTACTTCTAATTTGATTTCCTCTATAGCCTCATGGAGTTGTTTTTGCATTTCACTCACTCTTTTCAGAGGTTTCTGGTGTGTTACTTTTAAAGTCCTCTATTTCAGTGTCTCATGTACTTGCTTCTGGTGTACCAGATGTTTGAGATTGAGTTTTGCTTTTTCCTTTTGCCATTTTTCCCCTTTTGAGTTAATATTTAATAGTTAATCCTTCAATCCCTCTAGTATCAACTGTTGTTTTCATGTATCTTTTGGTCCTAATAAGATTACTATTTGTCCAATTGCTGGGTCCCATAATGAAGAGGTGGGCCAGTCATCTGACTTCTCACTGCAGGGCCTCTTGGGTGAGTTCTATATTCTTCCTTGGCTGTCAAGTCTAGTAGTATTGATGTAGGTCAACTTTTAATTCCTGCTATTACTTTATCTTCTGGTTATTCCAGGTCACCAAATCTCCCTGTCTATAGTAGTTATGTTAGCTTAGGCCCTACTGTGTCCCTATTGTGTGTCTCTGTGTCTCATAAGCCCTTTTGATTTTCTTCAAATTGGGGGAGTCTTTATTGGCACACTCCTCACTCTGTCTGATTTTTGTGTGCTGGAAGGAGTCACCCCAACTCTTGTCAGACTCACTAAGGTCTTACAATTAGTTGGAGGGAGCTTTATTAATTGCCCTATTTACCCACTGTACACTTCTATTTTAGGGGCATACTCACCAAACTGACTGGAGCCTGCCAAGATCTTCCATTTGGGTGAGGCAATCAATAAATCTGCCAAGCTAGTTCAGTTAATCCACTATAGTCCAAGGTTTTGGGAGAAAGGGTGGGGGCTCTGGCTGGAGTTCCCTGGTCCCCAAAGGTCATCTGTAGAGAAGGCGGGGCTGCAAGAGAAGTCTGAGTCTAAACCAGCCCAGGCGCCTCTGGCTGGAGTTACCAGGTGCTGCTGGGTGGTCTCTGTGGAGAGGGAGGGCCTCTAAGGGAGGCCAGCAAGTCTAAGTCATCTGGTCTCCTCTACACTTCTGTTTCTTAATTAAAATAAGTTTCCCCATCTTGATACTCACTAACTCAGATTTACTTCTCCATTTGTTGACATCCCAAGAAGACAGAAAACATTTACTTTCTTAAAAGCTTAATTGGTGGATCTAAATGAATCTTCAAACAGGAAGCATTGTTAGGTCAAGTGGTCATATTTAATCTCCATTCATAGTTTCTAAAATGAACAACAGTAAATATTTTGGAGGTGCATTTTAGAGGCTATGTTGATTTTTCTGCTACCTTAGCTCCAAATAGTTCTCTGTGTTGGCAAAGTCTGCAACTCTAGTGCATTCTGTTCAGTCTCATCTCCAAAAGATACTGAATCATATTTTCAGAATTAAACTTTCTATTTCCTGAGAATCTTACATGGAAAAATGTTGTAATGTTATGTTTGAATATAGCTATAATGTAAACATAGCATTTAATATTTATTAATGAATACAAACATTTTTGTACCTTTTGAACCACTAATTTGTCCAATTTTTCCATCCTTCCCTGAAGATAAAATTTGCTCAGCACTTGATGTGAGTTAACAGCATCTGTTTCTGTACCTACTGAATACTGGCTATATTCCACATTAGTCTTGAGCTGGGAAAACACAGAAACAGAAAGAAGGTGAAGAGCAAAAATGAGAAGAAAGGTTTGGAGTAAAGAAGAAGAACCATTGAAAAAAGAGACAGACTGAGCATATCAATGCACAGCATTTATATCACAGATCAAAATAGCACTTAGACCCCCCCAAGATGCAGCAATCAGGGAAACAACCACTTCGTCTGTAATCAACCAGCCAAGAGTAGCCTTGCACACCAGATCTCTTGGAAGTAATACTTTAGGAAGTTAGACAGTAAATTCTGTGATGACCCATTAAAAATGCTCAGTATTTTATTAGCAACTAACCACTTCCTATATTTTTGCCTCTACTTCCATACTAGGACCAATCAGAGGAGACAGAACATGTGGCCCTGGGCACTCATATAGGATGCCTTCTCTACCCCCCCAGGCCAACACCTTCAATCAAGGCACTGGCAGTGAGAAGCCTCCTGTCAGCACATGCCTGAAATCCTTCACTTTGCCCACTATGAATCTTTCTTGCCCTTTTGTCTGCCAAACTCAAGTGACAGTAGCTGATGCCTTTGGTGTAGTAAGCTCTGGATAAATAGACTTTGCTTTTCTCATTTGGTTTTTCTTCATTTATTTCCATAGGAGAAGTGAAGAAAAAGAAGAGTAAAGCAAAGATTTACAAAACAATGACAGTAAAAGATGGCAGCACAATATCTTATTGGCACCCCTTTCACAACTAGGAGACAGGAATAAATTCTGAGGCTTACGGGCAGGGCTACGGAATCACCAAATTCAGTTTCCCTTTGTTGTACCTTCAACATAGGCTTCATAATCACTCTGGTAACTAAATCTTAATCAAAAACCAGAACCTATGGAGTCTCAAGAAGCATTGATTGTTTCTTTAGTTTCATGCTGATAGTATCCAAAAATTGAAAAAAAGATTTTTAGTAACAATTATCTGAGTAAACTTTAGCATATTTACAACAACATTTTGGTCAAATTTGACTTTAGTTATTTGTAAAAGAATGGTATCTATTGCTGCTTTAACTTTGAATTAGGCCTTTGGAAAAAGAATAACCCCACTGCAAAGAGAAGAAATCTCAGGAAAGGAATGAGTCTTACTTCTGTATTTGGCTTCTAGTGCACAGAAACATTGAAGTTTTATAGCAAGATACAAATCATGTTTTGATAGGCTATTAATGTTTCTGCCAGTGGAGAAGTTGAGAAAAGATAATTTTTAAACAGAAAAATGAATGAAAGAAATCATTTGGTAGTTAAATTTCTATTTTCAGAAGATACTCCTATTTGATATCAGAATCTACCATAACCCAAGGACTTTGAAATTGACAGATTTATTTTTAGTTAACTACTTATGGTCTTGATGGGTCCTCTAATTACACAGAGATGACGTGAAGGTATGCATGGTCAATTTAAATTAGTGCTTTTTCAAGGCAGTGAGACAAGCATGTTCAAGCATGATGAATAATCCAATCCATTTGCTTAATTCTTCAAAGGCATAAGATAAGACCCAGAAAAGTGAATAGCAGATACACAAAGGTCACAAAAACAGGCAGAGTCAGAATTAGAATCTTGAGCTTCTGCAGCAGGCTATAGCAGCTCAAAGAGAAATGAAGGAAAAGCATATGAAACTCCATAATGGACAGGTGCATTAAGCATTTATGGTCAAAGAGGTCAAAGAATACCCTGCCAAGTGCGATACTGTAATTAGACTCTGAGGAGATACATCTCTGGACGGAGATCACAATGTGTACTTAGGAATCATGGATTTGTTTCTGCATAAGAATATGCATTATCTTATAGATTACTGGTCACTACCGGAGGGGGTGTACTATAGGTCTCAGACGTAGCTCTGCATTTCAGCGGTGACGTTCTAGCTCTACTGGTGAACATGATTTAAGGAATAATGGTCTTAAAATAACTTTACTGCTGGGTAAAGGGAGAGTCTTTTTTCTCTTTAAAATAATAATAAAAAATAAAACCATATGCTTTTTATTCCATGCTGCCCTTCCAGCTCTTCAATAATGAATGAAAGTAATTTTATATCAACATTGGCTGCCCCATTGTTAAGAACCTCATGCGTGGGAAGTTACATTTCATTAAACACTATCAAAACTTTTTATGTATCATTCATTTTGTAAGCAAATATTTATTCAGCGGCTCTTTTGCTTGATGCTAAGACCAAGAGCTATGTTCAAACAGAACCTCAAGGAGCTAAATGTCTAATGGAGAGAGGCAGACATTGAAATCGACAGCTATTTCATGTGACCTCAGTTAGCCACTGAGACAGAACAGTTTCCTGCAACCCATTTGCTGCTGTGACCTTGTGCTACATAGAAGTCTTTATGCTACTGTGGAGTCAGTCTTCAGTGGGCACAATCATACACTTGTTGCTCTGTAGAAAGCTGCTACAGAGCTCGACTGGTACAGTAAAATCACCTATTAAGATCTCACTTATTTGTCAGACCTTATGCTTTATCTCTATCTCTAATGCTGACCTTAGAAGTCACTTGTATGCCATGACTCCTTTTGATTACCAGCTGAAAATGATTTCTTAATAACCACACAAGCTACCTAATCTTCTGCACTTCCCTTGCTCCCATTTTATAGGTGATAAAAACTGAAGACTGAGAGGTTTATTAACTTGTCCAATTAGACAAGATCTGTAACTCATCACAAAGCCAGTAGTGGGAAAGGCAGGGCAGCATGACTTTTTGTCCAAGTTCTTAACCACTGTGACCTAGCACTGTCTTTCAACTTAATTGATTTAAGTTGGGTCTTCTGAACAACTAAAGGAAGTAAAGTTTTGTTTCTTAGAATATTACTGAGATCAGAAAAGTGGAATAACTTGCCTTGAATCACAGTACTATTAATTAGTGGATATGAGAGTCAAGCTTGGGATTTTCTCTTAGTTGCATAAAAGTTACTTATGTGAGATTCTCTTTCTCTCCTATAGACTCTTTTTCCTTGATTTGAGTTCTTTGGAGGCAATATAAATATGTCATTCTAGTTGCATATCTTCAGTGTTTGTATAATTTTTTTTTTTTTTTTTGGTTCTGGGGATCCAACTCACGACCTAGCGCTTGCCAGGCAGGTGCTTAAGCCACTGAGCTAAATCCCTGGCTCTGTATAATTTTTATACATAGTAGATGTTCAATAATTATAGAAACATTTATCTTAAAGTATGAGAAATACTTACAGCTAGGACAATTTAGACAATGGCATGAATAAAGTTATATTTTTTATATCCCCAAGTCACGTATGTGCTCCATAATGTTCCTGAACTTCTCCATAAGAATGAATAAATGGATTAATGAGGGAGAATAGAAAAATATAGCATGCAAAACCTCAAATAAAATTTGTGGATAGTCGCTGGTATTTAGGAGGTGGAAGATAACTCTCCATTCCTTGAAAATGGGCTGTGCCTAATGATTTCTCTTTGTAGAGATTACCACATGAAAAGGGCAAGAAAAGTAGCTTTATAGTTCAAAGCCTGGAAATCAGTACCTCAGGCAGGTGATCATGATCACAGTCCAAAGAAATAAGTCACTTTGGTAGTATGACCTGAAATTTGATGTGATGAAAATATTAATTTATTTTTGTGGTGTTCTTTCCACAAATCCATAACTTTATTTGAAAAACAGGAGATAAATTCTAACCAAGGGACATTCTATAGAATACCTGGATCACAATATTAAAAACATAGAAAACTAGTAACAGTGTGATAGTATGTGTGAGGCTAAAAGACCCTAAGGTGCATCATAACTGTTAAATGAAAGGCGATGTGATGGTAGGAAGATCTGAAGACACCTGAATAAAGAATGGGCATTAAAAATAATATATTTTATATTAATATCAATTTACATTGATTTACTAAAATTTATGTTACTAGAATTTATCATCAATTCATTATGGGAAGCATAAAATAATAACAGTCAATATCCATAAGAAGGAATTGAATGTAGGGTATATAGAAGCCCACTGAAATATCTTTGCAATTTTTCTGTAAATATATAAATATATTAGGCTTATTTTAAAAATAATGTAGAAAGTAATAACTCTAAAGTTGACTTATTTTCATGATTATTTCCTAAATCCTGGATGGCTTGATTCCTAGAGTTATAAGTGCCTGGTAACCCATTGTATCTCACTCTTTCTTCTTTATTCCAGATGTTCAAAGCTTCTTGGTTCAGAAAATAGGTGGAGAAGTGATAATGGAAGACAAATGGTAAAGTGTTAGTTTCTAGGACACTTAGCACACTGAGAAATCTTAGGGGTATCTACGATCCTTTGAGATGTCATTATATCTTTCCCCCTCTAAGTCTGGATATATTGTTCCACATCGATTCATAGGAAAGCAGGACTGTAGAACATTTTCCCAAGAAGAATAAAGTGAAAGAGGAGAAGGGATAACCACGGATAAAAGAAGAAGCCACGCTATGTCTTCAGAATAGAGCTGAAATTCTACGAGCCACTTTTCCTATCAGAAGTGATCAAGGAGAGTCAGAGTCAGCTATCTACATGAGGGAAATGGGGGTTCAGAGACGTCCTGTAATACCCTGGTTAGATCTAGAATCACCTTCACAGGTACACCGATCACACCTTGTGTAAAATAGAGGAAACCTGGAAATCCACACTGTACACAGTAATGCCTGCGGATGCAGATTCATCCAACTCACTCAGAAGGAGCTGAACTCTCCTATGTGGGGACCAGTTAGATATAAAATTTGGGTTACGGTTCTGTAGTCACTGCTCTGTACCAGCTTTACCCAAGCACATACTTATTTTTAGGCCCTTTTTCTGACATCTCAAAAAGGTCTTTCTTTTCCTACTAGTTTTGTGTCTGGTTTAAAGTGGCCCGTACTTCTCTCCAACCTCCATCTTTATTCAAATAATCATGAATAGCATGACTGCCACCTTCTCATTACATAAGGAATGTCTGCTAGGTGTACCAGCTATTCAAATGCTTCTGTGAGCACTGGTAATGTAGTAATGAAATAAGTAGAATGACACTATTTGGAGAAATACTGAGTATCTGTGTATCTCAGCAATATGTAAAAATATTTACCTTCCTTATAACTTATAAGTAATTTCCTTATAATTTAATTGCCTAGATTTTTATAGTCCTGTCACATTGATTCACATCCTAATACATTTGACTTAAACTGGTCTTTTTCATACTGGATACTGTTTATCCCTAAAACCATAATGAGGTTCATCTTGGACTACCATAGAATTTGCCTGGGAAACGCAAGGATCAGTTAGAAGGGATGATAATGTTGTCTTATACTTCAGCACACGGAAAGATTAAGCTTTGCTTCTTGGCACTGGATAGATACTGCACTCATAGTTGGACAGAACAACAGGTTTTACTTATTTACAAACAAAACTTAAACCACTCATTTTCTTTGTTTTTGATTAGAGGATAGTATCTGCATGTCAACCTCATAAAGCTGAATTAAGCCTCAGATGAAATAATGCATGTGTTGAGTGACCTTAACTGAGTCAGGCTGACTGGACTGGGATCCACCCAGGGTTTCCTAAAGCACACTTCTGGATGTGTTTGGTTGAATCATGGAGGTTTGACCTTGCTATTTAAAACTGACTTCTGGTCCCTTCCTTTCTGACTTTGTTTTCCTGTTCTGTTTCCTGGCTATAGTGAATTAAGCAGCTTTACTTTACATCTTTCCACCATGGTGTCTCTGAAGTTGAGCCAGCAAATGATGGACTGAATGATGGATTACACATCATAAGACAACTGAAGCCTCTCCTCTTTTAAATTGTAGTTGATAGGTATCTCAGCAATGGGAAAGCCAACAAATATAATGGCTGTCTAAAATACCTGTGAATTATGAAGTGTAAAATTACATCAGAATGCAATCTCTACAAATCTGTCTATTGTTTGTCTAGGTTTTACAAACTTAATATCATTTAAGTTTAACAGTCACTCTTTGAAGAAAGGGGATTCAAATAAGGTGAATAATTTCTCAAATAGACAGGCAGAATGAACATTTTAATCCTATGCTGTTTAAATTCTAAATCCATGTTGTCTTTTATATAAATATGAGATTCAGTGTCATAAAAAAGTATATATCTGGCTAAGTACACTTTATACCTCTTCCAGGTATCTCTTGATAAAAGGGGAACTGTAATAGAAAAAAGGTAGTCCTAAAATCTCTGAGCAAACATAATAAAAGTAATACTAGCTGGAGAGTGTTGAAGAAATGAACCAGTGGTTCTTTTCATAGTAACTTGTATGATGTTGAACCAACCACTTCTAATACTTTTTGTAACTTCTACATGCATTGCTTTGCACTTGGAATTGAAAATAAAAAGATATATAAGGCACTGCTCCTGCCCTTAGAGCAAAGAATGTGCAACCAATTATTTCATATTTTTAATGTATTGTAGAAACATTATCATCAGACAAAAAGCTGTGGATGGGCAACATGCAAATTGGTCTTTAGAGATTACAAAATCTGGTAATCTTGGACAAGGGAATTACTCAGAGCTCCAGCTAGAGCTAGGACAGTGGAGTCACTAAAAAGTGTGATGTTTTGGAAGGCAGTCACACTCTTCTCTGGACTCTATTTTCCTCATCTATAAAATAAGAGTAGCACCGAAGTATCTAAATTTCTAGGATTCTTTCATATTACAACATTCCATTGTGTCTTTTGACTTTTGTATTTAATTTTCCCACATTTGGTGTAAGAGAAATCAATGGCACAAAGCAACCCACAATTCTGCAGAAATAACAATAAAGTAAAATAAACATTTAGCATCGAGAACTTACAGGTTTATCTACTCAGAGATGTGAGAATTTAAAAAATGTTATAAAGGCTGGAATTTTCCTTTACTAGGAGTTCTTGCATTCTTTTGTATACTTGATTTTCCTGTGTACATTAAAATGACCTGCGCCTGCAGTTCCATCAGGTTGGAAAATGGTTAAGTGTCAAGTGTGATGCATTAGTTTGGAATGTCACCTAAAACAGATGAAGCTACTGCCCTTACAGCAAGGATCACTGCTGGCCATCAAAACAATAGCACTGACATTCAGTCACCTCACTACATTTTAAGGTGAAAGATCACTTTAGGCAACTAGCAGGTACTTATTTTAAGCAATTGCTCCCAGAGGTCCTAACAGATACCTTATATAAATGTTTGACAAACAATTAATCAATTCAAGAGCCAAAAATCTTTCCCCATTTGATTTATTCTACATTCCAAAGGAAAAGAACATATAGGAGTATAGAATGCATGGCATACTGAGGAGAGAAAAACCTCTGCTAACTTAGAAGCAGCCAAGGGTTGAAAACTCAACTAAGTACAAGATTCGGTTTTTTGCACTTCACTAGGGTAGGTGTGAGTTTCATACATCATGTGGTTCCCCAAAATGCTAGCATTAGAGGCTTTATTTGGTGGGCTATGTAAACTGAGGGTTTAATTTACCTTTTTTGAAAACTAGAGGGACTTTAAAAAGTCAAAACCTTTATTTTAGTTTCTGTCATCCATTTTATCCTGAAATATTTAAAAACATTAATATTGTGGGGTTTTTTAAACACTGGTTCTATTTTTTTTTTCATGTATACCAAGGTACAAAGGTTGATCTCCATAGGGTGAGGACCGAGGGAGCAAATTCATTTACACTAGACTGTGTCAATGGCAACTGACTCAATTATCACAAGTTTCCTCTTGGTACTTTAGATCACGTGATCCCCAAAGAGGACCTGTAGAAGACTGGATAGAAACAAGAGCAAAAATACAGTCAAGTGTGTCGGAATGCCTAGCGGTCTTACACAGGGATGTCATCGATGGGAGAAAAATGTTCTCTGGGATTTCCATGGCACACACGGAGACTCTAGAGCGACAGTTTAGAAACTACAGCTTCCAATCAGGGTATTAATCAGCTTACTTAGCGAAAGAATCTTTGATTGGAAATAAGTGATACTCTCCCAACTAGTATGGAAGTAGTTAGGATGTTTTAAGAAATTTGATTTTCTCAGAAACCTGTCCTGCGTTGCTCTTTAGTCCTGGGAATGCACATCGCTTCCCTCTGTAGGGACAGCCAGGCACTGAGGCGATGGATGCACCCTGGACCTGGTGTCTGCAGTCTGCTGTGGACCCTCCCTTTGCTCTCTAGCCCTTCTCTAAAGTTAAGATCAAATTTGCATTAAACAGAACCAGGCCGAGGTTATGTCTATGCAGTGGGCCTCTACAGTGTGACGCTTGGAGGGAGGGAATCTCCCGAAGTGTGATTCCTTTGGAAACCTATGGAAAACAACTGAGTTGTAGTTTAAAAAATTAGATTTCTAGATCTCACCCAGAAGTACTGAGAACAGTCCTATGGATTTGTAGAAAGTTTTACCTCCCCAGGTGACTCTTATATTCATAATGTTTGGGAAAACTTCACCTATATCCATGATGAAAGAACCTAATAAATAAGAAAATTATAAATTGTGAAAATGACTATTTGTCCTATGTCAATGAAACGACACACAAATCTTTAAACTGGCTTAAAGAAATGAAAAACAAGTGGATGAAGAGGATCCAAGAATTGTAGTACAGGGTAACAATAGGGTCACCACCCTTCAGAGGGTCTCAAATTAGAGCATAAAGCATGAAGAATCCTGGAACTGGCCTTGAAGGTACAAAGAGAGGGACAGTTTGCTACACAAGTATCTGCCCATAATTCTTGTCTCCAATTAAAAAAAAAAAAAGTTTACTTCATCAGTAAAGGGAAGGATGAATCATTTCTCTTCACAGCCTCCATCTGTGAGATTTTGTATACACATATTCTTTAACATTATCTCCTTTATTCCAACCTGGATGCCAAACTTCATGTGCACCTGTTCATATTAAGGTATTTCTCTGCTCCCCCAATGGTTTTGACTCATCCGTCACTTTAGACCTAAGAACCAGGGCAATCACAATCATTCCTCCCTGCAGGCCATTGATTTGCTTCCTGCTGCCTGGAATGTAGGATATTTTGTTTTACTTCATAAGAAGTATAAGCCCGGTAGTGCTGCCCAGCTTTGACTCTTCGCTGCTAGGCATTTGCCATGTTCTCATATAACCATTTATTTCAGATGGTTTTCATTCTGCATCCTTATTACTTCTGGCCCTGTAAATCTGATCATTTTTATTTTACCTCCTCCACTGCTCCAGGTAATAGGCACCAGCAGATGCCATGATTCATGCTAAATGTCTCTCCCAAAGGAAAAAAGGCATGATCGAGGTACCAAAAGGTGCTTTGTTTAACGCAATGGATAAAAATCAGCCCCACTTTACAATATAGCTGATGTTTCTTGTCAAGCAAAAGGAAGTTCAAAATATGGCACTATCTTTGGAAGAGTCTATTCAGGTAGACGGACACTTAATCAGTGTTAGTTCTGATACCGAAGTGCGAGAGACTGATTCCATTTTTGGAGTCAAGTAATGATAAAGCTATAATAGCCCATCTACCCAATCATACCTGTAGTTATTTATTTATTTTGTCTTGCTCACTATAGGACTCAGAGTCAGAAACAACACGAAGAATATGACACTCAGCTCTAAAGCGATACAAAGGATATGAATTATCTTTTAAGGCAAATAAAAACTTTCTGAATCAAGGTTCTTAACAGATACCTAATGTATGAAACTTTACTTAAGAAGCTAAAAGAAAAAAATGCACTCCTCTTATTGCTTAATGCATATCTTCCATATCATTTCCATATCGTTGCTCCAAACAATGATGTTTGTGCAGCAAAATCTCCAATGATATGGAGAATTTCAACTTCTGTACACTAATTCCTTTTATGCTCAGACCTTGATATTTTCTCAGATCTCCAATGTTTTCCTGGGCATGTTACTCTGAATACTTTCCTCTTTGTAACTTCGCTGATTTAGCATTTCCATTTTCAATATTTATGAATAAAAGTCTACAAACCTAAGTTGAAAGATACCATTCATTGCCACCTCCTTGGGCATTGGGCCACAGGGGCTACAGTACTTGTTCTAGAAGTAGATTTTGTAGATTTAAAGCTTGGTTTTATTGCTTACAAACTGTGTGATTTTGGGCAGGTGATTTAACCTTTCTGTGCCTTTTTTGGCAGTAATTGGGGGATAATATTAGCAACTATCATATATATAAATGCTCACTTAAAATGCTCACTATATGTATATGTATATGTATATATATATATATATATATATATATATATATATGTATATATTCACTTAAAATTGTGGTTGAAGCATGCTAATTGCTAATATTGTTTCTAGTGCAATTATTTTATTATTCATGTTCCTATTTTCTCAGAGATATTTGGTTATCAAGGGATATAAAGCTTTGGAAATAACATAAGCAAGACAAATGCTTGAAAAAATTTATTTTATAAAAGCTACAGCAGTATCTTGCAGAGCCCGGTGAGGACAGTGGCTGGTTTTTGGAGTAATCCTTCACTAGGGCTCTATGAGCCTTCAAGACTTCCAAGGCCACTATTTTCTCTCTCTCTGATTTTTGTGGGGGTCACTTGGTCCTTTACCCATGTTCAAATCCACTTTGTCCAAATATTCAAAGTAGTGAACCAAACTTGTTCACTTAGTAGGAACATATTGCATGGAGTTGTGAAGACCACATGTAGAGTATTTTTGTCTACTAAATTTATTATGAAGCTTGCTGGAAAAGTTCCCAACATACCTTGGCAGTCCACTCTTTGTGACTCCATTTATCCAGAGGTAAAATACACATGCCAAAAAGTAAAAAAGATTCCGGGATAAGAGGCTTATCCAGGGAAATCCCAAAACACAGATTCAAATATCCTTTCTCAGCCTGACTAATTCTGAGTACATTTGTGATAATTTTGTCACCTACATGATGAGAAATAAAAATATTTAGCATGAATTTTTTATTTTTGAGTTCTATTTTTTTTTGAAAGAACACTACTAGGAGCTTCTGCCTAAACATAACAGTGAGTAACAGGCTGGGAAAGAACTATCTGTCATCTGTCTGTCTGTGTGTCTATCTTTAATTTAATATAATAGATTTCCATATTAAATAAACAACTTTTAGACTGTGCATATGTTTATAAACAAGAATAAAACAAAAATCAAAACAATCAAAAAACAACAGAAAAAGTCAACTTCACTAATAGTAGAGCCCTCAGAATTGGAAAGTGTATGTAGAGAATTAAATCCATGGGTACTCATTAGCATTCATGAATCTTACATATTCTGTGTTTACTACCATTAGCATTCATGAATCTTACATATCCTTTGTTTACAATCATTCAAAATGTAGCACATTCCCCTTAGCTAACATTTAAGCCAAAACAAGAATAACTATATATTACTGTAAATGTTTTAATAGCATGATAATACAAGAATTGCTAGATGATTGAATTATTACCAGCTATTATGAGCACTTAGCATGGAAAAAATGGAATATAAATAGTATGCTTCCTTCCACAGTGGATATATCAGCTATTCCCTGTTAGCTTGTTCTCTCATCAGGAGATACAGGAGCACTTGGCTTTTCTAAACGTTGAAATTCTGCAGGTCCACAGGACTCGCTAACCTACATGATGTGAGAGAAAATTCTGCGCGCTACTTTCTGCAAAGCATTTCATCTCCAGTGCTTGATTCTCTGTTCCACCCAAAGGTTGTGGTAACATGCAGGGGCATGGGTGGAATGAGTAGATTGTCTGGAATGTTGAGCATTCTCAAAGAATAAAATACCCGAGGTTATTCAAACATACAAGGGATTTTAAATACCTTTTAGTAGATACAATTTGAAGTTTGGTGCTGTTACTGTAGCATGACTTTAGGGTAGATTGCCTCACTGTGGATTTATAGATCCTCAATGGTTAGTAAATTCTTGTACTTTAACTTGTGGGGAAATGGGAGAAAGAATAGGAAAGGTGAAGAGTTTCATAGCTAATTCTTGCATCTTCTGTAATGGCTAGAGGAACAACATAGCACATCTTCATTTCATGTTCAAAAAACTCACAGGCTCAGAAAGAGGCAGTGGTTGACTAAGTTCAAGCATGTTTTCATTGGCAAAATCTGCTTATATTTTACTTACTACTACGGAGGGATAGAGCCCAAAAATTTAACTAAAAAGGAACAGTGAAAAGAAAACCTCATGGTTGCTTGCAATTTGAATATAGTAAGATTTTGGTCAAATTGCCAAGGAGAGTGTGAGCCTTGTGAACAGAAGGTTATCATTCTAGTTCATAAAAGAAATGCAGCCTCCTGTCATACTTCTGGCACATAGCACCAGACTGAGTTTAGCCTTCCCCTGAGCGACACAGGGAGATTCAAATAGGTATTACTATGTACTATACATAATACTCAAAATGAAATCATATTTTATATTGTGCAATATTTATGCTACATTTATATTAGTATATATACTATATATTATAAATATTACCTAAAATGGAATTATCTTAGTATTATAAATATTACTATTTATAATATAGTATTACTATATATTATAAATTATTTTGACATATACTATTTATAATATAAACCAATATTATATATTTTTAAATATTAAATAAAAGAAGCAAATTATGTTTACAAATAAATAAAAGAAAGATCACTAATAGCAAGGATGTGGCTAGGATCTGAGCCCAGCTGATTGACAGTTAATGAAGGGTAGAATGGCTAAAAGACATGAATTCTGTTTCCACGCTGAAGAAGTTCAGACAAGTTCATTAGATTCAGTGTCCCTAGTATAAAAATTGATGAATTCTAAATTTCTGGCTCATTCTACTTTAAAAAGGTTAAATCTTTTTTCTTCTCCACTCTCCCTCGATGCTTTCTTTGATCTTTTGATCTCTAAGTCTTATCTGTAAGTAGTAATGTGGAAGTGTCATGGATTTAGTGAAGGAGAGTTAAGTACAATTAAGCTATTTAATTCTTTTCTATTTCCTTAGGATGTGGTCTAGTTTTTCTGCCCAGGTTGTTCTCAAGCTAATGAGATAACAGACTACTCCTGTCTCAGTTTCACTAATAGCTAAGGTTATAGGCATGCAACTTCGTGCCTGGCTAAGCTATGTAACTTTATTTTTAGCTCATGTTTGCAGCACACAATGATTTTACTCATCCTGAGGATTTGGTACAAGTACACATCTTCTTTATTACATCCCTTCCCGTCTCCCTCCTCCACCTCTTGATCCTCTTCCCTTTTGCAAAAGCTCTATCTCCTTGTTCCTCTTATTTTTTACTTTATTATTTTTTTTATATTTTGGGTTTCTAATGCAAGAAAAATCATGCATTATTTACACTTTTGTGCTTAGCGCACATTCTCCAGACTTACTTCAAAACATGAAACCACTGGTCAGGCAATTCAGCAAGAGCTGAGCATCTTAATGTTCTCTAACCATTCCAAAAATCTCCTGATGATTCTACTTTACACATGCCTAACTTTGGGTAAACCATCAGGTGTAGTATCTGTCATCTATCTGGACTGTCAGTAGCAGCCAGAGAAAGTCAGGAATCTAAGACAATTGGTTCCACTGCAGTTTTATGCTAAGTAAACATGGCTAGGTCTTCCTTGCTTCGAAGCTGACCTCACTATTTGCAGTAGTTCACTCTTATACCTGGCTGACAGGACCCTCTCAGTGATGCTTGAAACTGCAGATAGTACTAAATCCTTTCTGTACCCTTTCTTTTTCTATTTTCATGTATCTAGGATAAAGTATAATTTGTACATCAGGGACAGAAAGAGACAATTACAAGCAATGGCAGAACAACCGTAATAATGTACTACATTAAAAGGCATGTAGTCTTTTTCATTTTAAAAATATCCTTTTGGCCAGCAAGCTGCTCTGGTAAGTGGCTCTGGCCTGGCAAGCCGCGGCTGCCCCAGGGTGAGAACCATATCAGCATTTCCTGAGATCCGCGATGCACCATGTTGGAATTGGGGCGCTGGGAAAACGGGCAGCCAGTTCACCCCTCTGGTGAGCAGCTGTGAGCCTACCGGGGAGCAGGCTAAGAATCGAACATCCATCCTCACCCCCAGCAAATGAGAGCAGGAGATCTGAGCATGTCTTGCGAGTTTGACTGTATGTGATATAGCAAAAAGGGGGTTTTCTTCTGCCATCTCTTTGAGAGCAAATATTTTTATCTTTGTTTTGCTCTGTTCTGATCAATGGTATTGCTCTATTCAATATTCTGTTTTTATAATCTCAGTATTTCCTTTGATACTGCTCTACCTGATTGAAAGAACAACTTTTGTGAAGAAAACCAGATATACTATTGTACCTATTGCTGTTATCCTGGTAACCTGCTGTGAGGTTCTGTACCAATTTCACTGCACTGCCTCAGTTGGCTTTGTCCTGTCTTGTTCTGTGTTTTACTACCTTCAAAATAAAATAAATAAATAAAATAAAAAATAATAATAAATAAGAAAAAAAAATTTTAAAAGTAAATAACAACAACAAAACAGATCAGTAAGGTACTGAGCAACCTGAAACATGGTATAACTAAACAGATAATGGACTTAAAAAGCAAAAGGAGGAAAAGCAAGTGTTCTAAAGGATATAACTGCATGTATATTTAAGGGTGTAGGATTGATAATTATGTTGCTAAGTTTTTGTTGGATCAGAGAACAGAACTGTCTGCAGCCTCACTGTTTGAATGTTCGCTTTGTATGCTTTAATTTTGTAACTTGAACAACTACATCTAAGAAGACAATATGCAATGTATCAACTAGTGGTTTCTTACTGTTCATTTTTTTTTGAAATTCTGTATTGTTTCTACCCTTTTTTCTGTTTTGCTTTATTTCCCCCCCCTTTAAATAAAAATTTTTTAAAAATCCCTAAAATCTAATATATATATATATATATATATATATATATATATATATATATATATATCTGTTTTGTACCCTGAATCCTAATAACCTCAGCATTCTATTTTTTTTTCCTCTACTCTTTAAACCAGAAACTTCTGTCTTTCTAATTAAAGGGGATGTTTTATGGTTTCTTTCTGAGTTAGCATCTGAGTTGCCAACACCACATCAATCTTTCAGCGTAAGGTTATTGTTAAGCAAAATAAGGGTGACCTAAACACACCATGGCAGTCATTCTGATAATCCAGATACCTACTAAGTAACTAACAGGCAGATAGTGTATACAGCGTGGATACTCAGGAAAAAAGGATAGAGTGAGTGCAAGAAACTTCAGCATGGTACCCAGAATGGCCTGAAGTGCACTGTGGATATCTGAAACAGTGACAAGTAGAATTAAACATACAGGAAGTTTTCTATATTTATCTGAAGTGGACCTAAGATCATTCACCCAGGAACTCTTCTATATTATTCCACATCCCTATCTTTCTCAGGTTCCCACTCCTATCCAAGTCTTCTGTAGGTTCTAACTGCAGGTGTGAAACTGACAGAATCAAATTCTCTGACTTGAGCTTATCTCCTATTTTTTTAGCATTTTCCTGCCCTCCCTCTTCCTCCTTAAACATCACGTAAAATGATCTCCCTTATCTCTGACAGTATTTCCTCCTGTGAACCTGACCGCAGGCCCTACTTCTCTTTAGGACCAACTCCCATAAATTAATTTTACACCTTCAGCATTGTCAAACTCTCTCTGATGACAATTCCCTTCCTGTTTCTCTGCCAATGAGCAATACCAGTTTCTACAATTCTACAAAAACTACCTTTTTTTCTACCTTTACATAAGTAAACTTAAAATATCTTTTTGCTTCTTCCTGATAGTCAAGCCCTCGGTTTTTCACATGTGTGTTTAATTTGGAGGTCTTTAGTGATTTTTTGGTAAGTTAAAGACAGTATTTCAATAGAGTTATGAACCACAATGACTCAGTGGGCTAGTATGAGCTAGCAATTCATAAGTACAGGTGCAAAGATTTACGGCGTGTATATGGCAAAATGATGGGGAAAATAAAGAATACTGGAATATGCAGGGATAACAATTAATTGAAGGGTCTCCAATGACCCAAACACACATCCAAACTAGGGAAACACGTAGTGTGGATCACTGTACCAGTGAATCCAGAATGTCTCTAGTGTCTCTAGTGCAGTAGTAAAAATTTTGAGACGCCCAGTAAAATCGTTTTGGGTGGGGAGGTTTACCTGATACCAAGCAATGTTAGGAAAGTGACCAGCATTTGTAAGAAGAGTCATTTGTGTCCCATTTTAGATGTGAATTCAAAGAAGTCAAGGCCAGAGTGTTTCTCAGATTTCTATTTCCATGAACTTACAAAATTACAGGCAGTATTTATCCCGTAGTCTTTTGATTTAAGACGTAGAAGAGGGTTTGGTGAATGTTTGCTGAAGTAGATTGAAATATAAACAGAAAATCAAGAAAATAAAACCTCAAGACTCAAGGTCTATGCTGTTTGAGCAGAGTACTGGGAAACTACAACTCCGTGACTAATCACAGTTGTGATGGAAACACCAAGTTTAAAAGAAATATACCTTTAAGAAACTCTGCAGAGCACAGGGAGTCCTGATGAGGGTAAGAGGCAGCACACACTCCCACCTGCTGGGCTTCTTTTGCTTCCTCAGATACTGAGTTGCTTCGTTATTGAACACACAGCACATTCCATCTTCAACTGGAGTCAGCGGACACTGACTATTACCCAAGTTTACTAAAATTTTCTCTTACCTTATAGAAATTTGAGATTTTTAATTCTTATGTTTAAACTTGTGATCAATTACAATTTAATTTTGTATAAGCTGTGAAAAAATTAAGATTATTTCCTAACATGTCATATACAATTGTATGTTTTGTGTCTAGTAAATTTTTGCTATCTTAATAAAAAGTCAGTTGATCATATGAGTATATTTTGGATGATCTACTCAGTTCCACTTACCTATTTTTTTGTATCATGATACCAGTATCACAATATATCCATTAATAAAATTTTGTAAGTCTTGAAGCCAAGTAGTATAAATTCTCAACTTCCTTTTTATTTTTCAAAGTTGTTTTCTATAGTCATTTTTACCTTATAAGAATGTCCAGAAGTAGATATAGATTTTTAAACGTAATTCCAAGGAGGGGATAATTGACACGCCATAATTCGATTCAGCTTAACTCAACTGTGAAGCTGACATTGATTTTGTCTTCATTCTCTTCTGTTATGCTAGAGCACAAAAGTGTCCATAACTTCATCAAATGGCCTTCCTGCTTTTTCAGGTCAAAGGAGTGTATTTCTGAAGTGATATTTACAAGGTTTGCTCTGCAACATTATATATCAGGAGATCTAAAGTGTGTTCTAATCATTTATTGTGTGTATAGAATATGATTATATATAGAATATGATTATATATACATTTATTGTGTGTATAGAATATTATATATTATATAGACACATACTTGTTTAATAAATATAGAAATGTCTTAAGTTTATTAAGTTGCTTTATAATTTTGAAGAACTTTTGTATATAATAAACTTGTAGCAAAAGGCCTCATAAATATTAGTTCACGATAATTACAATGTAGACATTACAAAAGTGTCAGCAAGCATTTTTATATACCTATTATGCACAAGACAATGCACTGTTTATAATCTAGTAGGGTATAATTCACTGCTGTTAAAAACATATGGAAAATATTTATCCATACACTATGAACAAGTGTATTAACATTTTACACTGAATAAGTCTCATATAAAGACTTTGCTTTGATTAGCATATGTGTGCTAATGACTCGCATCCAATTTCCAAACTAGAAAACCTTCCTGAATTACAGGTGTATGTACTTAAGTGCCTGTGAGGTGTCGAAGCCTGAGAAATCCCACAAATAACTCAACACGCACATGTGCAAATCTGAACAATATAAATTTCACTCAAACTTGTTCTTTCTTCTACAGTCCCAGTTTTACTAAAGGTGATTTAAGCCACTTAAAAGTTTAAGTCTGAACCTGGAGGTCCCCTCAAGAGTCCTTCTTTAATATCTTTGAATTACTCAACTCTGTAAGTATAATGACTGTCTTTTTGATCGCCAGCCTCTACTCTGTCACTCTAACTGTTGTCTTCACAATGACCTTTGTCAACCTTTTTCAGAAATATCAGTGCCCTTTTTAAAAAATTTAAAAAAATGTTTTTTTTTTTTATTTTGAAGGTAGTAGAAATACAACAGAACAAGACAGAACAAAGCCAGTTGAGACAGTGCAGTGAATTTGATACAGAACTTCACAGCAGGTTACCGGGATAACAGTAATGGGTACCATAGTATATATCATTATCTTTACAATAGTTGTCTAGTCAGTTATGTATAGCAAAATCAAACCAAAGACAGAACATTATAAAATCAATCAAAAGAGAATATTGAATAGAGTAAAGCAATTAATCATAATGAAACAAAACTGAAAACAGCATTTGCTTTCAAGGAGAAGCTAGTGGAGGACCCCCATATTTGCTATTTTGCATACAGTCATCCTGCCAAGAGATGCTCAGACCTTTGTCCTCAGTGGCTAACGTGTGTGTGTGTGTGTGTGTGTGTGTGTTGGGATGTTTGATTCCAAGCCTGTGCACAGGTAGGCTCACAGGAGACACTACTGGGTCTCTTCCTGGCTCACGCCCGAGGAAGGTACTTACCAAGAGGGCGGGTGAATTGCTTCTTTGTGCAACCACCTGGGTTCCACCATGGCCGTGGCCGGATCTTGGGGGCCGCTCTCTCTCAGTGCCCTTTTAATTTACTTCCTTAAGTCTAGTTTTAACTAGAACTGCCCATCAGAATCAATGGGTACTGTCTAGCAAATTCTTTTTAGAAAAACCATCATGTGCTCTTTCAGTTCTCTATTCTTTTCCCACCACGCGATAACTGATTGATGGCACACTAAGGATACATATTTTTGAATTGTTGAATTGAATAAATAGTAAAATATCCATGTTATAAAAGTAATAATTTGGATGTGGTTCATGAGAACAGATGAATGAGGTGGTGAGGGACGCTGGGGAACTTGATAGCACAGAAATTTCTTCTGAATAAGGATTCTGTTAGTGAGCAGCTACTTTTTGAAGCTTGTGCTTCATCTGTGTATGGGTGTTTATCTTGCACTCTTTTGCATTCCCATACCTCCATGACCCATACCATGTTTTTAAGCCTGCTAAAGTTGAAGGCAGTGAGCACTATGGCTGTAAGTCTTAGAACTGAAATTCTGTGAATTTCTTCTGGTAGGAAAAAAAAATCATAACTGCAGAGTCAAGCTCTTGGTTGTTGAGTAAGAATTAAATAATATTTGAAGGCTTCCTTCTGCGTCAGTACTAAGAACCTATTCGGGAAACCATATTGGAGACCGTATTAGCCCCAAAGAAAGGTGATGGTGGTGATAAGAGACACAATAAACTGCCTGAGGAGCTCTATGAGTAATTTTTGGGAAAAGTAATTGACCATTGGCAGGACTGACTGACATTTTAATCATATTTTCTCTTTCATTCACTTACATTCTTTAAATCCTGACTGCTGCTCACTGAATTGGAACACTGTATGGCCTGCTCTTGCTGCTTTACTAAAGTTCACCGGATGGTAAAAATATTTTCAATGCCTGGAACATTTTTTAAAAGTATAATTAAATGGCACTTAGCTTTTGGCACAATTAATGTTTTGCTGCACTTTTAAGAATGAAAATGCTTTCAGGTACTAAATATAGTTGCTGTTGTAGAACAGAATAACAAAAGCAAGAAGGCCACATTTAAGGATGTTTGTGGTACAAGGAGGAGGATGTCAAGTGAACTTTTTATGCCAACTGCTTGCTTTTTTTAATTTTGCAGAAATTTTAATTTTTCATAACTTGACATTTTCTACCAACAAACAACACAGTGGTGAAGTTTCTGGGACTTCTGGGAAGATGACAGAGTGGTAGCAGCAGGGAAAACAACCTTGCTGGAATACAGCATCGTCAGGAAGACAAGCAGGAGGGAAGCAGGTCCTCCAGACCCAGGAAGAGTCTGAAGTGTGAACTGAAGCCCACAGAGAGAGTGGAAAGAAAAACTTCAAGGAAGAGGAAGGCGGTAACTGGCAGTACCTTTGTCCTTAGCTGGACTCACTGGGTGAGAGGAGCTGTTGGAACCTGGGGATGTGCCGTCATGGTGAGGGGGGCAGCTGGTGACCCCAGAGACCTTTGCAGAGAGATGCAGTGATAGAGGGGAGTGGTGGACATGAGGACTGCACTGCCTGGCGGTGAGTGTAGAGGACTCAGTTCTACCGTGGGAGAGAGCGAGGTTGGCCAGGAGCCAGACCAGATAAACTCAGAACCAGAACTGCTGCCAGCTCACCAGGCAGGAGCATGAGCTAAATTCCCAGTCCTCACTAGCAGCTCCCAGCTGGGCTCAGACGCGAGGAAATCGCCTGGGCTACGGCAAGCCCAGTGAGTCTGGTCTCGGCCAGCCCTGCTGAAATTATCAACTACTCCACAAATAGGGTACTGCTGGATTTCTGGGATAGATTGGCACGATTCAGGACTCTGTCTCCACAGGTTGTCTTCTAGTGAAACCAGAGAGCATCCTGGAGCTGGACTGTATTTTTTTGTTTTAATTTTTTTTTTTAATTTTCTCTCTTTCTTCTTACTTGTTTTTAAATGAGTGTGAAAGTGGTTCCTAACCTTTTTGTGGGTCAGGGTTTGTTCTGTTCTTCCTTTTATCTCTTCCATCTCTATTTTCCTTCAGTCTTCTGTACCAGTTTCCCAAAGTTGGTGTGATTTTCCCTTTTTCCTCCAACCTTACTTCTAATCTTTTTCTCTTCTTCCACTTCTCTATTTTCTCCTTAATCCATTTTAAAGTTTCATCTCTAAGGGTAAAATTAACACATTAATCACTTAGGTATTGTATATAATAATCTGGTCTGGTTTACATTTTGTTATATAATCACAAATCTGGTACATACAGTTAAAAGTTGCAAATTAAAGGTTAGCTCAGTTTGTCATTTTATAGATTGTATTTGATGCTATTGGTACTATAGCCAAAATTGACATAATTGTTCTAAATAGTTACTGGTCCTAGTATTCCATGACTGAGATTGACTAAGGGCCACAGTATACCAAAGAACCTGGGACAAGATCAAATAAGAAATGACTTCTCATGTCCAATAAACTGAACAGGTTAAGCTCTTCCAACAGATTCAAAACCCAAATATCAGCTGCAAACAGATACCTCAGAGAAGTAGTCATAGCTTACAGGTCCTAAAACCACCAATAAAACAAACTACCACAGGCAATTTGCAAGCATCACCTGAGGAATTTAACTAAAAAAAAAAAAGAAATAAAATAAAATAAAATGAGAAGACACTTAAGTAAAATGCAGTCCCAGACATCCAGTTTATCAAAGGCAAATCCATGGGACAATGAGATGGGACAGTCTGAAAGCATCCTACCAGGACTCTCTGAAGTGGTAACAACAAAGCAATTGAATGAGGCTTTGGAAGAACTGAAATCAGAAATAATTTCTTAGATAACTACAGAGATTACCAAAATACACAGCATGCTTAGTGACATTACAGCACAGACAAGAAAATAGATAAGCTTAAGCCAATTATGGAAGCACAGCATAGAAAGGAAATGGAATCCATAATGCAGATTCAAGCAGATATCCAGGAGAATAAAAACTCCACTGAAGGTATTAGAAGCAGATTAGGCCAATGTGAGGACAGGATCTCAGATACTGAAGACAGACTTGCAGTTAGCAACCAGGAAAAGAAAGATTTCTCAAAGCTAGCAAGGGACCATGATAAATCAATCCAGTAGCTGCTAGATGAGACAAAGAAAAATAACTGAAGTTTAATTGGAGTCATTGAACCAGCAGGAGATACCACAAATGATATTAAAAAACTGTTTGTAGACATCAGCACAGAAACCTTTCCTGGTAGAGAAAAAAATTTGACATACAGATAAACAAGGCATATCAAACTCCAATTAGCAATGTTCAAAAAAAAAAAAAAACTGACAGCCAGGTATAGCATAGTCAAGATTCCAGAAATTAAACACAAGAATAGAATCCTAAAAGCTGTTAAAGAAAAGAAACAAATCATCTATAAAGGAAAACCCATCAGAATTACAGTTGACTTCTCAGTACAATCTCTCAAGTCAAGGAGAGCTTGGAGTGAAGTACTCCAAATTCTAAAGGAAAACAAATTCAACCCAGAGTGATGTACCCTGCAAAAACTAGTTTTCAAAACTGATGGTGAAATAAGATACTTTCATGACAAAGAACATCTGAGGAAATTTATGACCACCAAACCAGCAATCCAAAATGTTCTGAAGGATGTTCTAGAATGAGATAATAAGGACTCTAGCTTCATGAGCCACAACAGATGGAATTCACCGGGGAATGCAAACAATTGGAGGGGAAAAATGGGGGAACCAACAAGAGGAAAATGACATGAAAAGGATAAGTTAATACATACCAGTTATAACCATCAATGTTAATGGTCTCAATGCACCACTCAAAAGACACAGCCTGGCAGAATGGATCAAGAAGCAAGATCCAATAATCTGCTGCATACGAGATGCACATTTAATCCAAAAATAAATTCATAAACTGAAAGTCAAAGGATGGAAAACAACTTTCCATGTGACAGGAAATCAGAAAAAATCAGGGGTAGCTAGTCTATTTGTAGACAAAGTGAATTGCAAGCCAAGACTGATTAAGAGAGATAAAAAAGTCATTATATCTTCATAAAGGGAACAATCAAGAGGAAGAGATAATAATCATAAATATATATGCAACAAATACCAGTGCACCCACTTATAAAAAACAATTACTAATGGACAGAAACATCAAATACACTTAATACATTGTATTGAGTGACCTCAATATTCCACTGTCACAAAAAGAAAGATCCATTAGCAAACAAATCAATAATGAAATATTAGAAATAAATCAAACTTTTGAACAAATGGACTTAGTAGATGTCTATAGCATTCCACCCCACAACAGAATACACATTCTTCTCAGCTGCGCATGGGATGTTCTCAAAAATAAACCATACACTAGCTCATAGGACATGCTTAAGTAAATGCAAATGAATTAAAATTACCCCATGCATACCATCAGATCACAGTATAATGAAGTTGGAAGTACATGGTAAAGGAAACCACAAGAACTTCATTAACACGTGGAAATTAAATAGTGAGTCCAGTAGAGGTAAATGCAGAAGAAGTTGAGGGCAGCAAACCTATAATGTCAGAGACAGCCTCATCGGAAATAAAGAAATACTTCTGTGACCTCAGTGACAAATTTAAACCTGAAATTCTAACTCAGGTGAAGCAAGACATAAGAAGATTAATAAAAGAAGTCCTGGGTAATCCTCAAGTACACACAAATGAAAGAATGGAGGAACCCAGAGAAAGGAGAGAAGCCTTTGATGAAGAATATAAACAAAACATAGAATACATGAAACAGATCCAAAGAGAATATCAGGAAATTAAAAGCTCCATTGAAAGCTGGCAAAACCTTTTAACAGAAACTAAAGACAAACTTTCAAAACTTGAAGATAGATTTGCAACATATGATCGTGAAAGGAAGGATCTCTTAAAAATAACAAGGAACCAGGAAGCAATGATACAAAAGCCAGAAGATGACAAGAGGATTTATAACCTAAGAATAAAATATGTGAATGAAAATGCAGCGACAAATACAAATGAAATAAAAAGTCTATTCACAGAAATAATTAAGGAAAACTTCCCAAACATAGGTAATGGAAGTGAAGTTCAGATTAATGAGGCATACAGAACTTCAGCTAGCAAGAACCAAAACAGATCTACACCCAGACATATAATAATCAGGATCCCAGAAATCCATCCAAGAACAGAATATTTAAAGTGGTCAGAGAAAAGAAACAGTTTACCTATAAAGGAAAACTCATCAAAATCACAGCGGACTTCTCAATGCAAATCATCAAATCAAGAAGAGCTTGGAGTGAAATATTCCAAACCCTGAAAGAAAATAACCTCCAACCCAGAATGATGTACCCTGCAAAACTGTCTCTTAAAATTAATGGAGAGACAAGATATTTCCATGACAAAGAGGAACTGGGGGAGTTTGTGACCACCAATCCAACCCTGCAAAGAATACTGAAGGACATTCCAGAGAGAGAGAAGAAAATCACCAGGGTTCCAGGAACAATGGCAGAAAGACCTCAAAGAAAGGGGCAGATTGCATTTACTGAAATGAAGGAGAAAAGTAAACAAACAATGACAGAAAAATAGCATAGCAGAGATAAGACAGAGAAGATTGGTTATATCGCTGTTTTATCCTGACTGAATTTATTTGAATATGGTATGCTTGAGAGTATCAAGTCTGAGAGTAGAGGCAACTACTCTGAAGATGACAAGATTCAATAGGATACCCATTCTGGTTTGATTATTAACTGCCTTTGAAGTCCTATAATGTCTCAATGTTTAGGTTTTATTAATGGTGTAATGCAATGCTAAGTTTAACTATACTATGTTTGACAATATAGACAATTTTATTGAAAACAAGAAGAGACATCATAGTAACTACTATGTGGTTACTATGTGGTTTTATGTCCTTTTCATTTTGTGTTTCTCTAGGAATTTGTATTGTTGTTTCTCTCTCTAATACAGAAAGGCTAGGTATACATGTAAAGACTTATACATGTGTAGAACTTTTAAGTAGTTTACAAGAATGGATTATAGTTATTGTAAAGAGAAAAAATAGAGGAAAAGAAAGTGTTCTAAAGGATATAACTGCATGTATGTTTGAGCGTGTGGGATTGATAACCATGTTGTTAAAGTTTTTGTTGGATGGATGAACAAAACTGATTGCAGTCTCACTGTTTGGATGTCCACTTTGTAGGCTTTACTTTTGTAACTTGAACAACTACTTCTAAGAGGAAAATATGTAATTATCAACTAGTGATTTCTTACTGGTTATTATTTTTGATTTTTTGTTTTGTTTTTGAGATTTTGTATTATTTCTACCCTCTTTGTTTCAAATTTTTTTCTTTAAATAAAAAAAAGAAGTAGCCCTACTCTTGGATACTTCCTTTTTCACAACAGTTCAACTTTTTTTTACAGCCTCCAAGTTAACAACTTTTAATGAGAATTTATCCTAAAAATAATAATAGAACATCCAAGCCCTTGGGCACTTACTTACAATTTATTGAATGCTCACTAGATGCTAACCTTGATCTGGTCCGTCGTATCTCATTTAATTTGTGATCCTTGATTGTAGATATAGGCTATGTGAGAGCTAAAATCACTTTCCAAACAAGACTGCAATTTCCAATTACATTCTCTCTGACTTCAAAGAGTTCGGACTTTCTTCTGTGTCAGAATTCCTTATGCTGATAGAGGATATAAACTGTTGAAATCTCTGCCCTAGGGTACAGATAAGTGAAAAGACTATTTTCAAATTTAAATATTCACAGAGTGTGGAGTGTTGAAATAGTCCCTAAAAGGCAGTGTATTTCTCTGTTAATTTTAGGAGAAGGTCTGAGTATTTTGGATGCAATTGGGTAAGTAGTGCTGGGAGGGCTTCAGGGAGTCGTATGAGACACACATTTGACACACATATATATTAAAAACCAGCACAACCACGGGCCTTAAAATATTTATTAGTTTTGTAAGCACTGGCTAACTGTCCACTGGGAGCTTCACACAGAGATGGGTGCCAGGGACGTGAGGTTGCGATCCCTGTTCTGAGCACACAGTGCAGTTTGCAAAGCGGCGATTTTGACACATCGTGGCAAGCAGGAGTGTATCAGGTTGAGACGACCCAATAACAAAGCCTTTTGGCTGCGATGCCCATTCCTACCTACTAGACAGCTCCCTGGAACCGGAAGGATTTGAGAAATGGAGCACACTCCAGGAAGATGTCTCGCAGTTTCTTCTCTCTGACAAACATTCTCAGCTTGCAGGTTATTTCCTAGTTGTTGAGAAAAGAGAAATAATCATAATTAAACTTTCACCACATGTTTAAACTCTTTCACTTTTTGTGTGCTCCTAGGGTTAAAATTCATCCCACCCACCCCACCCCACCCCGTGCCACCAGAGAAATTACTAAAGTGCTTGGCCTCCAACCCTGGTCATTAATAAATTTCTTTTTAATGCGCCATTCCTACTCACATATGCATATGCTTTCCTCTCCTGAATTCAGTCAGCATTTCTTTTAGTGTTCAGCCATCTTCTCTTCTCTTTTATAAGAAAACTGGTTGAGGCTTATTCTGCATTCAGTTTGACCCCTCCCATTTCCTCGTGGGTCCACTCCCAGGAGGGTTTTTCCCTGTAACCTTTAAATGGAACAGCCCCCTATCAAATCCACATAAGCCCTCTGTGTAGCTCAATCTTAGCTATTTGGCTTGATGTACCAGTAATGCTTAACACAATCAGTCTTTCTTTCCTCTAGGACATATTTCCTTTGCTCAGCTTTTAGGCTGCCACAGTTTATCTCTTCTGGTTCTTCTGGTTTTTGCCTCCTAGAACTTTTGGGACTATAATTTTTTGATTGATCTTTTATATTCACACTTACCATTCCGTGATCTTATCTGATAACTGGCTTTAAGTAGAGAAACTGTATGCTGATGACTTCTAAATTTGTATAATAAGATTGGTTTTCTCCCAAATCAAATGTCTCCAACATATCTCTATTTGGATACAGGTATTTTGTTTTTTCTCTCTCTTTCTCTCTTCATGTATGTATTTTTACTAAATTTTATTTGTGGGAAGATATTTGCTTGCTTGATTTACATGTGGCAATTGAATATATACTGTGAACCATCTATTAATTTTCTAGCTAATGGAAGATAAGTCTGATATGTGAATAATGAGACAATTTTATTTGAATAATAGATTAAACAACCATTAATTATTAAGGGCTTAGAACATGCCATGCTCAATGTTAAGATTTTTACACATATACCTCTATTATAGTCCCCCTGACAATCCACAAGAATAAATGTGTTCTTCTCAAATAGTACAGGTATGAAAATTACAGCAGGAGATGAATATGTTTCACAAAGTCAAACATCATGTTAGCAGAGTGAGTTTGAACCTGGAGTTTTCTTCTGTACAATGTTCACGTTTGATGTACGCTGCTTTCCTAGCAGAGGCTCCCCTTGAGTTGCCATTTCCCTGTGTTACATTCCATTCCACATGAGAACATGGACATTAACAAGTGTTATTCCTTCCCCTCCAAATTAAAAATCAGGGAAAATGGTCATAGTCATCATTACCTTCTCATCCAGAATAAAATCTTACTCATGGTAGGGGCTCCTTACACTTTGGATTATGACATATGAAGACAAATGTGTGACTGTTTGATAATTGATTGGAATTAAAATAATAATTTTGCATGTTAGAGACCAGATTCTCTCAGAGCAGGGCAGCAGTCCATTTTTCATCCTGTTCCTTTCAATTGTTTCTTAGAATTTATTGCATATTTGGGTATTTCTCAGAATGATGCCAAGTTTATCTTCTTATGAATGTTTAGTTTCCTGCATCCTTCTCAACATTGCAGACCACTAACATCAATGAAGCTATAATTATTCAGATTAAGAATTTTATAATTAATTTATGGAACAACATTGTTACAGGTTTGTGAGACACAAAAAGTTGATATAGACTTGTCTTTCAATTTACATAAAAATTCCAGTTTCCAGCATTAAAGTGGTTGATGCTTTCTAAATGGAAATTTTAAAAAATAATTATGAATAAGGAAAATACGTTTCTAAAATATTTTTGAGTCTAACGTGAAACTACAGACTTTTCTTTAATGTCTTCTTATGACTTATGCAACTGCTTAAGTTACAATTTTGTTTCTGTTTTTGGGCAGCTTAGAATTTACAGATTTTAAAAACACCTAAAAGGACACAACTAAAATTTTAATGTGCATTTCAGCTAAGTCTTTTTGAATTTTGTATTAGATTTCCCTTTAGCCTTGGGTAAAGCCATAAAAAAAAAATGCCTGCTTAAAAATGTAATCATCATACAGGAACCTTCCTAAAGTCAGCATCAAATAGAATAAAATATATTTTATTAATGATACAATTCACAAAATTACCAGCCCTGCCACTTTCTGCCCTCCAGGGACACCTCTTCCTCCGATTACACTGGCACCAGTCACTGGTGTTTGTTCTGTGTAATTTAACCTTCTGATTGCCTTGAATGCTTAATGAACCAGATTAAGTGAATGCGATTTATGGAAGTTTTGACTTCTTGTGGGAAAATGGGCCAGTGAAATCCCTGCCCTGAGACAAAGCCCAAAGGCGGCCCAGTCCTGGTTGAAGTGCTAGGTGCAGAAAGGACATGTAGGTGTGCACAAGGTAAGACACACCTGTAATCCTGGCACTAGGAGACTGAGGAAAGAGAGAGGCCAGCCTGGGCTGTGCAGTGAGTTTAAGGTCAGCCTGAGATGTGTAGTGAGACCCAGTCTCAAAAACAGGAAAAAGAATGTGAAGACTTTATTTTCAATATTGAAGTTATGCTTAGTAAATAAATGGGAATCTGGGCTGCACACAAGGTAAGGTGGCTCTGTTTTTACTTAAATACATTATTTTTCATCAAAACATAATTTTATACTCATACTGAATTCTGATTGATTTTACTCACCTGCTTCTATTTGTTAGGCTTATCTTTCCTTTGAAAAAAAATTTTTTCTCCGATTTTTAAAAATTTATTTTTAACTGATGCATAAAACTTCAATTATGTTTGTCTTTGGCTCTGTTGATGTTGTGCATTACATTTATTGATTTGCATGTGTTGAACCATCCCTGCATTCCTGTGATGACTCCCACTTGGTCATAGTATACAGCCTTCTTGATTTGCTGAAATCTGTTAGTTAATATTTTATTGAGGATTTTTGAATCCATGTTTCTTAGGATGATTGGCCTGTGTTCTCTTTTTTGGTTGGATCTTTCTCTGGTTTTGGAATCAGAGTAATACTTGTCTCCAGGAATTAGTTAGGGAGAATTGCTTCCCTTTCAATTTCATTGAAGAGTTTGAGGAGAATTGATGTCAAATTTCCTCTAGATTTCTTGTAGAATTAAGCTGTGAACCATTAGCATACCTCAAAGATCTGGAGAAAACATTCCTTAAATTAATTTTGAAACAGAAGAGACCTAGAATAGCAAAGGCAATTGTGGGCAACAAAGGCAAGACAAGTGACATCACAATCCATGATTTGAATTATACTACCAAAATACTGTGATAAAATCAGCATGGTAATGACAGAAAGCAGACCTGAGGATCAGTGGAACAGAGTAGAAGATTATGACACAGATATTAAGACACTCAACCACATTTTCTTTGATAAAGGGATTAAACATGTTCACAAGAAGAAGGATGGCCACTTCAATAAATGGAAAAATTAGCTTTTAACATGCCAAAGACTAAAACTAGACACATGTGTATCACCATGCACTAACTAAAGTCAAAATGAATCAAATATCTAAATATTAAAAGAGAAACACTGAATCTGCTGGAAGACAAGGCAGGTAAAAATCCTGAATGCATAGGGGTAGGCAGAGAGTTCATGAAGAAAATCCAAACTGCACGGTAAGCACTTCAAAAAATCAACAACTGGGAGCTCATCATACTAGAAAGATTCTGCACATCAAAAGAACTCACCACTAAACTGAAAAAAACAACCCACAGAATGAGAAAAAAATTTAACCAGCTGTCCCCCAGACAAAGGACTTCAAACCAATAAAGAATTAAAAAAATCAAGCCCCTAAATTCAAAGACCCAATCCAAAAATGGGCATCTGAGATGAATACACACTTCTCAGATGAAGAAATACAAATGGCAAATAAATGAAAAATTGTTTGACATCACTGGTCATTTCAGAGATGCAAATTAAAGCAACATGAAATTCCATCTCACACTAAAAAGAATGTATATCTTGAAGAAATCAATAAACAACAAATGGGAAAAAGGGATGCTTCTCTGTTGTTTGTGGGAATGTAGACTGGTAGAATCACTGTGGAAATCAAACATCATTACTTCCTGGTGAAATTTTTAAAATCCTTTTTCCCAGCATTTTGAAACGTGTATTATTGTTATTTTAGCCCATTGACTATGCAACAGAGCACTAGGGCTTCATGGAGATATCAAACTATAACTCAATACCTATTGGTTCAATCTCCCAACCCTTCATTGTCTCCAGTAATCACCTTTCTGCTCTTATGTTCCATGAAGTCAGCTTTGTTAGAGTTCCTGTATCATAAGAACCTGCCACAGCTGCCTTTCTGTGCCTGGTTTAGTTCACTTAACCAATGATCTCCATTTCCATCCATAACAGGACTTCTTTCATTTTTATGGTTGAATGTTACTCCACCTTTTCTGTGTCTATTCATCGGTTGATGGACACTTACATTGTTTCCATTTCTTGGCTATTGTGGAAAGTACTGCAATGAACATGGATGTACACATGTCTCTGACACACTGATTTTATATCTTTGGATATCTAACCAGGAGTGGGGTTGTTGTAGGAACCTCTACATTTTTTCCATAATGGTTTACTAATTTATGTCTCAGCAACAGTGTGTAGTGGTTCCCTTTTCTCTATATTCTTATCAAAACTTGCTATTTTTAGAGTGTTTGTTTGTTTTTGGTGATAGAATTTTTACTGAGGCAAAGTGATGTCTCATGGCTGTTTTAATTCAGATTTCCCTTATAATGAAGGATGTTAAGCCTCGTAGGTCATTCCTATATCTTTTTTCATCTTTTGAGAAATGTTTCCTTACATCTTTTGCTTATTTAAAACTTTCTGTTTATTGCTATTGAGTTTTTGGCATTCCATTTAAATTCTGAATATCAATCCCACATCAGAAGTGTAGTTTTCACTTTTTTTTTCTCCCATTCTGTAGATTGTCTTTCTACTCTGTTGATTGTTTCTTTTTTGTGCAGAAGTTTTTAGTTTGATGTAATTCCATTAGGTTAGTTTTGCTTTGGTTTCTTGATCTTTGGGGACTTGTTCAAAACATCTTTGCTCACTCCAATGTCATGATGCACTTCTTCAGTACATTTTTCTAGTAGTTTCATAATTTCTTGCCTTGTTCTTAGCGTTTTGTCAAAAATTGGTTCGTTGTAGATGAGTGGGTTTATGTATAGGCTTCCTGTGCTGGGCTATTGTTTCATTTTTATGTCAATACTGTACTGTTTGAATGACTGTGAAATTGTAATATGTTTTGAAGTCAGGTAATTATGGTTTTATTCTTTATGTTCAAGATGGCTTTGAACCTTTTGGTTTCCATATAAATTTCAAAATTTCTATTTCTAAATATGTGAAGAATGTCATTCATATTTTAATAGAAATAGCAGTGCACTTAAAAATTTTTTGTGTAATGTGGATATTTTAATAATTTTGATTCTTCTGACCCATGAATGCAGGATATTTTACATATCTTTGTCCTCTCCAATTTATTTAATCAATGTTTTACAATTTTTTGTAAAGATATTTCATATCTTTGCTTAAGTTTAGTCCCAATTTGTAAATGGGATTGCATTTGCTCTCTTGCTTTCTATTTCTATTTGCTTACTTTCTCATTTACTACTCGCATATAGCAATACTACTGATATTAGTATGTTGATTTTTATTCTGTAATTTTGGTGAATTCATTCATTAGTTTTAATATTTTTGTGTGACTTCTTTGAAGTTTTTCCTTATATGAATTCATGTATTTGCAGTTAGTAAAAATGTGACTTTCCTTCCAATTTGTATGCTTGTTATTACTTTCCAGTGGCTTACTGAATTGTCTATGACTTTCAGCACTAAGCTGAGTAAAAATAGTGAAAGCACTTATCTATCTTGTCTGCCAGATCTCAGAGAAGATGTTCCCACTTTTACTCATTTGGTATAATGCTAGCCCTTGGCTTATTATGACTGACCTTTGTTACATTGAAGGTATGTTCTTTGCATGCTTACTTTGTTCTGTGATTTTATCATTTGTCAAATTTTATCAAATTCCTCATGCGCCAACAAACTTGCATTTTATAGCATTTGCCTACATTAAACTTTGTTGGTGACTATATGTATTTTGTTTTCCATTCTGTTGCTGTATCATTTTAAAATAGATATTGGCATTTACTGAACTAATCTTGCACCTCTAACATGAATTCCACTTGATCATGGTGAATAATTTTTCCAGTGTGCTGTAGGATTTGTTTTGCTTGTATTTTATTGGAAATTTTTACATCTGTATTTAGCAAGGCTACAGTTTCCTTTCATTTTTATCCTTATCTGGTTTTGATATCGGCATAATGCTGGCTTCATAAAATATATTTGAAAGAATTTTTTTCTCTTCTATTTTTTAATAATTTGAGGAGAGTTGGTGTCAGTTCTTTAAGTGATTGGTAGTTTTAGCAATGAAGCTATCTGTGTGAGGCTCTTCTTTAATATGAAATTTATCAGTGATTCAATCTTAGTACTTGTTACTAGTGTGTCCAAGATTTTTATTTCTTCATGATGTATATTGATAAGCTACACTTTTTCTAGATTATCAAATTTATTGGTATGTAGTTATCCATAATAACCTGCAGTGATTATTTGTTTTTCTTTAGTAGTAGTTGTGATATTATTTTTTCTTCCCTGATTTTATTTATTTAAGACATCTTTCTCCTTTTCCTAGTTTAACTGAGGGTTTGTCTAATATTTTTTTATCTTTTTGAGAACCAGATCTTTGTTTTTTTTTTACTTTTGTACTGCTTTTTAAATTTCCATTTCAATTATTTTGCTCTTTATTATTTATTTCCTTCTAATAATTTTGGATTTGATTTGTTTTTGTTTTTCTAGTGCCCTGAGGTACAATGAAAGATTCTATGAGATATTTCTAATTTTTTTGATGTGGACATTGACTCATAAACTTTCCTTTTAGAACAATGGTATATCTTTTCACAAACATAATTCTTTTCATGATTGTTTGCAGAGTGTATATATATATATCTGGTTGCAAAATCATGGAGAGAATTAAGTTGGAGAATTGAGATATCGTTCTATAGGGTTTTGTATGTTGTGTATTCATTTTCATTTATTTCAAGAAATTTTAAACTTTTCTTCTTGATTCTTCTTTGGCCCATCAGTTGTTCAAAAGTAACTTGTTTAGTTTCAATGTATTTGTATAGTTTCCAAAGTTCTCCTCACTATTGATTTCTAGATTTATTTTATCATGTGCAGAAAGCATATGTGATATAATTTCAATATTGTGAAATTTGTTAAGCCTTGTTTAATGGCCCACTATATGATCTAACCTGAAAAATATTGCATATCTTTATAAGAAAAATATATATTCAACAATCAAATATTTTGTAGATTGCGTCAGGTCCATTTGATCTAGGGTGTATTATTTTTAGCTCTGAGAATTTATTATTTTTCTGCACAGGTGATCTGTCTGTTGTTGAAGATACTATAGTCTGTCATCTCTCTCTCTTTATGTCTGTATTTGCTTTACACTTTTCAGTGGTCTGATATTGGGTGCACATATATTTAGAAATTCTGCTTCCTCTTTCTGACTTTACTCTTTTAAAAGCATAGAATGATCTTCCTCGTATCTTGTTACTGCTTTTAAGTTTATTTTATCTGATATTATATGTAGCTACTTCTTTCTTATTTTTAATATTTTAAAGAAATAAAAACAACAAAAACAGCTTTCTTTTATTTCCATTTGGATAGCATGTATTACTCCATCCCATTACTTATAATGTATATAGTCCTTGGAGGTAAAGTGAGGTCTCTGTATGCAACACATAATTTTTTTTATGTGTGTGTTGTGTGTGTGTGTGTGTGTGTGTGTACTGGAGATTAAATCATGATCTCGTGCTTGCCAGGCATGAACTAAATCCTTTGCTAACATAGATTTTTTTTAGAAAAATTCATTCAATTACACTCAGTCTTTTATTAGGAGAATGTAATTAATTTAAGTACTAGATGAATATTGATAAAATTTTGCTATAGTATTGTGTAACATGTTTTCTAGTTCTGCTATTTTCTTTTTCTTTCTTTCTTTCTTTCTTTCTTTCTTTCTTTCTTTCTTTCTTTCTTTTTTTCTTTCTTTCTTTCTTTCCTCTTCTTCTTTTCCTGTCTTTTTGTATGATTAAGTGAATTTTATCATATTTGTGATTCCTTGTTTATTTTTTTAGTTTACCTATTACAGATTTTTGCCTGGTCCTTACCATACAAGTTTAAAAATTCTTTATTATAACAACAAAACTTGTTTGTGAAAATAACAGAAAGAAAATATACCAGTAAGAAATATTTACTTGTACTCCATTCCTCTCCATATCTTGAATTTTTGAGCCCATTTGCATGTTTCTGTGTTACCTACTTCTTAGCACATTAGTGTATTCACTATGATTTTAAATTGCTCTGGTTTGGGGCCAGGGATTTAGCTCAGTGGTGTAAGTGCCTGCCTGGAAAGTGCCAAGTCGTGAGTTTTTAGTCTTTATATTAAAGATATAAATAGTTCATATAGTAGGCTTACATCACAGCATCCTGTACTTGTTTGTATAATTCTTAGTACTGATGAGCTTTATACTTTATTCATGAATATTCTCTTCTTTGAAGAACTTTCTTTGGCTTTTTCTGTAGAACAGATCTGATGGAGATATATTTGCTTGGGAAAATTTTTATCCTACTTTAATTTCTCAAGCACGGTTTTGCTGGTAAAATATTTTCAATTAACAGCTTATTTTTTATTTAAGCACTGTGAATAATCTCATGCTACTCTCTTCTGGACTGTAAGGCTTCTGATGAGAAGAGTGCTGTCAGGTGAGTTGGGACATCTCTGTAATTCTTTTGTTTTGAAACCTTGGGAATCTTTTCTTTATCTGTCTTCTTTAAGAGTTTAGTTATATCATTTTGGGGTTAGACTTAGCTGAGTTAAATTTAACTGGTGACTTTTGATATTTCTGGACCTGAGTATTTTTATGCTACTTTAGGTTTTAGAAGTTTTCTGTTATTATTTCTTTAGCTAAACTTTCTACCTGTTTAGTATTCTCAAGTTCTTCCGGAACTTTTGATTTTGTCTCCAAGTTCCTATAGGCTTTCTTCATTCTTCATTTTTTCCATTATTTTTCCTTAAATTGTGTATTTCTAATAGCTTAGCTTTGAGTTCACTGATTCTTCTGTTTAATCTGTCCTGTAATTGATGCTTCCTATCGCAGTTTTAATTTTGGTGAGTATATTTGTCAGCTAATGTGATTCTATTTGACTTTTAAAAACTGCACCAACTTCTCTGTAAGGTTTCTCTGTTAGAGTACTAAAATATTTCCATATGTTTTCTTGAAGCTCATTGGGTATCAAAACAGCTGTTTTGTGTTTTCTATCTGGGAGATTTCCCACAATAATTATTGGATCACTTATGGCACTTTATTTGGAGTATTAAAAGAAGTCACAGTTTCCTATTATTCACTACAAAGTCAGAGTAATAAGCACAAGTATTTTCTCTGGAACTGAGTAAAAGGCTGCTCAATTTAACTTTGAGAGAGACACGTGGCCCCACATTAAGCCAGATCATGCCCAAATCCTTGTGGTTGGACAATCCTCATGCTGCTTTGACACATGGGTGGCCCCATTGCCACTAAGGAGTCTCACAACTTCAACCACAACCTGTGAAGACTAACAGGAACCCTGGAATAGGACTAAGATCCATGCTGCTCTAGATTGCCTGTTGCTGAGGTGAACTCATGGCCCAAGAGTGCTGCAACCAAGCTACAGATGATACTCAGTGCAATAGAGATCAAAACAGTCAGAGGCGGTGTGTCTCCTCAGTGTTACACTTCACCAGTTCCAGAGAAAACTTGTGTGTTTACAACTTTGATCTACCCCCTACTGTGAATAAGATTCTGCACCCCACTGTGCTGTCTGAGGTTAACCACCTAAACTAATGCCAAGCAGGGTCACACTTAAATCACATAGTCACAAAGACATGCATAGTCTCAGAGGTGCCCTGGGGACCACACTGCAAATGGCAGTGGTACAGGTGGAAATGAACACCTGCGCCTCATTGGTGAAGTTCTTTGGGGCCAGGATAGTGCTGGAGCCCTGTCTGTGAGCACCGGCCAGCAATAGCAGTCTTGCCCTAGGTCGGGGCATGATTGGTAGAGACAGCCCCTTGGCACCAAAGCTGGCAGAAAATTGAGTTTCATCAGAATCTCACAATCACAGGATTCCATACAGTCTCAGGAGGGGATAGGGATGTTCCAGGTCCGGTCAAGGGTGTACGACCTACATGTGGGTCTCCTTGTGGTGCCTGTGCCAGGTTAGAAATGCCATGAGCTCTGGCATGTACACAAATCCTTCAGATTTTATAAGGTGCCGGGTCCCTATTCCTAATGTTATCTCCATCATGAATCTAGCATCTCACTTTCACAGAAGCTCCCAACAAGGCACTGAAGCCTGTAGAAAGAGAAAGAAATTATGCTACTGGTGAAGGTTTATAATTTTATTAGCAAGAACATTTAGCTGTAGTTTTAAAATATGAGATTAATAAAATAATGGCTACTTACTAGCCATGTGTTAGATGTGAAAATTTGATATCATTGTGGTGAACCTCTCAAAAGCCCAAGGTTTCATAAGCCATTCATAGTCTTTGATAAGTAGTAATATGATAACTAAGAAATACAAAGTAAATGTTTATAACATGCTGTGATTTTTTGACCTTGACATTTGAAATGCACATAGTAGAGGAGGCTTATAACTTCCATCTAATAATGGGTTTTTTTCCATTACAATTAAAGAAAAGGTCAAAATGGCATGATGATTGTTCAAAGAGTAATTTTCTATTGGATAATTAGATTTAGTCATAAAAATAACTTGATTTCTTAAATTGATATGATCCCTCGTGACATTAGTTCTCCATTTCAGAGGATATAAACAGAGGAAAAATCAATTTTTGTTGTACAGTTATTTTAGACAGGAGAAGGAAGCTGACTCTCTTTTAATGGAAAATAAGCATGTATATGGAGAGTCTGATCAGGGGTCTATACAGAAATAAAACAGTAATCACACACTACAACTGTGTTCTTCCCATTATCCTGCTTTGAAGTTGCTCTGACCCAACTCTGTGCATAGCCAAACCATTGAAAATTTAGAAGCAACTTTTAAGCAGGATCACATCTGCTGTAAGTTACATACTTCCCAAGAACAAGTGTGCGTCCCATGAGATAACTCCTGCCTTGCCACAGAGGTGAGAGATCAGGGGATGATGAAAATCCTCCAGTTCTTTACTCATTCTAATGCTCCCAGTAAGGTGTATATTTAAAATAACTTTTACTGTTTTGTCTTATGTGAAGACTAATTGGGCTAAATTATGTATTTGTGCTCTACAAGAATTAAACAGGCTATTTGTAAATTAATCCAGATGATCTCTAAACATTCTGAAATACTTCATTAGACAAGACAAAATTTAAATGCAACTAGAGAAAGAATGCTTTTTCTATCCTACTGTATTGTAACCTTTAATGGATTTAAAAATTGTTTCATCTTCTATACTTAAGTATATACGTACAGTAAAACTTTGTTGAATAAATGAATAGGGGGAGAAATATGACAATGCACATAAAAGAATATTTTTCCATGACTTTTAAAAAAATGTATGTTGATAATCTTTGACTTAGAGGTGCTCTAAAACCTATGGTGTGCTAACTAAAACTTAGAGATGGGAGAGTTATCATTAAAGGATAAAGATGTCTATTTTATGGGCATGCATTGGTTGAGAGCAATGAAAAACAAAGATATATTCAATTATGTATCAGATCTGCTGAACGTATTATCTTACTCAATTTTTCTTCATTGATACAAAGAAATGTGCAATTTCAGACCTGAGTGAAAAATGGCTGCAATTCATTAGTTATGATGACAAGTTGTATGGGTTTTCTAAAGGGATGAAGAAAGGGACAGTCATAGAATATCTAATGGAGATAGAGCAAAACTTCAAGAAAATCCTTACCCTTTTCCAGCTTCAGAAAGAGTGGAAAACTTCACAACTGTTACAAAACTACCTATTACTACAGACACACACACACACACACACACACACACACACTTGCTTCAGTACTCACAGTCAAAGATTTGATTGTACTAGGGAATGAATAAAAGCAAGCAATCTGGAGAAGATCCAGTTCTAGAAAGAAGGTGACCATATTGGGGACACCTACATTCACGCTCCAGCTAGCCCAGAGGAACCTCTTACTCTGCAGCGGGCTTAGTGTAGAGCAATTATTACCATATGTGTGAGAGGACGGAGATTATAGCTGCAGAATTGAAAACTGGGGTGTTGGAATTCTGGAAAAAAAGTAGGTCTACTGAGAGATAATTCCTCAACTGCGTCTAAACTCTCCTTAAGTATCTGCTTTACTCACAAACTGTGAATGAACGTGTGACATCTGAAATAGTCTGGCAATAAAAAACAGAAGGCTAGACAGAACTTTAATCATGTGAGCTGGATTTGCAACTGGAGTCCTGCCAGGTCAAAGGATCTTGAAGAAGGTCTTGAATGTCTTCAGTGTCATGTGAGCCCGTGCTTCCGAAGTGAACACTATGTGAACCACTGTCAGGAGACAAAGTAAGGAAGCAAAAATTATCTTGAGATGACCTAGATTGGATTTAATTCACAAGTATTTAAAGGCAACTATTATCACTGCATTATTAAAGTATTAATGAAATTTATGTTTTATAGTGAATAATAAAATAGGAAAATATTCACAGAAAATGAATACTATAAGCAAGAATTGAGTGAATGTTTCAAAACTGAAAACAAAAATGTTTGGAATGAAAAAGGTTTTATTGAATGCACTTAGACTAGAGATGTAGGATAAAATATTTTGGAAACAAACTATTTAATTTCAATATCCAGTGTGAGGAAGAGATAGGAAAAAACAAGAGGAAAACAATGAGGACAGCCAGGAACACGGGGCAAGTCCATATAATTTTTAAAAAGTAATTTAAATATATGATCATTTAAAAATCAATTTAAATATAATAGTGCCAGAATAGATCTGTTAGACTACACACAGGAAGAAGTATAATCAAAAGTTAGAAGATATAAAAGTTATAAAGAGATTTAAGAAGCACAATGAGCCCCCACTGAATATATAAGGGAAACTACACATGTGTATGGAATAGTAAAAATCAAGACCAAAGAAAGAAATCTTGACGCAGCCAGAGAAAATGGCACATTGCATGGTAAGGGGGCCGCTGACTTCTCATTAGAAATGTTAGAGTCCAGAACAACTTTGCAGCTAAAAATAGAGGACCCAAGGCTGTTAACTCAGAACTCTGTTTGCTGAGAATATATGTCGACAATGAAAGCAAAAGAGAAATGTTTTCTGATAAATCAGAATGAATAGATTTATTTCTAACTTTACCTGCACTGAAAGAAATGTAAATGTGTGTTTGCTTTATAAACCACACATAGCAGAACTAGAGTACTGCAAAGAGGGTTCATGTTTGCCTGGGCAGGAATGCCATGTAGATTCATGCAGTGTTCCATAATTTAATAGCCAAGACCTGAAATAAGCTTGTATGCACATCATTTGATAAATGGCTTTAAAACAACGTGGTATTTATATTCAATGGTGCATTGTTCAACCACAAAAATGCTGTCAGTCATGGAACATGGGTAGAACTTGGGGAGGATTACATCACATGAAATAAACTAGACAAAGAATGACAAATACTGTTGCTTTTCCTCATTTATGGCAGTTTAAAAATTGGTCACATAGAAGTGGAGAGTAAAATAGAGGTCACTAGAGGGTATGGAGGATAAGACTGAATAATGTCTACTAAAATAGAATTACAGTGTACACAGCAAGTAGAGTAATTACAGTTCAAAATAATCTATTATAAATACTATCAGATTGCTAGAATAGAGTTTGAAGGTTCCCAGTAAATAGAAATGATACTATTTGAGGACATGGGAATATTAATTACTTGATTTAATTAATACTGATTGAAAACTAAACGGTAAGAAATTAAAAAATATTACACTAAAAGACATTGCTACTAATATCCCTTAAAATACTCCCCTTTCAGTCTGGACACATGTAGGCTGTGTTCTTGGCACTCTCTTGAAGTCCTTTTTGGTATCTTTAGTTACCTTCTCATGGCTGCCTTGATGTGCACAATGCATCCAAAGCATTTTCATTTCTTTTTGACTCTGAGCTCCACCTAAAGCCACATGGTGCCAATGCCAGGCCCATGTTAATAAAGTGGATGAAGACACTCTGTGGTGTTTCTGTGAGGCTGCCTTTCCACTAGATGACAGAAGGCAACAGCACTCATCGAATTTTGATTACACATCATAAAGCTAGGAAAAAGGACGTCTTTTAAAGCACTTCAGAAAGTTGCAAGAGCAGTGGGATAAGGGTGTTTGAAGGGAGTGGGAGGGTTTTGAGGGGATTAATGGCAATTTTTTAGTGTAATTTTAAAATTTGAACATTCACCATTTATTTTGATCATCCTTCTTATCAAATTATAGTAGTGAGCCTTATAAATAAGTACAAATAAGTTGATGAAATTTTTTTTTAAAAGGATGATAAAAATAAATGTAAAAACAATTCTTTAGATTGGAGAAAATTATTCTAGATGGAAACTTAGATCTTCAGAAATAAATGAAGACTGAAAATGATAAAAATATGTATAAAATTATTCATTTCAATTAGTTTTTCATTAGGTATCTGTATGTTCAGAACAAAAATTAAAAGTTTTCTTTGGAGGTTTGTTATATATGGCAAAGTAATTCATATGAAAATTTTATTATAAAATAAGCATAATTACAAGATTCATTTTATGAATATGGTAAATTAATTCTAATAGTTAAAAAAATTAGTGGCTTGGATTGTAATATCTAAATGTCACAAAAATGGAGGAATCTACAGGCTTAATGGCAACAGGCAAGTTAATGTAGAATTTTAAAATACATTGAATTACCTAAAAAAGGAACAAAATAGGGACAAGGATCCAAAATAAAAATGGGAAAAAGAACAAAGAGAAAATAGTGGATACATCTCAGTTGTATTAGTAATCATATTGCATGAAAATAGGTTAAACAGTACAATTAATATAAGAAATTGTCATGGTTGAAAAATAATAATGTCTTAATTTTAATTTACCAGCAATGCACAACATAGTTATATATGAATAAAATAAGATGGAAAATAAATGCAGTGATAGCAGTAATCATAACAAGACTAGAAGGCTATATAAAATACTATCTTAGCTATAAAAGAAAGCTGGGCACTGTATTAATATCAGGTAACATGGACTTAATGAATAGTACAAGAGAAGAAAAGAACATTTAAAACAATAAATTTATCAGGTCTTCAGGAAGATGTACCAGTCTTAAATATGTAAATGGCTAACAATAGGTCTTCAAGAAAACAGTCTGTGAATACTGACCAAACCATCATTAAAAACAGAAAACTCCAGTTTCCTTGAATGCTTTTCTCTTTGTAGTTGGTAGAACTGGTCAAGGAATCTGTCAGGCCTCAAATGTTCTGAGCAATTCAATGTACATCTTTGAGCTAATCATTGCTTATAGCACATTAGAAAACAATATATGTCTCATTCAATTTTATTTTGTACATTGACAAAAATACTATTTTTCATAAAAATTCAAAATGTGAAAGACACTTGAATATTTCAGTATGACTAAAAGATTGAAAATTTAGTCTATGCCTTGTGAACAAAATGAAATTAAATTATGAATTAGAAAAATAACCATAAATCCTCAATAAGCCTAGAAAAATGACACAAGAGATAATAGAAACTAAATTATAGTGAAAAGGTAGCAGATAAAAATAAATGTGAGAAATTTTCTAAGAAAATTTTTAACAAAAGATTTCATATCGAGGGGAACAGTTTAAACACATAAAAACCTAGAAGAGCAAAATAAATATAAAAAGAACACAATGGGGGATTAGATATCCATGAAATAGTAAAAAAAATAACAGAATATTATAGTGCTAAAAATGGCTTCCTGGGAAGTGTTTGCAGCATTGATTCATCCTCTCTAGCTGGAGGAGGCTGAGGAGGAGGGAAGGCACAGGGGGATGGAGGGGGAGGAGCACGCACAGGAGAAATCTTACTCTATCAGCCTGAAGCATGATGTGTCAGAACAGATGCATAAACAAGGTACTAGAGAAATATTACGAACAGTTATATGCCACTAGTTTGACATCTCATTCAAAATGGATAAATTCCTTAAAGTTTAAAGCTTACTAAATGGACTCAAGTTCGAACAAAATTTGAAGATTCATGTACGCATCATAGTAAACCATTTTTTTTATAAAACAGTTTTCTTACAAAGAAAATTCCAGGTTCAAATTGCTTCAGTGACAAATTTCACCAAACATTTAATAAAGTAATATTATCAAACTCAGACTAATACTTGGAGAAAATTGAGAAGAAAACAACAGGTTGATTACTCCGGCCATCAGAGTGCTCATAACAAACCCTTAGGAGGAATATTGAAAATAAACATATCATACACCAATATCCCTCATGAAGTAGACACCAAATTCTAAAATAGTGTATTTGAAAATGTAATTCAAAATGTGGGTGTGTTTTGAGAATGTAAGTATGGTTTATTTCAAAGTCATTTGTTTAAAATTCATTCAAAAGGTGATGAATTTAAATCAAGATATTAACAAAATAAGGAAAATTATGTGGTCATACAATTAGGTATACAATAAAATTTGGCACTTAATCCAGTCAAAATTCAGCAAAAAAGAATAGAAGGAAACTATTGTACTGGTTTATGAACAAATACAATTAGGTAAGCTGGGGAAATAAAAGGCAAATTTATTGGAAAGGAAGAAATGAATTTCCTTTTGTCACTTTCAAGTGACAAAAATATCTACACAGAACATATGAAAGAATCTACTGAACTACTGTAAAAAATTGTCAAAAAGATAAAATTTCAACATACAAAATTAGTTCTATTTTTATATACTAGTAAAAAATATTGAAAATTGAGTGGAATACAATAAAATTTTAAATACCATAAAATACAATGCACTTATAAATAAATTCAGCAAAGCTAAAAGAATGTTTTAAAGGTTACAAAATGGTTGCATGAATTTAAACAGACTTGAGTAAGTACAGAGTGATTCGGATTCATGGATGGGAAGAATTCATCATTCGACAAAGTCGGTTCTTAACAAATTAATCTTTACATTTAGCATCACCCTGTTTAACATTATCTAACTGAGCCTGGGATTTAGCTCAGCGGCATAAAAACCTGCCTGGCAAGTGCCAGGTCATGAGTTGAATCCCCGGTACCAAAAAACAAAAACATTATCTAACTGAGCATTTTCCAGATGTACTAAATATAAAAAGTCATTTTGCTTGAAATAAAACATTAACCTCTCCCAGAACTCTAGACAAAAATATTAATTTGAGAAATGCATTGATATGAAAAATCCCTGATATATTTTTATGAGAAGAGTTTTGAAGGAGGGAAGGCAGCATTGGCCTCAGGGGTGCGATGTGAAGGAGAGAGGTAGACAACGAGATGTCAGAAGGAGGAGGCAGGGTGTGAGAGAGAGGCCCTTCCTGAAACTCCGTTCCTTCACAGTTTCACTTCCTTGTGGATCTCGATTGCATTCATAGTTTTGGTTTTTTTCTTGTTCTCTTTACCCTTGTCTAACTGAAAGGCCGCGTGCCATCTGTACTCCATGCTTTCTGTTTTCTCTAGGAAATTATAACTCGCACAGTAGCAAAGGAAAGACCTGTTTTGCTCTGCTTTTTGTTACACGACATCAGTTACCCCCACTGCATGGTCGACACCTGGCTCATTTTTTTATTCCTTCCTTAATTTATGTTCAAATATTTAGTGAATGCTCATTATGCACCAGGCTGTCTTAGGCATATCAGAGATCAAAATACACATCCTCCGTTTTCATAGAGCTTTTTAAAAAAGTCAGATACAAGCAGGAATGAGAGGAAAAAATACCTGCTAAGAATAATGCTAGTGAACATTTTTGTTTTTTCATTTTTCATTGTTTTACCGGGCTCTTATCACAGTGATGCAGTAGCCAGAGCAAAGTCAACGCCTTTTTTTTTAGAGACAAATGAGCAGAAGCACGGGGAGACCAAGGCCTGCAGGGTCTCACAACGATGAAACAAGGTCATGTGTCTTCGTCTCCAGAGAGGGACTCTCACTTGCGGGCTTTGTCCTTTACCAGAGGTTGGAGGAAGGATGAGAACAAACCCCACACTCAGGATTTATTGAGCCTGCCATCCTCCTACCCAAACACAGGAAAAATGGGTGCTGTAGGGCCCTGCTTATTGTCCCATGGCAGCAGCCTTAGCAAGAAAAAGAAGAACAGCTTCTTTGATGGAAGTTTCCTCCTGTGGCCTACAGAAGATCAGACATTCATCATGCGCCGTTATTTATTTATCTATCATATCTCAGACATTGCCCTTCAGAGCACAAACGTGAAAAAGCAGATTCCCTTTTCCCCTGGTGCAGGCCGAGCCTGATGAAGCAATAATTGAAACCTGCCTCAACAGCTGACACTTGTGCATCCCTGGAAACGCTATGGAAAGGGCAGGGGAGGCTAAGAAAAGGGTCTTCTTAGGAAGTCAAACCAAAGTGTGCCAGCGCTGGAGGAGAGACCAGGGCTGTGAGAAAGGCAGAGGAATCTGGAGGGCATGCTGGGCCTCTGGCTTACCTGGAGCCAGGGAGGCAGGGTCTGTCACACAGCTATCCCGTGGCAAGCTGTGTGGGCGTGGCTGGGCTGGGAAAGGAACCCAACCCAACAATAGCCCCTAGGAGGGGATCATAGTTTGGACTCCACAGCTTGAGTAAGAGATAACATTTTTAGAGGTGTTTTTGGTGACTCACCTATAAAATAACAAAGATAAAGAAAACAGGAAGATACACTATTGAGCTTGAAGAACCATAGTAAACAACACAGACACTGGAAACGGGTAACAGAGATTCATTTTGTATCTACTGATACAAAAGAGAAGGGACCATGTCAAAGCAAAGGAATGCTTGGCTATCCCAAAGGAGCTCAAGGTGAAACTTTTAGTGTTCTTTGGACCAACAGGGGTTAAATGTCATTTTGCCCTCAAAGGATTATTTGACTTTTACAACTGAAAGTTTGTGTGGACACAGCCCTACTTACTGGATTTGGGACAGGTGGATAGTGTATGATGGGGCCCCCAAATTCTCCCCCAAGCCTCAGTCTCCATTTCCTCAGCTTCTTTTTCGGGCTGGGCCTGGCTGTGAGGTATTGTCCACACTGATTTCATTTTCACAGACCTCCAGTTCCTGGGGCATTTTGCAGTTATTTCAACAGTACCTTCCGCTGCTTGTCCTCTTACTTCAGTTTATTAAGAAAACTTCCCAGAAGAATACCGGCAATCATTTATAAAAGCATGCTTTCTCCAGTTTATTTTTCTTTCTAAGGCTTCCCAAGTGTCTTGTGTGAAATTTTAAGAATTTTTAACACTGTTTTAGACAAAGAGACAAGAACAGCCAAAGTTCATAAAAGGTTTCGATCAAGTAATATAAATGAAATAAAAAAGGAGAGGGGAATCATCAGATCTTATTGTTTTTCTCAGACATCACTGGCCTTAATCATCTTCTATCTATAATTTTCAGGGCAGTGAAACATTAGGTTCAAGATAAAAACTATACAAAATACAAAGACACCATTTAGATTCCCGGGTCAGGCAGGAGAAGCTCCTTGGAGAAATCCCAGGCCCCAGAGTTAGGCTGTTGAGCTTGGAAGCACAAACCCTGAGCATTTAAGAGTCAGTCCCAGCAGGCGGTTGCCTGGCAGGAATGTGTATGTCCTGATTTCCCAGTACTTCAAAGTCTCTTCATATTCCCAAATGGTCTTCTGATCTCTTTTGTCTTAAATTCTACCCTTAGGACTCTCTGGGAGGTGGAGGTGGAGGGTAGCTGAAGGATTAGGCTGTCTGGGCCGAATTTGAGTAGAACGTGATGTTTCCTCGGGGTCCTTGTGTGAACCTTCATCGGGAACCCCACTCGGTCCAATTCATTCTTACCAGCTGGTAGGGTGGAGAGGTCAAAGTGTGGGACGGACACAGCCTCAGACACTGGATGTACACAAAAGCAAAGAGGAGCTAAGAGTGTTACAGGAAATGATTTTAAAATTCATAATATCTTATCCAACTGGGTCAGCTGAATGCTTACTTGTTTAGATTTTAATCTAGTTCCTGCTTTGAGTTTGAAACCATGGTGAAGAGAAGAGATGCCAAAAGCCTAGAGATAAGTAAAATTATGACTCTGGTTTCAGTGAAACAAGATACATTTCATCAAATTGATATTGAATTGTGAAAAATAATAAATGATTTTTTACGGCTTTATAGTAATATAGTTCACAGACTAGATCATTCATTTGTTTTCGGTTTATTTATAGATCTGTGAAGCCATCAATCCAATGCATTTTGCAACATTTTCATTATCTTAACCTGAAATCCCACACTGTATCCTTTAGCCTCATTCCTCATTATTATGGACAGCTAAATTGATGGAAATATTATAGGCAGTCAGACAGGGTAAGGCCCTTGGAGAAGCCAGTGCAGAAGATAAAGATCATATTACAACTGTGGGTAGAGGTGTTGGAGGTCAAGCCTCAAGACAAAGACTGAATGACTACATCTACATTACCCCAAAGCCCAGTAAACAGTAATGATTAATATTCTAAATAGGCATCAGTCTCCTGAGCAGGGGACCAAGACCTCCTGACCCATGCTTTCCAGGAAAGGTTTCTGTTCTTTCTGTACACACTTGCTACAAGACCAGCTTCAGCACTGGATCAATGTTACCTAAGTGACTATACTTATAATCTTATTGGTTCCCCACAGTTTTGTCCTATGTTATACCCAAAGTGTGATTTTTGCACTGGCTTCATGATTTTGCCCTGTAAAACTTCCTTTGAGAAGTGGGCTCTGGGTAACCTGCTTCCTGGGTCCCCTCCTACCTCTCTTAGGCAGAAGCTGTGATTCTCTCAATAAATATTTCCCACTCTTAATCTCTGCTGTTTCTTAAAATTAATTCTTTAATAGTAGGGAACACAAACTCGGTGTCGGGGACATCTAGCAGGCTGGGAGTTACAATACTTCCCTTAAATCATTTGGAGGTCATGTACCCTTCCTTTAACATCATCTCCCTACTGCTGAAGCTTCAAGCTACTGGTAATTTATTTTGTATTTTACATATAGATTTACCTAATCCACACATTCATATAAGTGAAATTTAGACTGATTCTTAAGAGTCATTTTATTTTTCAGGAACAAATCTTGCACCAGACCTGGTGGCACATCACTCAGGAGGCTGAGGCAGAAGGATCACTGTAAATTCAAGGCCAGCCTGGGTTAAATGGTGAGTTCAAGGCCAGCCTGAACTACATAGTGAGATCTTGCTTCAAAAGAAAGAAAGAAGGAAAGAAAACAAATCTCACCAACACACACTGATTCCATTGTTAAGTTACTGTAATCTTCCTTTAAAATGTTGCCCATGGAAGCGTAGCAAGATCCAAAATGTATAATAGACATTGTGATAATAAAAGGGAAGGAAAGTGCTCTAAAGAATGTAACTGTATGTATCTTTAAGTGTCAAGACAGATAGCCATACTAGTAAGTTTTTGTTAGTTCATCAAACAGAATATTTTGTGCCGTCCTTGTTTGATTGTCCACTTTTTATTCTTTGATTTTGTAGCTTGAACAACTGCTTCTAAGGTAACAATATGTAATTCATCAGTTAGTGATTTCTTACTTTTTTTTTAAATTCTGTATTATTTCTACCCATTTTTCTGTTTTGCTTTTTTTTCTAAATAAAAAAATGATGCATATGAGATATAAATGAAATATTACTTATTATTCTGGGAAAAAAAAATTTAAAACCTTGTAGTTAAATAAAAAGAGTCAGCAAAGCTCATAAGTGGACAGGCTGAAAACTGTCTTCGGTTCTCAACAATGTTGGTTATGTATCTCAGAGTTAGTCATTAAAATATCTGTAAAATACAGTAAATGTCTGAAACAACTGTTTGAAGAAGGTATGTGATAAAAATACAGCATTAGGAAATCTGAATCTACAATTCCAGTTCGCAGTGAAGGAGAGGAAACAAAGCATACAAAGGAAGGTAGTTGCTGAACCTACGGAAGATGTAAGTCAGTCGGACACTGACGTCAGAGAGAGGAAAGATCGGCGTGTTTAAAGAGGCATAGAATTAAAAGAATGAGTATATACTTCCATTTGAGAAAAATGGCACTTTTAAAGCCCAGAAGCATGGAGCCCTTCAGAAGTAGGATTGAACGTCCCCTCCTCTTGTCCCCAGACCTACACAGCCAGGTCTCACTGAAACGCCGCTCCCCTCTCCAGGGAAGCTCGGCGAGGCCAGCGTTCATCTCAGGACTGAAACCGAGCTCCCCAAACCTGCTTTCCCATGCCTCCAATTTCACATTATGAACATTAACCACACATGGATTTTTTCATCCCTGTTTTCCTTTCTTACCTTTATGTTGTCTCAATAGTAGGGGTTGAAGCCAAGGGCACTCTTGTCACTGATGGATTGTTCCCAACCCTCTTTGACTTTTGTCATTTGAGTTTTTAAAAGAGTATTTTGTTGTGTGGTCCTGGGACTCAAACTCGGGGCCTTGCGCTTGCCAGGCACATGCTATGCCACTGAGCCATATCCCAAACCTGTGCTTAAATTGCAAGGGAGGTTGCTGGTAAGTTGTCTAGGCTGGAGTTGAACTTGAAAACCTTCTCCTTGGTCTTCTGAGCTGCTGGGGTTACTGCTGGGCACCACCGGGCCATTTCACATTTGTGAGGGTACTTCTGCCCTGCTTGTAAACATGCTGTTCAGCATACATGTCTTACAAAAGGCACGTGATGAATGAGTTAAGTGGATGCATACATGGTTATAAAACCAAAATGAGTCAACAAGATTTTAAAATAAGTATGTTAGTTCAGTCATTACATGAATTATACGAAAGAACTGTTAAAATTCATGCTTTTCAGGAACATTTAGTGGCATGGACAATAGCAAGGTAAAATATTACATGAAAATACAGTATAGTGTCTTGTATTTTCTTAAAATTATTATTACATTATTTTAAAGAGGATAAAACCAAGGAAACTAAAACCAATAAAAACAATAAGTGATACAGAACTACACAAACATTATGAAACCAACAATAGCTACCATAATCCATTTTGATGTCTTCAAAATAGCTGCAGATACCTTGGGATATAGTAAAAATCAAACAGAATGGAATAGAATAAAACAATAAAATCAACGAATGGAATAAAGGACTTCAAAACAAGGCAATATTAAATCCAAAATGGCTATCATAATATGTCTTGCTATCTTTGAAATAGCTGCTTACACCATGAGATTTAACATAATCAAAACAAAAGAATAAAATCCAACCAAACAATACAATGAAAATGATATAGGACATCAAAACAAGATAATACGGAATCAGCAATGGTTACCACTCTCAGAAGGAGATCTCCCCTAGACTCCACTGAGGACTACTATCCTCTGATGATCAGACCACTGGCTCTAGACCTGTAATGTTAGTCAAACACCAAAGAACCACAGGCATCCAATTGCATTTCACCTCCATAGCTACCATCACAGCCTGTGTTTCTGGGGATCAGCCAGTTGCTTATGCGAGAGTGGGATTAGTACTTCTTGTTTGCACTGACTCACGAGGAAAGGCTTGGGTCTGGCTGTCTCCATCCCATTGGCTGCCTGCGCTTGGCGCTGGTTCCCAGGCTGGGCTTGCTTCCTGGTGTGGCCTTGTTCTCTCCCCGTGCTGTCCACAGAGAAATGATTATTTTTCAATTTTACTTTTCATAATCTTTTTTCTTGCTTTGTTTTTCTAATACTCAGTTTATCATTGTTCTTTGATTTCCACCATCAGTCAATACTTTTCACTACCTCTTTTTTATATTTTAAATTGAATTTTTATAGTTCATGAAATTGTATGCCATTTTTCCATATTTTCCCTAGCCTTGTGACATACATTTAAAATTATATTAAATACTTACCATTGGTCCTTTTGCCAAAAACTTTACTTTTTTTGTTTTAGAAAGACACAGTAGAGTAGCCTGAGTCCTTTCAGTATAAATTCACTATCTGTGGTCTTGATATTCGAATGGTAATTTAGTGGAGAATAACATTTGCACCATTCCTGAGTCTCTTAAAAGGCTCTACTGTTGCCTTGTTTCTTATGTTGATTTTGACAAGTGTGATACCACACTACTTTGTTACTTTTGTCTTTTATGGGAAAGGGCTTAAAATTTTCTTTATCGTTAAATTCCAATAACATTATTACAGTATGCCGTGGAGTTCAGAAAATTAGGAGTCAATCATTCCAGGGACCTACTCAGCCCTTTCAATATGTAAATGCAAAGCCTTCTGTTATTTCAAGAAAGTTTTCTTTGATTAGAGGTTTTTTCCCTCACTGAATTGTATGAAGCATAATTTACATGCATTAAAATTCAACCATTAAAAATGGAGAATTAGCTGGGTTTTGATAAATGAATATGCTTGTGTAACCCAAATACTGGCACCACTACAATAATCAAAGTGCAGGACTTTTCTCAGGTCAGAGAAGTTTCCTTGGACCACCTTCCCATCCGTCCCTTCCCTCAACAACCTGTGCCCCTTCACCACACCATTCCTGTGCTCCCGGTATTCAGTGGTTTGAATTCTATCATTATAGGTTAGATTTAACTATTGAATTTCCTGCAACTAAATCATGTGACATCAGCTACTAAATTTTTATCTGGCTTCTATTTCATTTTGTTTCTCTTCCTCAGCATGGATTTGTAATTTAACCATATGGGGTTTTAGCCATTAGTAATTTATTATTTTTCACAGACAAGTCTTATTCCATTTATATATAGACCCTAGTTTGAGAATTAATCATTGACAATCATTTGCATTGCTTTCCTTTTTACATATTAGATAAGACTTCTGTGATATATGGAAAACTCTTTGTGGGAACACATTTTTGTTTCTCATTACAAAATTGCTGCGTCGTGTGCTGAGTGTGTATTTAATTTTATAAGACTTGCTAAAGTTTTACAATGTCCTTAAAACATTTTATGTAATGGCCAACAGTGTGTGAGTGTGCTGGTTTCTGTATTTTCTGACCAACAAATGCATTTTCAATTTTGTTTGTTTTTCATTTTAGTTATTATATTATTTGGTGATGATTACTTGTTATACTAATTTAAATTTCCCTGGCAACTAAAAATGAATACCTTTTAATGTGATTATTGTCAAACCATAGAGCTTTGTAAATCCTCTTGCAGTTTCTGTCCAAGTCTAACACCAATTCTAAGGTGCTTGTTTATTTTTGTATTATTAAGCTGAAAAAAACTTTTCCAGTACTTTTGGAATAAAACTCCTTTTGTAGATACATGTATTATTTTCCCTGTGTGTGATAGACTATTAATTTTCCTAGGTGAACATTTTGAAAAGTAAGCATTTGAAAATGTGATGAAATCCACTTCATTCTTGCTAATTTATCCTTCTGTTTTCCAGGTTGTGTCTAAGGAATGAGTTCTGGCTAACCAAGGTCGCAGTTTTGTTTTTTTTTTCCCCCTATAGTATCTTCTAGAAATTTAAAAGTTTTAATTTTCACAATAGATCTATACAGTACTTTGAATTCTTTTGGTGGATGATGTGAATCTGAAGTTTACTTTTTACAGAAGAATATTCAGTTGTCCAAACACTCTTGGCTGAAAAACTTGTCCTTTCTCTTATGGGATTACCTTTGTGTCTTAGTACAAGAGATAAGGGGCATTAATTGGTTAAATACTATGGTCTGAAACAAAGCAAAATGAAACAACACAACAACTCCCATTTTCCTAAAGTATGTTGAAATGCAAACTCAAGCCCCAGCCCCACATTGCTGAAATGACTTAAAAAAGAATTTTGTGGATTATTAACCTCAACCAATTCAGGAGAAGCAGTATTGCTCCGGATGGACTGTCATTGTGTCTTAAAACATGCTGGCTTCACATTATTCTATCACACTTATCTGTGGCCAAAGTAAATTCAGTGTAAACAATTTATATATTCCTTCTTCAAATTTGATAATAAAATGCCTTTTTTTGGTCCGTCCAAAGTTGCAGGGTTCCATTTGCTATTGAGCCTTTTTGTTGGCTATATAGAACTTTGTCCTGGGTCCTGATCCTTTTCTGGGTAGTATCTGTAATGGCTTTATAAATCTTCCTATACCAAGTCTCAAGAGTCTGGTAACTAAACCAATTAAGGAAGGATTTGAGTCTTTTTGTTCTTTTTTTCAATAAGGTTGGTTAAGGGTTTATCAGTTTTATTTAATCTTTCAATATTGTTTTCTTAGTCTCAATTGCATTAATTTCTGCTCTGATATTTATAATTTCCTCCCTCTTATGAGCTCTGAGTTTGAGTTGCTTTTTTTTTTCTAAAAATTTGAGGCTTAGCCCTAAATTGATTGTTGAGCTCACTGTTTTCCTGACATGATAGTTCACCACTGTAAATTTCCCTGGTAGACTGCTTTCACTGTATCCATAAGTTCTGGTATGTTGCAGAAACATTATCATTTCATTGTAGAAACTATCTAATTTATTCTTTAATTTCTTCTGTGAGCCACTGGCTGTTCAGGAGGGAGTTATTTAATTTTCAAGTGTTTATGTAGTTTTTGTGGTTTCTTTTGATATTGTTTTCCAATTGTGGTCTGATAATATGCATGGAATAATATGCATGGAATAATATGAAAGGAATAATTTCAGTTCCTTTGTATTTACTTAACCATGTTTCATAAGCTAGGAAATGGTCTGTTTTGCAGAATATCCCATGTACAAGTGAAAGCAATGTGTATTCCAGTGTTGTGGGGTGGTTCAGTTATAATTCTTTGTTGACCTTTTGTAGATGATCTGTCCACTTGTGATAGTGAGAGGTTCCCCATTACAACTGTTTTAGTTGTTTACTTGGTTTTTCATATTTATGAATATTTGTTTTATAGAATTCGGTGTGTGGGTACTTGGTGCATATATATTTATCCTTGTTATCATTTCCTCTTAGAGTTTTCCTTTAACAAGTATATAGTGACCTTCTTTATGTCTTTTGATCAGTTTTGGCTTGAAGTTCACTTTGTCAGCAAAGAGCAACGTTCTCTGCTTTTTTCCAGGTTCCTGTTGCATGAAATACTGTTTTCCATCTTTTGAATGAAAAGGAGAAGTTGCAATGAATTCTTCAGAAATTCAGAAGATAATCAATATCTATTTTGAGAAACTATATTCTAATAACAGAAGAAACTGAGATTCTAAGATACATATGAATTACCAAATCTGGATCAAGAAGATACAAAATTCTAAATAACTCAATATCAGTCAATGAAATTGAAGATATAATTTAAAAATTATCAAAAAGGAAAAGACTGGACCATGATGGGTTCACTTCTGAATTCTATAAGAAATTGAAAAAAGATTCAATGCCATTATTCCTCAAACTGTTTAATGAAATTGAAAGAGAAGCAATACTATCAAATTCATTCCTGGAAGTGTTAACAAAATCCAGAGAAGGATCTGATCAGGAAAAGAGAACTATAGGCTAATTTTCCTATTGAGCATAAATGAAAAAATCTCCACAAGATATTGGCAAACAGAATGCAGCAAATCATCAATAAGATTATACACCATGACAAGGCAGGATTCATCCCAGGGATTCAGGGATGGTTTGACATATACAAATCAATAAATGTAATACACCATATCAACAGACCCAAAGACAAGAATCACACTATTATTTCAATGGATGTAGAAAAAGCATTTGAAAAGTCCAACACCTATTCATGATAAAGACCCTACTGAAAATTTGATAAAAGCCAACTATGACAAACCAACAACCAACATCATACTAAATGGTCAAAAACTAAATGCTTTCACTCTGAAATCAGAGACAAGACAAAGACATTCACTATAACTACTCCTATTCAGTATAGTTCTGAAGACATTAGCCAGACCAGTAGGCAAGAGAAAGGTATAAAAGGAATAAAAATAAGAACAGAAGTTAAATTATCATCATTGCACATGACATGATACTCTTCATAGTATACCTCCAAAGCTTCTAGATTTAATAATAGTATTTAATAACATAGCTAAATACAAAGTCTGTACTCAAAAATAAATAGCATTCTTGTGCACAACTAACAAAATCATTGAGAGAAAAATTAGGGAAAACACAATTTTTGTAATAATATCAAATAAAATGAAATACTTAGGAGTTAGTAGAGCAAAGGATGTGAAAGTACTCCGAGAAAGGAGATCAAAGAAGATATTAGAAAATGAAAATATATTCCCAGTTCTTGGTTAGGAAGAACTAGTAGAGTGAAAATTGCCATATTTCTAAAACTGTTATACATATTTGATGCAATCCAAATCAAAACACCAACATCATACCTCACAGAATTAGAGAAAAAAATTCTAAAAGTTATACAGAACCCAAAGAGACATAAAATAGCAAATTAAACTTTGGGCAACTAGGATAAGGCAGAAGACATCACAATCCCTGACTTGAAATTATATTATAGAGCTACTGTGATAAAAACAGCATGGTACTGGCAAAAAAAAAACCCCACAAAAACAAAAAAAACATGCTCAGCCAACTTTTCTTTGACAAAAGGATTGAACATGTTCACTTCAATGATGCTGGAAGAAAACTAGCTTTCCACATGCAAAGACTAAAATTAGATCCATGTCTCTCACCTTACACTAAACTAAAATCAAGATGAATCAAAGGTCTAAGTATTGTCAGAAAGACTAAATCTGCTGGAAGATAGAATAGGTAAAACTGTTGAAAGACATAGATGTGGGCATATTTTATAAACAAAAGCCCTAATTACACCAGAAATATTGCAAACAATCAACAACTGGGATCTCATCCTATGAAAAAGCTTTTTTCACAGCAAAGTAATCATAAACCGAGTGAAAAGACAACCCACAGTGTGGGAAGAAATTTATCCAGCTGTTCCTCTGACAAAGGACTAAAATCTAGAATATAAAAAGAACTAAAAAAATTGAACCTCCTAAATTTAAAGACCCATTCCACAAATGGGCATCCTCAGATAAAGAAGCAGGAACAGTAAATAAATGTATGAAAAATGTTTAGCATCACAGTCATTGAGAAATGCAAATGAAAACAATACTGAGATTGCAACTACTTACAGAAGCAATGGCTTCTATCAAGAAATCAACCAATAAAAAATGTTGGGGCTGTAAAGAAAAAGGAAATCTGCTGATGGTGGGAGTGTAGGCCAGTGCAATCAAAATCAGTGTGGAAATTCCTCAAAAAATTAAAAAAAGAGCTTCATTTTGACTGAGTTATTCTCTTCTTGGTATATTCCTGAAAAAATTAAAAACATCATAGTAGCACAGTTTATAACAGCTAAATCTTGGAAATAGTCTAAATACCCATCACCTGATGAATGGATAAAGAAGACGTGTTTTTTTGTTTGTTTGTTTTGTTTTTTACACAATAGAGTGCTACTCTGCCATAAAGAAGGCTACACTTGAGACATTTCTAGGTAAATGTATGCACCTTGACCCCATACTCTTAAGTGAAATAAAAATTGCCTTTTTTTCTCTGGTGTGAGAAAGTGAAAGTGTAAGTAAGTACCAAAATGTATAACAGATATTGTGAAATAGAAAGAAAATAATCAAATGGGAAGGGACACAAGGGAGGGAAGAGAGGGATAGGAAGGAAGGGGAAAATGAGACAAGAAAGAAAAGTGGAAACAAAGCTTTTGTGAGTAAGGAGGGAGAGAGGGGTTGAAGGGACAGTAGGGGAATTGGGAAAAAAGAATCAAGATGTGTTATGTACAAGCACAAGTTGCCTACAATGAATGTGATCATCATGTATCTATAAATGTACCAAAAATAAACTTGATAAATTTTGAAAGGAATTTTCTTTAACATTCATAAATACATAGGTCTATTTCTGTACTCTCATTTGCTTCATTGCCTAAATATCCTAGGCTAAGTCTTAATCCGTATTTCTACTGCTTCAATTATACATATCTGAAGTGAAGTTGTCTAAGTTCAACAATCAGTTTTGTCCTATCTACTGAGTTTTACTTGATTGTTATTTGATTTTTCCAATTATGTAATTGTGTAACCATACAATTTGTATTTTGTTAAAAGGTTTTTGTCATATTTTTATCTGTTTCCTCACTTTTACAGTTTTTTTCTCTGATTCTTTGAACATACTTATAAGGGAAGGTGTGAAACCTTTGCTTTTTATATCCAACAGCTGCGTCTATTCAGAATGTTTTAGTTGACTGCCTTTCATCCTGTGTATGGGTCACACCTCCTTATTTATCTATGTGTCCACTTGCTTACTTATTGCATGTCTCACAACTTTTCATTGGTAAGTGAACTCTGTAATAATATATTATAATGACTGTGAATTCTGTTGCTTGCTTGAGAAGAAAGTTGTGCTCTTATTCATTTAATCAATTCATTTGTCCGGACCAAGCTGAACAATGATCTCCCATACACTCTAAATTGGTTAGTTGTCAAATTTGCTCTCAAGGGTTCCCTCCAGTGTACTTGTGGCAGGTCTCCTCAGCCAACGTCTTGTGTGTGTTCGTAACTGGTGGCCAGCCAAGGACTTAGGTAAATGTCACGCTCTGTCCTAACCTGGTTCAAACATAGGACATTGCTGATCACCTCAACCTGGGGCAATTCATGTTCCTCTCCACTGTTTTCCTTCTCATTTTGGTCACAATCCTCCATTATTTGCTCTCTAAAGTTGGAAAAAATATTTTCTCCAGCTTAGTAGTTGCTAAGACAAGACCATAAACCTTGATCTTGCTTATATCATTGTAGCCCAGAGGAGAGCTATTTAAATTAGTTTACGTACAGGTTCCATTACACTCTTTGATAATTTTTTGGGGGGACTTTATTTATTTTTATGTTAGATCTTCTTTGCCCATAATTGGTTTTAACCACTTTCTCACTGGCTCATTTTAGCTTTATCTCATTATTTTCATTTATTTGTTAATGTGTCTCTATATAATTCCCCTCATTGCAATCTTATTTGATTCTATTTTTGCTTAATTATCCTTCATTTTGGTCCTTGGGCATGCTTTCTTCTTTAATCTGTTTGTTGCAATCAACTTATTCCCTTTCTTGCTGCTTTATTTATTTCTGTTCTTCAATTTTGGGCTTATTATATATATATATATTATCTTCAAATGCTTGCTTTAAGATATTTCCTTCTGCTTAAGTTCTGTGTTGTCTTTCTCTCTGCTTTAAACTTATTTATTGGAGAACTTTCATAATGCTTCCACTTAGCATTTTCTGTTTTGATCTAAAGTTTTGTGTCATAATTTCTTTTTCTGCTTTAAATTTACTTTTTGGGAAGTGTTTCATCTAACTTACTGTTTACCCTTTTCAGTTTTTATTTTATAGTAGATTTATATGGAAATAGGCTAATTTTATTCTTTGCATTTCGTAAAAAGTGTTCTTTGTTCAAAAGCATTTTTTTTTGGTTTAATGAAGTTACTTTTAATGGATAAATCTTATGTAGGAAGAGCTGTGGGAGCAGAAGATTCACAGACTTTGTTTTCATTTCTTCAAGAGCCTTATTTTTTACTTTAATTTGTCTTGACCTTCACCAGAGCAGTCTATCATGATATATCCCCCTTCTTTGTTCCTTCTTTCCCTTACAAATAATATGTGTTCAAGACTTTTACTGCAGCCACATGTATTTTCCTATCTTCTAATTGTAGCCATCACTTTCTGCTCTCCAGTTTTCAGACATCTGCGTGGATTGGAAGTTTGTTTCTGGAGTGATTTTGCATTTACCTCATGTGTGGACCTTTTCTGCTTTCTGCCCTATATCTAGAGGCTTAGCCCTGTTCCCTACATGCAGAATTTCGAAGTGATAGAAGACTGATAGTTGCTTTGTTTCCCTTTAATATGGATTTCTCTATGCAAGGAAGATTAAGAGCTGTTAGTGTTACCTGTTTCCTAAAAATGCAAAAGCTGTGTTTTATGTGGCTTGTTCTGTACTTCTTTATTTATTTGTATGTTTTTCTGCAGGTTATTAGGACTAATTCTGACTTAGATGGACATTTTTTGTAGTAGGTCTGACTTTATCTTCCTTGTATACTTGGAATTTTCTACAATAAATATTTATAAATTTTATAATAAAAAATCAGATATTTCTTCAACTTTCAACAAGATTGAATTACCTAGATAAAATAAATGAATAGTATGTAAATTAGAAGTCATTAAATAATCACAAGTAGAACATACAGACTTTTGCAATAATGTCAAATGTGAGAGAAATTTAAAGTTAAAGATCAAAGTTTTTTTTCTTCTAGTCCTATGCTATCTGATGTTTTAATCAACAACTGGTTTAAAAGGTATTTGTGTAAGAGTTTGAAATGATAAAACTTGGAAAATGTACCAATAGTTTTGATTACAGTAAAACATTCAAAAAATAATTTTAAGAAGGTGGAAAAATGGATTAAAATCTACCAAACAAATTTAGCACAATATATTTAGATTACTACAGGTAAAAGAGAAAAATCAATTGCATACACTTAAACTATGATGAGCCTGGCTGTTAGGAATTCATGTGAAAAAGAACTGACTTTGCTGGTGAACTGTGAACATAATGTAAATCAACATCTGCCGAATGCTGTATTAGGTTTTGCTGTTAGGCTATTGTTCACAAAAAGCCGAATGCTGTATTAGGTTTTGCTGTTAGGCTATTGTTGACGGAGGACATATGAAGTACATTTTAGTATGGATTTTGCCAGAATACACAAAGATTTTGAAGCTAGGCCATTTAAAATATAATGATTGTAATTTGCTAAATTTAGTTCACAGAGGAGGTTGTTTATGTTATCTGAAAAGGAATAGATTAATGCGCTTTTGGCTCCTGAGGGTAAGCCTAGGATTAATGGCTGGAGATAATTAGGATACTTGATTTATGCTTAGTATAAGAAGACATTGCTAAATAGCTCAGAAACCCACTCAACACCAGTCACACTTGGCGGTGAAGTCCATGATCCCCATCCCTGTAGACTGCCCTGCAGTTGCTGTTTATTGTTTATGTAGAGCAAATACCTGCTCCATCTGGGAGCTTGCACAGAGATGCCTTCTAAAATCTTCATCAATTTTGAAATTACTTAAGTTGATAACACTAGATTTACATAAAATAGAGAGTAAAATAAATGTATTTGTATATGTGACCATAGACCCGGAACTGGTAGGGAGACACTACTTTCCTCCTTATTCTCCAATTATAGAAACCACCATGCTGAGGTTTATTAGAGGCTGAGAAAGTTAATCATAGAATAAATGGGATAGTGTGCTCTGTGCTCCAGCTCTGCCCTAGCCTGGAAGCTGCTGCATGTGGAGAGGTTATATGCATACAGAACACACTCTTTCCCCCAGAAGAACATACAGTCAAACTTAAATGGTAGCAGATGTCAATATGGACCTGGTTAAAGAAAGATGCCATGCCTGGTGTTTACAAGCCACTTAAAGAAGAAATCTTCAAAATGTCTCTCTGAGGTACTGGGTGACTTCAGAAATTCTGTAAATTATCAACAGACATAACTAGAGTTCTACGAACTTTTGGCTTGGTCTCAACTTTTACTAGTAGAAAAAATTGAAAATGTTATGCAACTGATTGTCAAAAACTATGAAACAGCCGAGATTTCACTCCACTCTCAAACTAGGAAATTTCCAGTCAGAGTTTCATGGTTGTTGCCAGGACACATAGGAAATCAGGACTGCAGACAAAAGGCTGTTAGTTTCAGCAGTAGCTGTAGCCAGGATACCATCCTTTTCTTGTCCTGGAACTCCTATCTAACATGGCACAGGTGATGTGAAGAGGATCAGGTGACACCTGTACACGCAGGGCGTTGAAGTAGGAGAGAGAGAGACAGAACTGAGCTTGGAAAACATGGATCTTTTACTCTGGATTCAAAACAAAGTTTCCTTGATCTCTTGCCAAAGATACTGTTTCTATGTCACAGAGCCATTTGCTATGGAAACATTCTTGCAAATATACCTTGGAACAAAAATTCAGTACTTCTGCTGTAAGATCTACAAATACATGAGATACTTATCAAGAATTATCTCCCAACAGTGGAGTTTCATAACTAATATAATGAATCCAGTATTTCCCCAAAAATCAGAGACAAAGAAGAATGACCCAGGATGTCAAAGAAGGAAAAGGCACTGACCAAACAAATATATATATATATATATATATATATGTATTACACTCATTGTTAGGAATGGGACTGATTTTTAGGAAGAAGAAATTAGACTTTATAAACACAAACATGTTGATAGTACTTTAATTATTTCGCATCTTTGTCTCAATTTTTACTATTATTTTTCTATTTCCATATACATGTATGTTAATGAAGTTGCCCAGTTATGGACATCAAAGTGTTTTTTGTTAATCTTGCCTCCCATCAATTCTAAAGTTCAGATCCCTACTTATTATTCTGGTATCAGGCTTAACCTGCTGGACTCATCTTTACTAATAGTTCCCACCAGAACTTTCATGCCAAGAGTAAGGAAAATTGGTGGAAATGCTGTGATTTTTAGGTTTTATTGCACAAGGGGATCACTTTAAGGCTTTTATATGTATATATGTGTTATCTATTTATTTATAGATAGTTGGATATTTTGACCAATCTACCAATTAACTGATGCATGTATAGCTGATTCTGGGCACCAAATCCCAGGATTCTGTTTCAATATTTATAGGTTAAGTGGCTGTACATTTAAAACCAACAAATGAGGTGATTCTCATGCAACTGTGTTGGAACAGCTAGAGAACTAGTGCATAAGTGGGGGTCATCCTATCAAGCTTTAGTGGGTTGCATATTTCAAAGCACATTGAAACAGTGAGGCACTAAGTGAAAGGAAGGACTCTGACATATTATAAGTATTTACAGATTATGTGTGTGCAGATGACTGTGTGTCTGTATTATTGCACAGATATTGTGGAAGTGCATTAACAGAAAGTATAAGGCCGAGGCAAGACTCCAGAAGGCTGCCAATTACACATGATAACTAGCTGTTGTTTGATGGTGGTGGGAGGTACCTGAAGTCAAGTTCCCAATAATTAGTGCAGTTGCTGGCACAAGGTAAGTCATTCTGACATAGGTAGTGTAGGTTTTTTGTATCCAAAATTGCCATTGGAAAGTTAGAATAAATTTCACTATTTCTTTTTCTCAAAACTTGGTGTGCAATATCACCTATCAGTTTTGTACACATTCCAATCAGATTTGTGGTACAAGTTGAGCAGGGATCAGAACAAAGTATTGATTGATCTTACTCCCTTTATACGTGAAGGACTCAGAGACCTTTAGTTGGGGACCTCCGTGATGCAGTTAAGGCTTTGTTTACCAACATTTTAACACAAGGCACTGTGGCTGCTGGTTTTGGAGGTCTAAGAGTGACCAAAAGCAACAATAACAATGAAGTGTAAGCAGTGAGATATACTTTCCATGATTGTTCACTTGGTATTCTGCCGTTTGTGCACTGTTGTAGAGAATAATCATGAGAAATTCCTTTCAAGCAATGCTTTAATATTCATTAGAGTTAGCATGTGTTCTATAGTAAGTGATAAAATATAAAGAGGTCTATAAAATATATAAATACATTGCCATATTTTCTTGCAGATATTTTATATTCGAATAGAAATTAATTTTAAAAAATCTGTTCTTGATTTACCAAAAGGGGGCCAAGTATGCAGAATGAAAAGGTGGATACTTTAAAAAAAATTTATTTACCTTTTCTCAATATATTATGAAATTTTAAACATAGAGAAGCACAGCTATGTACAATAAATACTCATCCAAATGCCATGTAGTTCCCATAATTAAATTTGTACATTTGTTTTTGCATATGACTCTCTATTACTGTACCATTGTCTATGTGCAAATCCATCAAAATTTATTGATGCCTTTTAAAGTAGGTTGCACATTGTGAACAAATATTAAAGGCACAGAAAAATTACCAGTGATATTCTGGGACTGCATAGAAACTGACTAAATTACCCTGGAGAAACATCTAGGATGATGAAAATATCCTTATATATTGACTTTACTATGCATTATTTGATTATGCATTTTTGAAAATTTTGTGTAGTTGTACAGTTAAAAGGGCGCATTTATATGTAAATAAATTCTACAACAGTGATGCAGACTTTGTAACATGGGAAGAGAAGCAACAACTGCACTGGCAGCATTTGTCTGGTATAACTGTTTGGGGACTTTGGATTCTATTGGAGAGCTTTACATTCAAGGGACAGATTGGATGGGATATTTCAGGTTTGAGGGTGAAGATCAGATCTTAGCTCATCGGCAGCTTCTCATCTCCACCTGTAGCTGCATGGCATGGAGTTGTGCATTGTTCCTAAAGAAGCCTGCAAGTGGCCTTCAGGAGTCACAGTGGACAGAATCTATTCTCCAAATATGTGAAAATAATGCCTGACAGCTGACTGCTGCTGCTGGCCACCTCAGTCCAGGCACAGATACAGGCAGGAATTGGTACACACACCTCTCATTGTTATGAGCCCTTCTTCCACTGGCACAAACAACCATCAGGTTTTTTTTTTTTTTTTTTAGTCAGTACTGGGAATTGAACTCACGACCGTGTGCTTGCAAGGCAGGCACTTATGCCACTGAGCTAAATCCAGAGCCCAACCATCAGGTTTTTAAAAGGGATTTTGCTATTTTTAAATCTCCCTATCATGTTTCCTCTTTTAGGGGCTATGAACTGAAGAATATAACATTAAAAATGATCACATACACAGGGAAAATTAGAAGTCACTACTTGTGCCAATGGAAAGGCAAAAACTAGAAAAATGTCGCAGAACATCTTAAATCTACATTTCAGGATCATCCTTAGGATGTAAACAGCCTGCAAGGATGGAGGGGGAACAGTACCCAACAAAGTAAAGAGAGAGAAAGCTTTCAGGTAAGGGAGAATGTCTGACTCCTAGAACTACCACATTGTTAGAATCAGAGGTCTAATTTTCAACAAAATAGCAGAATGCAATGCCTACAAAGAAACATATAATTTGTTCCACCACTGAAAGGAAAAGACTAAACCAACCAAATCTTCCTGAAGAAAGACTTGATGGCTTATCTCTTGGCAAGAATCAACTGTTTAAGAGATGCTAAAGAACTAAAGGAAAATACAGAGAAAGTCACAAAAATGAATGTGAACAAGGTGGAAATAAAGAGAAAAAAGAAAACAATACGAATTCTGAAGCTGAAAAATACAATAACTGAAGTGAAAATTTCACTAGAGGGTAATCCAAGGCAGATTTGAACTGACAGAAGGAAAAATCGGTGAGCTTGACCATAAAGCAGTTGAAATTATTGAGTCTAAGGAAACAAAAAGAAGTTAGAAAAGAAAAATTAAAACAATATACACACTGAGGGAGGGGGAGAGAAGAGGATAAGTATTTGATGAAATAGTGATTGAAAACCACTTTTCATAAAAAATGTAAATATTCAAGGAGTTCAAATGTTGTGAGAAGGATGAACTCATACTGAGATATGTGATCATCACACTGTTGGAAATCAGAGCCAAGTGAGACTCTTGACAGCATCAAGAGAGGTGATTGATAAACAAGAGATTCTTCATAAGTGGATCATGAGATTTCTCCTTTTGGAGGCCATAAGGAGTGGACCATGTATTCCAAGTAGTAAAAGAAAAAACAAAAATAAAACCAAAACAAATACACTAAGTAAGAATTATATGCCGTGTAAAACTCTCCTTTAAAGGGTGGGAGATAAAACCTGAGGGATAGTGTGACCAGTAGACCTAATTCTGAAAGTCATCCTAAAGGCAATGACATTACATATAACTCAAAACTATATGAAACAACAAACTCTCAGTAAAGGTAAATGTAGCAGCAACCATAAAGGTTAACTTTATTGTAAAAACTGTTTATAACAGTATTTTTGGTTTATTACATGATTCAGGAATCAAATGTATTAAAAACATAAGTCTAAAAGCCAGTATTATTGTACCTGTAGCTTATAATTCCAAATTTTATAACTTATCATTCTCTTAAGTTATGTAAAAGTTGCCTTTAAGTTATTAAATGTCAACCTTATGGTGACCACAAAGAACAGGTAAAGCATATGTACAAATGGGATATGAATGAAATTTAAATCTTTTGTTAAAATCATCAGATGAACACAAAAGAAGGTAATAATAGAGGAAATGAGGGACTAAATAAAGACATATGACATACAGCATATAGGAAAGAAATAGCAGAGTGCCATTAGCAACTCTTTCCTGATAGTAATTACATTATGTATAAACCCCCTAATTAAAAGACAAAAAACTGGCAGGAAGAATAAAAAATATGTTCCAACCATATGCTACCTGCAAGGGATTCACTTTAGGTTCATAGATACAAACAAGTTCAGAGTGAAAGGCTCAAAATGATTATTGCATGCAAATATAACCAACAAGCAGCTCTGACTATCAATATCAGACAAAATGTACTCTAATGAAGAACTGTTATAAAAGTAAAGGAACATATTAATATAATCGCAAGAAGAAACAAGTGTTTATGCACCTGATCACAGACCATCAAAATATATGAAAGTGATATATGTGACAACCTGGATAAACATTAAAGACATTATTCTAAGTGAAAAGGTCAATCATTAATAGACAAAGAATTATGAGTCTATATGTGAGATATGATCAGAGTATACAATAATACTATATTAAGACTATTGCAGTAAAAGACACATTTCCATTAATCCCCCTCAAAATATTCCCCCTGACTTCAGGCAAACATCCTATCATCCTTGCTGTCTTGTAAAGCAGTTCTGGAAGTTCTTGAGTGCCTTTTCAAGGTATGATAAAAATAAAATTCAGTGAAAGATGCTCTTGTGTGCCATTCAACAAAAAGTCAGGCCTGTAGAAACATCGTAGTGAGCTGTCCTCTACCTTACTCCTAGTGTTGCAGGCAGCTGAGTTAGTCAGAAATATTATAGGCAGTGAGATAGGGCTGGATACTTGGTGGAGCCAGTGCAGACACCTGGCAGCCCGGGGAGACTGAGGCCTTCTGCTGTGGGCCAGACCTCAAGACAAAAGGCCAAACAAATGCACCCATATCCTGAGGATTGATACCCTAAACAGTTCCCATTCCCCTAGGAAAGAGCCAGTGCTCCTTAAATAAGAATGCCCGCTTTCTACATGACTCGCTTCCCCATTTGTCCCTAATGTAATCAATTTTACCTGAACTATTGATCTTATTGGCTAACTATAGTTATGTTCCACCTTGTGCCCATCTGCCTTGTGAGCTCCCACTCTTCCCCCACCTCGAACCCATGGTTTTACTCTATAAAAGTCCCTGGAAAGACAGAGTCCTTGGTAACCCACTCGGGACTCCTGTCTCTCTCCAGACAGAAGCTTTCTTTCTCTCAATAAATATATTCTGCTCTTACCTCCATTGTTCCTAAAATTCATTCTTCAATTTTAGAGAGCACGAACTCAGGGATATGGTAGGTTGGGAATTTCATTCCCCTATATCACTAGGACCTGGCACTATGTGACTTCTGCTCTGCCCCAAGTCAAAATAACCATGCAAGGTAAATGCTCTTCATTGATTCTAGATACTGAGGCACCAACGAGAGCATAGCAAAAGCCCTGGAAGAGGACTTTCAGAGTTGCTTCACAAAAGGTAGGAATGATGGGAGAAGTGTTCAAAGTGAAGTGGCGACTTTTGGTTGTTTTGTTTTTTTTTTTTTTTTTGGTACCAGGGATCCAACTCACAACCTCATGCTTGCCAGGCAGGCACTTATGCTGCTGAGCTAAATCCCGAGCCCCAGACTTTGAGGTATTAATAGCAATTATCTTTTAGTGTAATTTTAATTTTTTTTATTTTTAAAGAGAGCAAAACAAATCAGAACAAAACAATGAAAGCAACACAAAATTTCTATACAAGACAACAAGAAACCAACAGTGGATAAGATGTCTCTTGTTTTATTCAAAATAGTTATTCATATCTTCACACACAATGAATTCAAACAAAACAAAGTAGTATATAACCAATCAAAACAAAAGAATGAAAGCGTTACAGGCCTTCAAAACCAGACAATAGGAAAATGAACAATTGCTACCATAATGTCTCTTGTTCTCTTCAAAATAGCTGTCCATACCTTCACACAGATTGAAATCAAATAATAGAAAACAGACTAAAACCTATCAAAACAAGAATAAAAGTATTACTGGACTTCAAAACAAGATGATAGGAAATCAGTAATGATTACCATAATGTCTCATTTTCCTCAAAGTAGCTGTTGATACCATCACACATAATAAAATCAATTCTTATAAACTCTTTAGAGGAAGATCTAGACATGTATAAGCCTCTACATATATGTCTATCCTTTCTGCATTTGAGAGAAAAACAGAACAAAATATAAGAAAAACAAGAAAGAAAAGAAACAAATAAATAACAATAACAAAGAGCCCCAAAGAGTGACAATATAGGCTTTCAAAACAAGGTGGTAGGAAAATAACTAAGATTGTTATTTTGCATAGTTATCTTCAAAAGTGTTATCAGATTATCAGATATAAAGATGCAAAAATTGATCTAATCCTATGATTGCTAGCTGTTTTGTTCTAAGAACTAATAGAATTAGTAGTGCAATCATCTTAGCTATCTTGAGTGTATATACACAAATTTCTATCTGTTTTTTATTTTCTCCTTTCCCCTGTTATTTTTTCCTTTTTGAGTAGTTTCTTACCCTTTCACAATATTTACTGAAAATTTTGTATCTTATTTACTCTTTTTGTTTTTTACCATAGAGAGACAATATATTTACACGTGAGTTTGATTTATTTCACTTATAAATATAGTCTCAAGACTCATCCATTTACCTATAAAAGCCTCAATATGGTCCTTCTTTATAGCTGAGTAGTATTCCATTGTATAAAAATACCATTCCTCAGTTGATGGGCATTTAGGTTGTTTCCAAGATCTGGCCATTACAAAATGTGCTGCTATAAACATGGGTGCACCCACATCACTGTGATAGGATGTTTTCAGTTCTTCTGGGAATATGCCCAGAAGTAGAATAGCTGGTTCAAATGGGTTTTCCTTTCTGAGGAACCTCCAAACTGATTTCCTCAGTGGTTGCACCAGTCTACAGTCCCACTAACAATGCAGAAGAGTTCCTTTTCCCCCATATCCTCTCCAGAAGAGGTAGTTGGTAGTTTTCTAGATCCTGACCATTCTTTCTAGAGTGAGATGAAATCTCACTGTGGTTTTAATGTACATTTCTTTAATGACAAACGATGCTGAACGTTTTTCCATGTATTTATTTTCCATTTGTATTTCTTCATCTGGGAACTGTGTATTCATCTCAGATGCCCATTTTTAGATTGGGTCTTTGAATTTTGGGGGCCTGATTTTTTAAAATTCTTTGTATGTTCTAGACAGAAGTCCTTTGTCTGAAGGACAGTTGACTAAGATTTATTGCCAATTTGTGAGTTTTGTTTGCACTCTGTTGGAGATTTCTTTTGACATACAAAAACTCTTTAATAAGACAAGATCCCAATTATTGATTCTGGGAAGTGTTTCCCATGCAGTTTGATTTTTGTTCATGAATTCTTTGCCTACCCCTATGTCTTCAAGATTTCTACTTACTTTGTATTCCAGCAGATTTAGTGCTTCTGTTTTAATATCTGGATCTTTGATCCACTTTGACTTTAGTTTAGTGCATAGTGACAGGCATGGGTCTAGTTTTAGTTTTTGGCAGATGGAGAGCCAGTATTTCCAGCTATCTTTCTTCCAGTGAATGTGTTCAGCCCCTTTGTCAAAGATCAGGTGGGTGAGTGTGTTTGTAGTTGTGGTTGTATCTTATTATCTATTCCACTGATCTTTAGGTCTGTTTTTATTCCAGTACTATGTTGATTTTATTACAGCAGCTTTGTAGCATAACTTCAAATGAGGGATTGGGATGCCTCCTGCCTTGCCCAGAATTGCCTTTGTTATTCTAGATCTCTGGTTCCAGATGAATTTTAGGAATAATTTCTCTAGATATGTGAGGTATGCTAATGGTATTTTGATTGGAGTTACATTAAATCTGTATAACAATTTTGGGAGAATGGCCATTGTCACAAGTTTGTTCTTCCTATCTCTGAACAAGAGATGACTTTCCATTTTCTGAGATCCTTTTACTGTAATTTTTAAAAAATAAGCACCACCCTAGTTTTTTATCACACTGCATTTATAGGACAGTCACATCTGCATTTATAGGACATCACAGTAGTAAAAAATCATAGACACAGAAAGAATGGTGCTTGTCAGGAGCTGGAGCTCCAAGGAAATAGGAATAAAGTTTCAGTTTAGCAGGATGGAAGGTGTTCTGGAGATAAATGATGATGTTATTGAATTGTACACTTAAAATGATCAAATGATAAATTTGTGTTGTGTATTTTACTACAATAAAAAACAAAAACAAATGATAGAGAAAATTGGATCAAAATTGGAAATAAAGAAGGAAAACAACTTTTCTAAAAGTAATGCTCTAACAGGAGCAGGAAAACTGGGGAGATGATTGGAATTAAAATGGGATAAATTTGTTTCCCTCACAAGGGAGAAATAATTGCATTTTTGAATGTCAATGAGTATGATCCAGTGGAAAGGCTGATTCAGGACAAAGGAAAAAGAATTCCTGAGATTCCTGGAGTAGGCAAAAGATGGCTCAAAGTATTGCCAAGTGAGTTGGACTTAGATAGCAGTAAAAATATTTACCTAGCAGAGCCCAACAATAGCAGTAGCTGTGACACTTTTTACATGTGAGGCATTATTCAAAGATATAGGTATTGATATGGACACAGATGTTGCCTTATAACCGCAAATCTTGTGCCTTGTTTACATAGAAGGAAACTAAAGCTCATAGTTTCTCAGAATTTTCTCACTTTCAGAATAGAGCCAACTATAAATCTGATCAGGAAAACAAAGCTTTGGCAGTTCCATGACCTTGTCCAAGATCACAGAACTATGTAGAGCTAGGCATATTGGATTGCCAAGACAAAGCTCTTCCCGGAAACCCACGTTGCCTTGCTTCTAAGAACAGCCCTAACGCGGGAGCAAATCCTCGCTTCCTATGCTGGCGTGGACAGGTTTGGTTGGTGTAACACGGAAACCAGAAAGTCTGCGTGAGCTCCCTTTGATCCTTTCCAGCTGCAAGCCCTACAGCGGGCTATTTGATTTCTATCTGAAAATCAGAAGCAGTACTTACCACTGGTACATATTGTGAGGATTAAATTATTTACAGTAGTTTTTTGCACATAGTAAACAGTCACATGTTAGCATTTTTCATTTCTAAGCATACCTTCCCAGGGATCACAATTAATTATCTCATTCCTGCAAGGCATGGCTAGCAAAAGCCTTACTGAATCTTCACAAAGACTTACAATGGCTCAATGGATGAGTTTCAGTTTATCTCAGCTTTTGGATTTTCACCTTTTCCTGGACCAGTGCTACTGCAAGCAGGTAGTATCTCTCCTAATGAGGGTCAGCAGCAGCAAGCTGCAGCTCCCGGGCAGCTGTGTGATCTCGAGGATGGAGTCTCACATTGAGCTGCGAGATTCAGAAAGTTAGGCATGCCGAAGGCATTTGCAGCTCATTGCATTTTCAGTTTATCTTGGGTTTATCATGATGTGATCCCCTCCCAAACAGGTGCACACAAACCCTCAGTGCCTTACAGTAGGAGACATGAGATCTAAAAATGAGTCGCAGAGAACTGTAGAGGACATATAAACTCAAACACACACACAGACATGTGCACACATAGGTAAGCACAGCTACATGATTTTAAATTTGAAAAAAAATTTATATCACTAAATGCAATGTCTCTCAGCTCCCCTCTACCCTTCTTAGTGGACTCTTAGTACATGATGGGACAAGTGAAATAAAAGTGCCAGTAACTCCCCTATTGCCCAGTCCATGCTTGACAACTTTTGTTTTTTGTTTTGTTTTGAGGGGGCTGGAGATTTTGCTCAGTGGCATAAGCACCTGCCTTGTTTTGTTTAGAGACAGAATCTCACTATATAGCCCAGACTGGCTTTGAACTCATTATGTACCCAGAGTTGCCTCAGACTACCTGTAATTCGCCTTAGCCTCCTGCGTGCTGGGATGACAGGCGTGCACCACCACACCTGGTTTGTGCTGGGCAGCTGATAAATATTTAATGAAGACACATAATAGAATCCAGAGTACCAGGCATGAAGGGCACACTGGTCTGTGTGCCTGAGAAAGTGTCTCACCTCCTTCCCGAGTGCTGCATCCTTCAAACAGTGCTGGGTGCTGACCCTGTCTAAATATCAGCCTTCCTGCTGGAGGTGCACAAGCAGTAGGCAGAGACAGAGCCACTCATTATTTTCTGGAAACTGCATTAGTACAGGAAGTGAATGATGCATTATAAGCTGCTAAAGAACCTTTCTTTAATTGACTGTTCATAGGCAACTGCTTGTCATCTGGCTTTTGACAAGAGAATATAGTTTTCCAAAGTGGAATCATTTTCCTAGGTAAATGTATCCTGTGCTCTATTCTGCTTCAGCGAAACTGACATAGTTGGTGTTGGATGCCTTCCACATGAAGATTTATCATTTAATTATAACTAAGAACACAGTAAATCCCAGCTGCTTTGAGAAATTACTTACCCGAAATGCAGGATTCTTGGTAAAAGACCAGGAGCTTATTTCTGATCCTCGGACTCAAGATTTTGATTCCGTAAAAGTGACAAATGTTTTGGGCTCTGAGAAAGAGAGAATCTCTAATTATGAAGTATATGATATAATCCAAATTAGAGAAGGGCAAACATGATCTTCCCTGAAAGAGATTTAGTGGTTTGAAGAACAATCATATGAGATAATTCCTCACCTTATGTGCCTAGAATATTTCCTTTACCACCCCAGTTATAATCTACTTCACCCTAGAAGATGTGTCTCTCAATGCCAGGTGACAAACTGCACTACGTAATTACCCTGTTTATGGTGAAAGAAACACAGACAATTCTGGTGTTGGATTTTTCATCTTTTGCTTTCATAACCTCAAAACAGCATTAAAGGGATGGATCTTTCGGGGAGCCTGTTTCATTAAGGGAATTAATTCAATAGTGCAGAGTTTCTGGGCTTTCACCATTTGTTGTAAGTATAGATACCATAGCTGGATTCAGCACTGCAGTCAGTTTTGGGCAAGGAGGAGTTCAGTTCATTTTTACTATGCAGGTTTTTGATTAGTGGTTCTCAGGCACTGCTATACATCTCAGTTTTGGGTGGATCATCTAGAAAGATACCAATGCTTTGTTCCTCACTTTGGGAATTATGGCTTAATCAGTTTGATTTATAGTCAGAGATCCAGGATTATTTTTTAAGCCCCTGAGATGATTCATATTGTGTTAGCTAGCTTTCTGTCACTAAAATGAAATTCCTGAGGTTACTAATGTATAAAGAGCAAAGGTCTCTCTTGGCTCAATTTTGGAGATTCAGGATCAGGAGTGCTCACTGCTTTGGGCCTCTGATGGGGTCACTGAATGGCAGTGAGCACCGAGTAGAGCAAACTGCTTCCCTCCTGGACAGGAAGCAAAATAGAAAAGCAGAAATTATGAGCAGGGTGCTGCACACTTGTGACCCCAGCTTTCTGGAAGGCTAAGGCAGGAGGAGGCAAGCTCAGCCTGGGTGATGCAGTGCCTTTGTGAGACCCTGCCCTTCTCTCCCATCCCCAAAAGGGATCCAATGATGCACTGAGTTCCATCCCCAGTACTGATGAAATCAAGAAGAAAAAGATGAAAAGACAAGGGTTTCACAATATCCTTCAAGACGCAAAGTTCTACAATGTCCTGTTAGGTTCTGCCTTCCAAAATTTCCAATTTCCATCACCTCTCATTAGCATTACATGCTGAGCCCCAAGGCTTTACTACCTAGACTTTGGGTGATATCAATATTCACACTGTAGCATGCATACACATGCACGCACGCATGCACGCACGTGCACACACACACACACATACACACACACACACTTACTTCCCAGTGATAAGATTTTGCAAGTCAATGTTGAGTCATTAGCTAGAAGAATCTTAAAGAGCAGGCCACTTCAGTAAAGATGAAGTTGACTCCAGCTCGCTCAAGATTTGACTGCTGTATTTTATTTCTGCAAATGACTCCAAACTTTGGGCTCTAATGATGTCTTTCTTTCCTTTGCCACTTTAGTTAAGAGAAAGAAGAAAGCAGTACCCTGAACATACTAATGTCTGGGTTCCTTCATGTGTCCTTGTTCTTTCAGTTCTCTGTTTCATATTCTTGGAGAGATTTATGATATATCTCATATCTTTACAAAATTCCTGATTCTACCACTATGTTCTTCTTTGTTCCTCTTAAAACTTATCAACACTTCTAATTCTTCCCCTCACATTTTGCCTTAATTTCTCCTGACCAGGTCCTCATCTCTTCTAGCTTCATCAAGCTGTTCTCACAGGACCATTTATAAAATACAGTAGAATATTCTTAGTGACTTTCTAACTTGACTTACTAGCAGCATTTGACAGATTTGGTTATTCTGTCACCTCTTCCTCTATTCTTAAATAAGGTATTCTCTTTGAGGGAAGGAAGTTGTCTTAGTCACTTTTTTCATTGTTGGGACAAAATACTCAAAACCCAAAGTTAAAGGAGGAAAGATTTATTTAGCTCACAATTTGTAGAGGTTTCACTCCATAGTCAACTGGCTCCAAGACAGGGTGGCATTCATGGTGGCAGAGGACAGCAAAAACAGAGAGAGCAAAAGGGAGAAACAAGCCTCTTTCTGACCCTTTTATCTAGAATTAGAGTGGTGCCAAGCTAATCAGTGTATTGATCCAGCAATCACCCACCTTGAATTCCTACACCCTTAGTCCCCACATTAGACCATAAATCAGTCACTGACTCAGCTGCCTCTGAAAAGTCCACCCCACCATGACCCCATAAAACTTTGGGGTGGGGTCATCCATACACCAACCATAAAAGGGTGAGACAAGATTTGCTATGTATCCCAAGCTGGCCTCAAACTTGTGATCCTCCTGCCTCAGCCTTCCAAGTGGTGGGATTACAGGTGTTTGCCATCATGATTGACTGAAATAAGATACTTCGTGGAGTTTCTCCTTTCCATTAGTCATTCTGTCTTATTCCTGTATTGTGGGTCCATCTGCTTTTCCCTAATTAAGTAGAGTCAATGCACCAAGTGCTCAGTTCTTGGTTCTACCTAAGATGCCACCTGAGGCAGAGAGTTTTACAGAAACTGTCTTGCTATTCCCCTTGTCCTCCAGTCTTTACTCATTTTCTCCCCTGTCTGAAACCCAGCACAAGACAACTTATTTTAGAGTATGGGAGAGGGAGCAGAGCCAAGTAAGTCCAAGGAGGAGGCAGGCTAGCAATAGGTATGGTGTGAGGAAGGGTAACATACCTCTGTGTATTTACAGGGATGAGAGATGACAAGGACCAACTGATGATATGGAAGAAAGGAAAAAATGGTGGTTTGACAGCAAGTAAAAGTTTCTGCATCCTTTCAAAACCTATTATTTTTCATCTTTGTAGAGGGCACCTTGCATGCCCAGGTACCTGGACCCCAAACAGAGAGGTCTCCTCTCAGTTACTTCTGACCTTCATTGGATCCACCCGCAAGACCTACAGGTTCCATCTGATGAAAGAGCATACTCTCACTATGTTCTTGCTTGGTTTAGCACCAACACCTCTTGCTGCCTTATTCCAGTGGTACCTAATAAAATCTCTCTGCTCTCATTGTATTGCCCTGAAATCACTTGCCTACAGAGAAACCAAGTCTTCTTAAAGATCTAAGTAGATTTCTTCTCGGTTTGCTCAGAACTCTCAGGCTCAGCCCCCAGCCATGGTCCTGCAGAGTACGCGCCACCTGCTGTGCAGACGGAAGCTGAGTGGTGCCTCTATCAGTGGACAGGGCTGTTGCCAGACAAAGAACACAGAGACATAAGCATGTTTGCTCTTGTGGCCTTCTAAGTCCCACAACAGATCCTGCCTTCCCCCAGGCTTTCCTTTCCTACCCTTTTCCTTCTTTATCCCTGGAGTGGAGCCATGCAGGTCCTCCTTTTCTTGGATATTCCCATCTTTGCTATATTGTAGGGAGTTTGCACTCACTGACCCTTCACCTACCTGTTCCTCACCTGCATCTGTCCACGTATGACCTCTCATTGCTTTAGGCCTTGGCTTAGCAGTTGTCTCCTGATAGCGGCTTCCTGTGCATAACTTGCACCCTCAACCTGCAGATTTTCTTCTTAATTTGGTTTGCTTTTGGCTTTATAGAATTCATTACATGATGTTATATTGCATCTTTAGGGTATACTGCCCTTTTATCCTTTCACAATCGAAGAAGACTATTGTTTTAGCTCAAGTTTTGTTGTGACCCCAGTCACATGAACAGAACCTGGCATTCAGGGAAGGCTTATGTACAATTCTGAACAAATAGAAGAACTGATAAATGAATGTTGGGTATTTGATTTTACCTGAGCTAAAGGGGCTGTTTATGAACATTTAAGGTGTACCAGTGAAGTTATTTTTAGATACTATACAAATCTGCAGTGTCAGATATCGCTGAGTTCAGTGCAGAAGTCAGAAGAATGACTCTCTGGCAAAGCCCATGTCAGAAAGCAACCCTAAAGCATCCAGTGGCCATGAAATATCTGTGGGCTCTTTGTCCATGGATTCAACCAATCACAGGTTAAAAATATTTGAAAAGAGATTGCTGAACATGTACTCATTATTCCCTAGCAATACAATATAACAAGTATTTGCATAGTATTTAAAGAGTGTTAGGTTACTACAAGTGACCTAGAGATGACTTGCAGTCTATGAGAGAATGAACATAGGTCATAAGCAAGTACTGGGCCATTGTGTAGAGAGGACTTAAGCATCTTTGGATTTTGGTATCCATAGGAGAATGCAAGGTCCTGAAACCAATCCTCCCAGATGCTGAGTGATGACTGCATTTCTTATGATTGGTGGTATCAACAGTTCCCTAAACTCCTCTTCTAGGCACTACCCATAACCCTAAGCTCAGGTAGGGTATGGCATGAAAACTGACGCAGCTATCTTCTGCCTTTAGTCAAACGAAGGAGCACCACATCAGTCCACGAAGTCTTAGAGAAAACAGGCACCAAGCAGAATCTGAGCTTCCAAATCAAAAAGTCTTAGGCACAATCTTGTTGACAGACAAAAGAATTCCAGGTGCAGAGAAAAGGATATTCTAAGAATAAAGCGTCTACCCTAGATGGCATAGCCAGGCAAAGATTCCATGCCAGATAAATAATGCTTAAGAAACAGTGGTTAACCAGGTAAGTTATGCTGACCAGATGATGTGGTGCCTGACACTCATTTTTAAAAAAGCCAGCGGCAGCCAGGAAAATGATGAGGAAAAAGAGAAGAAAGAATTTTGGCTAAAAAGTATAGTTCTGAATCTCCATGACAGTGTGAGTGTACCCATGTGTACTCTTTTTCTCGGTGTTTTATGCTTGCATTCTTCCAAGATTAAAAGCCCAAATAAATACAGAAACAGGTAAAAGACAGAAAGTACATGTTCATGGCGTAACGCCAAACATCTTACCGTTCATGTTAGTTGTCTAGTGTTATATTTCTAATGAAAATGCCCCGTAAATGCATTGAAAGAGTAAAGCTCTCTTTCTCTTTTGAATAATGAGTCTTCCTTGAGAAACATGTTTGCATGTTTTAACTACATGACTCTGAAGTGCACCCGGTCCATCTTTCTTTCGACTGCTTCAAAGCTGTGCTTCTGAACACATCTAGACTCCCTAGGGAGATTTCCCCACAATGAAGCACGGGCTCTGATGGAGTGAGGCAGAGCGGGCACCGAAGGATCAATCTGTCATGGTTCTGGGGCCTAAGGTGCCTTTTCTGCCTCCACATTCCGATGCTAAATGCTCCCAGCTGCAGCCATTGGCAACAATTGAGGACTGGCTGTGATACCCAGTGGAGCCTCCCCAGGCAGCCTGTGCAGGGTACATTCCCATAACCTGTGTTCCCACACTTCCGTGGCTGGTGTTTATATGAAGCAGGGAGAAAAACAGCTTCTTTCTTCTGTGCATTCTGTCACCTGTCAGCCCCGTCTCTAACACACTCTTCTCTCAGTGCTCTGTACTGTGTACCTGGCCACCTGCCCGAGCTCTACCCTATTAAGCTTGACCTCTGCCTTGCCAGAATCCTTCTTTTCTACTTTCCTCCAAGGTCTACCTAGAGATCCTAATCAACTTTTGAGGAAAAAATTCAGGCAGCTGGGCTAAGCTTTATTTTTTCTTTTTGCTGTCAAAAGTAGCTCATCCTCTGGTTAGAATTTTTTCTGATAATTTAAAAAGACTCCCTACTCAAGTGTCCTTTCCTCCTGCTGATGTTTCTGCCCCTAAACAAGTCAGGGGATTGCAAACAGCACTAGCAGTTCTTTGTTCTCTGGATTCAGAGTGGATGCTCTTGAAATCACCCGGTAAACCAGCAGTGAACTTTGTGACACAGGTGAGTTTTTCACCAACTCTGTTTGCTCGAAGGCAGAAAGTGGAAGTCTCTAAACTTTAGGAAAATCTTCCCACAGAGAAACCGAGGGCTCAGACTTCAGCAGTTAATTACTTCATTCTGAAACAAGTTGGCTTGGCCAAGGTCAAAGTGGGTGAGGTTTTGGGGATCTATCTGCCCCTGTACATCGCCTAGATTTTCTTTCCATTATACTTTTCACCCTCATTTTTTATTCTCCATTGCCTGCCTTATACACAGTATTTCTACATTTCTCCAAATTTTTCATACTTAAATTAATGTATTTTAACATATTAGTTTAAATTTTAGCTTCTTACTTCTAGTGGGGGAAATGGAGAAAAAAGTCAAAGTTTCAGCCAAGGTTTGGGTGGTGGAATCTCTGTCCTGACGACTCTCTGAAAAGGACAAGGTTTTCCTTTAGAGACTTTCATGAGTCTGTGCACACTCAGAAAATGCAGTGAACCACTGATATCCAGATCCAACTTCTAGTCTTTTGTCTTTTAAAAGTTAGCTTGGTTATTGGAAAGTATCAGCTTACCCCTCTGACCCTCTTCTTCCCTTTTATAAAAAAAAAAAAGGCTGCGGGCTTCCCCGGAGTCCCATTGCAGCTGTACACAGTCAGCACCCCCACACACGTGGGCTGCACAGCAGCAGGCAAAATACTTCTGGATTTACCCTTTGGTGACAGTCACTCTGTGAAAGCCACTATCTGCTTATTATGTGTTGAGGTCGGTTATATGCCACGTGACCAATGAGTTTGCAGATTTCATTTGCTAGGTTTGAAGCCAGTGTAAAGTGGAGCTATTATCTTAGGTAGCAGTTCAAATTCTTTTGTGGAGAAATATCAAGAGGAGCTTGGAACTGGAAGAAGTCATCGTGCTTCTGATGAATACTCATTTAGGATTTGTGTGGAGGACAGGATGGGTCCATGACAACAACGACAGATAAAATTTTTTCCTTTTTTTTCTTTTAGAGAGAAAAAAACAGAAAAAATCAAAAATCAAACAAATAATTTAAAAAACTACAAAAGCAATGATACCAACAACAATAACAAACAATGGTGATAATGGGATTTCAAACAAAGATGATAGGAATTTAATAATGGTTCTTATCCTCACGGTAATGGCTCAGGCTACCAGACACAGGCATGCAAGACTGATCAAACAATTTAATTTACCTTTGAGCAGTTTCAGTCCCTTTTACCATGTATATTGTACTTTCGGATCTATTTACTCTTTCAGTTTTTTACACTAGCAAGACAATATGGTGTCTACACATGCAAGTCTGATTTATTTCACTTATGACTAGTGGTATTCCACTATGTAAAAATGTCATACCTTTTTATTCATTCTTCAGATGAATATTAGAATGTGAAATGCAAAGGAATAAGATGTATATAATATAGATTGAAAATAAAATGACCAAATTTACACTTTGTCATTTATGGAAGTGTTTTAAACTTCAAATCCTTCAGTAAGAAGATGTCTTGGTATTTCCATGGGGCATTTCTTAGGAAAACTGGAATTTTGTGTAACAGTTTAGGAAATATACCAACACCCACAACCTTGTCATGGATTTGGGGCCATTTTAGGAATCATACGTGGTATAATATATTTGTACTTATCATGCTAATGTTCATATTCACTAATTCACTTAGTTAATAAATAAGACCTTATTTTAAGGGTATTCTGTGACAACTACTGTAAGAATATACAATAAATAAAAAGATGAAAAAAACACAGCTCCTATTACTGAGTGTCTAATAGTACAGCTACAAAGACAAGCAAACACCCTTATGTTAGTATATAGGCCTTTAATGGTCTCTTTGAAGTACTGTGGTACAATACTTCAAAGCAAAGGGATGGGAAAAGTGTCTAAGTTTTACTAGATGAAGACGCAAAGGGTTAGAAATGACCTGATCAAAGAAGTGACTTGAGCAATGTGAAGTTCACTGCTAACTACAGAGATAGATGAGTGTGGTAATGTACCCTCACCTGCCTCCCCTCCCTGATAAACTAAGTGATCTGTTCTGTTTAGAGCAAAATGTCAGTGTGGGAGAATATCAGGGGAGATCCCTGAAATATTGGCAGAATTTGTTTTGTGAAGGTATTGGAGTTCGTGTTTTTATTTTAGTCATCTGAGAGCTGTTAAATTCTCTGAAAGAAAAGATCAGTTAATCTTTTCCAGGTCTATGAATCTCAAAATGATAGATCATACTCAGAAGCATGAGTATGCAGTAAGAGACACACTCTGGAGTCCAAAAAGGGTTCTTTGGGGCACATCATTTATGATTATTTAAACTAATCAACAAAGTTTGATTGCTTTACACCTTAAATCTAGAATTGTATACGAAGCTGACTGTTGGGTACAGTAACTGTATAAAGACTTGGCCACTTCGTTTCAGATCATTTCAGAGAGCTGTGATAAAGATATGAAGAGAATGGAAAGCTTGACACATGGATAGGGTCTGAGCAGTGTGACACTTGGTCCTTAGAATGAGAGGTCCTGGGATTTATAATAGTGCAGTGAAGGGGAGGACTCAATCTTAACTTAGGAGAATGGATGAACTTCAAATTACCCACAGAGCGTGCTAAAGTATCTCATCATGATAAATTAGTATGAATGAAGATTTGAAGGTGAGATTTACTGTAATTGTTATTGATAACTGATGGATCATGCTTTTGCTTTGCATTAATTGAAGTGCATACTTACACAGATCTCTCCTGCCTTTTCCTAACCCCTTTTCCCTCATGCCCTTCTGTCCCTCAGGATTCCCTCCAGGGTGCCTCTCACTGTTTTGTTATCACGCCTCCTTGACCTGCTCATGGTTGAAAGAGTTTCTCAGAATTTCTTTTTTTTTTTTTTAACCTTAATATCTTTGAAGAGTGTTGGCTGAATTTTAAAGAGTTGTTCTTTGATTCTTGTGTTGGTTTGCTTTTTCCATAATATGACAAAATTAGAATCACACAACATTAGCTTTTGCGGACTAACTTTATTACCTTGTCTTTTTTGTGGCTTAATAGAGTATTACTTTTTGTTGCTGAATAATATTCATTTGTATAGATATACCACAGTTGGTTTACCTGTTCAAGGACTGAATCACATTTTGGTTCCTTTCAGTTTTTAATGATACTATAAACATTCAAGTGCAGACTTTGGTGTAGGAATAAGTTTTTGTATCAGTTGAGTAGATATATAGAAACTCTAATGCTGAATCATATTGTAAGACTATGCTTTGCTTTGTAAGAAATCACCAAATTGTTTTCCAAAATGACTGCATAATTGTACATTTCCACTAAAAATAAGAGTTACTATTGCTGGATACTGTTCTCGGAAGTTGAGATTGTTCGTTTTTGTTTCTTAGCCACTGTAAAAGGTGCTAGTGCTAACATATTCTTATGCTAACATGCAGCTTCTTAACAAAACACAATAGTGAACATCTTTCCATATGTTTATTTGCTATTTATAGCTCTGTGATGTCTCTGAGCAAGGATTTTACTCATTTTTTTCATTGGGTTGTTTTTCTACATTTCAATTTTTGTATATTTTGGGTCAAAGTTCTTTGTCACCTAAATATTTTGAAAGTGTTTAGTTTTAGTCTATGGCTATGTTTTCAGTCTCTTAACATTGCCTTTTGTGCCACAAAGGCTTTTAATTCTAACAAAGTCTTATTTATCTATTTAGTTTTGGAGGTTGCTTTTGATATTTTATCTAAAAGCTCATCCCAAACCCTAAGCTCTTCCAGATTTTCTGTTCTATTCTAGCAGTTATACAATACATTATTGCATTTTACATTTAGTTCTATGACACAGTTGGAGTTTTGGGCTTTTTATTTTTTGCATGAGGCACCTGATAGTGCCAGCACCTTAACTGAATAGCAATCGTTTCTCTACTGAACTTCCTGTGTTCCTTTGTTACCCATCAGTTCATCAAGTTTGAGAAGTTCTGTTTGATTCCATTGATCTATCTCAATTTTTCCACTAAAACCATACTCTATTGATGACTAAATGTTGAAATTAAAATATTTTTAAGCACTCCAAAAATTTCCTTTATCAGATTGAGTTGTCTTTTTACATTTCCTCATAAACTGTAAAATAAGTTTATGTTTACTATAAACTACTATGCAATTATTTTGTTTGAAATTGTATTTGATTGAATTGATTGAAATTCACAGATTGAAAATTTTACACCCAAATCATACTGTGTATTCCAACTCATGAACACAAAATATCTCTCCACATTTTCAGTGTGTTTTTCCCCCACCAGATTTTTAGATCTGTACATATAAAACCAACATATTTTCATATATTTGTATTTAAACATCTAATTATTTGCCTATTATAAGTGATTTTTTCCATTTATTTAGCATTCTAATTTTTCATTAGTGTTGCATAGTAAAACAATTGACTTTTCTGTAACAATTTGTATCCTGCAAACTTGCTAGATTGTTTATAATTTCTGGGTGCATTCTCAATTCTTCAGAATTTTCTGCATAGATAATCTTATCATCTAAGAGCAATAAGATTTTATTTCTTTCTTGCCAATCTATGTATCTTTTGTTTGATTTGTTATTTAGTTAAGTACCTTTAGATGCTATGTTGCTTCAGAGTGGAGAGAGGGGACATCATTGCCTTGTTAATCATTATGGGGTACACTGTGATATTCCAATACATATATACAGTGTGTAACAATCATAAGGATAATTGATATATCATCTGAAATTTTTATCATTTCTTTTTGTTGGGAACACTGAAAATCTTTTCCACTGGCCATTTTGAAATATACAGTTTAATGTTGTTATCTATAATTATCCCACTGTGCACTAGAAGTTATTCTCCTGTCCAGTAGTAGCAGTGTGTCTGTTAACCAGCCCATGTTAACTACCCTCCTCTCCCACTTCCTAGGCTCTACTAACTATTGTCCTACCTTCTATTCTACGATGCCAAGTGCTTAAGCGTCCACATATAAGTGGGAATAGGTGGAATTGTCTTTCTGTGCCAGATTTATCTCATTTAATATAATATCCACCACTTCCATCTGTGTTGCTACAAATGAAAAGATTTTGTTGTTTTGGGGTGTCTAAAGAATATTCCATTGTGTGTGTATACATACAAATACAGAGATAGATGTTAAATAAATAGAAGGAAAGATAGATATCACATAATCTTTATTTACTCATCCATTAGTGGACACTTCGATTCCATATTTTGGCTATTGTGGATAATGCTACATAAATATTAGAGTGCATGTTATCTCTTTGACATACTGATTTCCTTGTATTTGGATATATAAATGGTAGTGAAATTGCTAGATTGCATAATAGTTTTCTTTCTAGTTTTTTTAATTGGTATAATAATTTTCATTCTCACTTACATGGTATGAGAGTGTCTTTCTCTCACTGACAGTTGATTTTTTTCTTTTTGGAAATAGACAATCTAATTGGGGTGAGAGTTTATCTCATCGAGGTGTTGGTTTTCATTTCCCTGATCATTAGTGTCTTAGTTACTTTCTCACTGCTGGGACAAAATGCCCAACACCCACAAGTTAAAGAGGAAAGCTTTATTTTAACTGTCAATTTGGAGAAGTTTCAGTCCACAGTTGGCTGGCACCACAGCGCACAGCCTGGCAGACAGGTTTGCAGAGGATAAACAGTGCATAATAGGGCAGACTGGAAAAAGCAAGTGCTCAAAGGCAGAAGGATATCTATCTAGCTATCTAGCTAGCTACCTGTCTGCCTTCAGGCCTTGCCCATATTGAATCATCTCCTTCCAACCCAGCTTCACTTCCCAGCATCAGATGCAGCTATAAACTCATCAGTGGGCCAACCCTGTATCAGACGCGATGATTCAGTCACTTCTTAGAGCCCCATCTATGAGCATATTTGGCTCTGGGTGGAACATCTAGATATAAGTCACTATGATGAGTGATCCTGAGTATTTTGTGTACTTGTTGCCAATTCAATTATCTTGTTCAATCATTTGCCATTTTTAAACAATTTTGATTGCGTGTGTGAGTGTGTGTGTGTGTGTGTGTGTGTGTGGTGGAGCTGAGTTCCTTATATATGCTGGATAATTCTACTGGGATGAATATGTGGCACATTTTTATTACATCCTGTGAGTTATTCCTTTACTCTGTTGATTGTTTGCTGTATAAAAGTTTTTAGTTTGGTGTAATACTGTTTATCTATTTTTGCTTTTGATTCCTGTGCTTTTGGCCTTATGCCCCCTAAAATCTTTGCCTAGATCAATGTCCTCAACCATTTCCACTATCTTTTATACTATTAGTTTCCTACTAGTAATTTTGGGTCTCATATTTAAGTATTTATCCTTTTTAAATTGATTTTTTATGTGGTAAGAAACAGGAGTCTAGAGTAATATTTTTGTGTACTTTTATCAAGTAGTCCCAATGTCATTGATAAAGAGAAGAGTCTTTCTCCAGTGTGGGTCCCCAGTGTCATAGCTGACAATCAGCTGCACACATGAGAATTAAATCATAGTAGAAACGATGGAAAATTAAATAGGTAGGGACTCACAGGTAGGGTGACAAGTGAGATTGTGTCGTCTAGTCTGCCTGCGTTGTCCCATCAATAACAACTCTTATTTCTTTATTTAAATAACAGTGTAGTCCCTTTGAGAACTACAATCAGGGCTCAAATGCTAAAATATTAAATTGGGAGACTGTTAGACAAAGGAGGCCCCAGGCACAGCATTCCCATGTAAATGCCTGAAATCTGTCTCTGGGTAAATGGCAAAATGAAATGAAATATAGCCAACAAGGCATTACCAGGAAATCTTTATGTAGTGACTTTTCATAAAAATGATCCAAATACAGCTCCTGCCACACTTTAACCAAGGGAATTACTTTGCCCTCCTTCTGCATTCATCTACAGACCCCATCCCTTGGTATCCTTTTTGGGGAGCCTCCCCACTGGCCAGCAGCTGGAGCTGCCTGATTCATGAATGGCTGTCTTTTCAAACAAATGCTTGAAGATTTTAATGTACCGAAGATTTTCCTTTAATGTATGGTCACAGACTGGTGCAATGTCAGTCTTTTTTCACATGTAGCCTCCAAAATTATCCATCACTAATATGTCACATATCAGATAAAAATGGGAAAAGTAGGAATCACGGCAAAGCAACTCTTTTAAATAAAATACAAATATAACATTCTTTACTTCTATAACTGTTCTGAGGGCCTAAAATGAAAAGCAAAATTTTCTTTCTTGTGTCACTAATTTCTTGATCATTTTGCTCTCTATCAGCAGTTTTTTAGTAGAATTCTTTCCCAGATGGGTGAGCCAAAATATAATTTTCACAGTATCTGGGTTTGTAGAGGTCGTGCTTTTAATGAATTGCCTCTCAGTTTCATATTTGCTGGTACGTTTGCTTACAGACACATACCAGAATCTGCCAAATTACAATGAAGTCCTTGATTTAATTAATGGTTTTAGTAATCTGGAGGAATCCCACCAGCCAGTACTGGAATTATGTTTTCTGTCCACGGCCTAAGCAGAATTAGGAGCCCCAAATGACCACAAGACAGTTCTAGTTTTCAACCTAACCAAAACATGACAGTATTTTCCAAAGGCAATATTTCTTTCTCGGGCACTGGGACCTCCAAACCTACTGTGGGTAAGCTAAATGGCAAAGGAAGTAGAAAATCCTTAATTGCTAGGCATTAGAGTGTGAGCGCCTTCTTTGGACACTTCCCTTTTGATTCCAGGACACATCTACTGCTACTTCAGGTAGAGAGAATTATACATTTCATACCTATTTAAGACATATGTTACATCTTTCAGAAGAACACCCTCACTTTAGATTGCATTAGGAATAAATTATTGTCTGTTCCATGATGGAAATTGCTCCAGTGTAATCAACCTGCTGCCAGGTAATGGCAGTTTTTTTCTAATTTATGATATTGTATCAGGGTTTAATATTAATTTGTGACTTAGTTTAGGTTCTCATCAGTGGCCATAATGAAAATTTATTTATTGAAGTGAAGCACATGTTGTTGAGTTCAAGACAGATCTCTGTATTTCTCACCATACCTACTTTTCAAATGGACACATTGAGAAAAAAGAAAAGTCATTAGGGAAAGAGGGCAACTTACTTTTAGCAAATGGATCATCTTTGCTAATCTTTCTGCAACAAGTCCTTCTGAGACATAAATATTTTCCTGTTTTCTTCTCATTCTGAGAAACCCAAATACCCACCTCTTTCCAGGTCATCTAGCAATCTTGTTCCATGTCCCTGACCACAGGAAAATGATTCACTGACCACCATTCAATGTTTGGCTTATGTTTTAATTCTTCACCAATGAAAAGTTAGTATACAACCAAATCATCTTCTGCAAAGTTCTTCATTCTGAAAGAATTTCTGTCAAAGCTATCCCTCAGTGTGATTGCAATATGGTAACTAACCCCTCCTACATCTTTCCAAGATACTGTTCAGGCTTGTCCCAAAACCAGACCCAAGGTTCTTCCTCTTTTATAAAATGGTCATAGATATGAGCTGAGAAAGATGTTGCAACTAAGGAGAAGTAGGCATCAAGGGAATCTGAACTATCTCCTATTCTTGATTTATACCTTTGGACTCTTCTTAATTTTGGTTTTTTACACACTATTCAGTTTATCCATTGAAGACTATTCCACTTGATTTTACGATTCAAAGTATCAATAGCATACCATTCTTAAGGAAGAGTTGGTCTGTCGCATGCTCTGGAGTTCAGAATCTACCGGAGTCCACAAGTAATCTAGAAGTTATTTTCAGTGGAAGATATATCCATGGAGATATATCAGTCTCCATCAAGATCTCTCAAAATCACCTCAAAGTCCTGTGGATAAACTCCAGCACCACTGTGTCCTTGGGGTCATGAGGTACAGGTACAGGGAAACCTTCACTGTGGTTTAGTCCTGCCACAGAGAGTCCCCTTACTTTAGATCCCATTCAAAACAAGGGAACTTTTAGTTTATCCAGAAATTTGGTCTGAACAACACATTCAAGTGTGGCATCTATTGCCTCCTAGAATCCAAAGAGACATCCAAAATTTGTGCCTCTTTTCCAGACAGGTTTAACAAGTTCAGAGGTTTGCTTCCAACTGTAGAATAATTTGACCTGTCTTCTACCAGTGGGCCAGATGCTTTAGCAGTATAGCAGGTTTCATTAGGCTTTTTTCAACTGCTGGGGTGAATAGGGTAAGAACAAGAAATAACCCAGATGAATTATGGGTTAGGAAAATTGTTCCTGTATCAGTGATAGGACACCCTATGGGATACTTAGAATATGTAGTGTCTTCCAGACAATGAACTAGCAGGATCACAAGTCTCTTTAAATAGGAACGTGAATGGCTGGATCTGACTTCCACATGCAAACTGTTTTGGATTCTCTTCATTGATGTGGAATGGAAAGAGAGGGCTTGTTCAGCAATAACCACATATCGAGTACCAGAACCCACAGATCCCATATCTGGATCATCCTCCAGAAGCATTACCATCTTATTAAATCACAAGTCACATTTATTTCCTAAGTAGCACAGTTTTGTCTGAGGCAAAAAAGGCAAGTTGAAGGAGCTAAAAAAATCACATATTCCAGAAACTTGGCAGCCCATGATGGTAACATAAATCTCTTCAGTGTCCCAAAAGAAATATTGCTTATGGCTTACCATATTGCAAAGTTCCTAGGATTATGACTTTTGGCCTTATTCATCTAAAAGTGTTGTTAGATGCCCAGGTCTTTCTATAATGTAATGCATCACTAATATGTTTTAAGTTTGAACTTTTTTTTTGTTGTTGATATTAGCCTATTTTGAAGTGAAAAGTTAAATGAAGAAAAGAAAGGAAATGGAAAAGATTTTTCTGAGATGAAGCTCCAAGTAATAATATCTTAGATATTGGAGTGTTTTTAGATAAATAGGCCAAGTTGTTTATAGAAATTTCTTAATGTTTCAGTTGAGAAGGAAAAAAATAAAGCATAAAACGTAAGTGCAATCTACTTCCCAGTGATAAAAATTTCTAAAGGTGATATTTTGCCTGTTTAGATTTTCAGCATAGCCAGAAGAATTATTCCTTTCTCAGACACTCACTTTTGTGAAACTAGTAATGGAATTAGTACTGTATTTTTATTTGGTATGAAATAAATTGATTTATGTCAAGGTAAGAAGCATAAGAATCTTGTTTTAAAGTGTGGGTATGCATTTTTGTTTTATAAATCATTAAGAAGAGGAAAGTGTGCATACAGAAAGCAATTTGGATGAAGTCACATTTCTTCATCTGATGGTCTTAAGTATTCACTCTAAGACAAATCTGGATAGAATTGTCTTATCAGAATTTATGTGTATGTAGTGTCTCTGAAATTCCACCATAAATTCAACACTCAACTAGAATTTTATCTCTTTATTTTTAACTTTTATGTGCTTTCATGCATATAAGAGAAAACTAAAGAGGTAGTTCAATAAGCTGAGGACATCCACATGACATGTTATTATTCTCATTACTAGTAAAGGATGAGAGACTTAAGGTTTGGTGGAAGTGAAGTATATCACCACCCACTCTACAAAGTATTCACCAAGGTACTAAGGAGTGTTTAGGTTAAAGTTGATCACAACCAACCCCAAGTCATGTGGAAAGATGACTCACTGTTATATCCCCACTATCCTTGGGTCTTGGCTGGAGACACAATGGGGAAGTGTAATCTTAGTGCCAATGTGGTGACGCAATCAGAACACACGGTAGATGTCTTGGCTGATACAAGTTCCCTGTGCTTGCAAGCCCGCATTCTCATGATCCCGCCCTGGATCTAGGGGAATATGAATCCTAACAACCAATTCCATTCTTTTTGTCAACTTAGTATGTGTACCACCCTTTTAGCCTGTATTTTGCACCATTAAAGTTCAGGACAAATCTGCCTTACAAGATTCAAGTGTTCAGCTGTAACCAAACACATCCTTGCTTTTCACAAAGTGGCAACAGCAAGTCATGTATCATGCTTCATCCCTTTGGGTGTCATTGATCGGGATATCTTTCATCCAAAATCTGAGTTACAGAGTCAACTACTACTCAATTATATCAGAAAGGGAGTTAGAGAAGGGAATACAGAAATAGAATTTTATATATATTGAAGCAGTGAAAAAATATGAGTAAATAATCCAGTTCTTATTTTTGCAAGTTGTCCTGAGGCTATGACTGCAATTTTTAATTTTTTTTCTCTTCTACCCATTTTGTTTTTCCCTTTACTCTAAGCCATACCCCAGATGATTGTGAGGCTGAGGGGTCTGTGCTTTTTATGGTTTTGATTGCATTATGTTATTGCAGTTGCCTTCTAAATTTTACTGTGGAATATCAGGGTATACAAGGTTTTCAAGGGAACCTCTTGGGTTCTGGTCAAGTTTCTTTGTGCCCCATAGTGGAATAGTAACCCTCCTTCCCCTGATGGCAAGGATTAGCCATTTGGTCAATACAAAAGTCTTTTGCTGTTTGATCAGTACAAAAGCACCTCGCAGTGCCCATGTGTCAATCTGAGCCCTTAGGTCAATGAACACTTCTCACGTTATCTTTCATTTCAGACAGTTGATATAAACAAATAGATCCCAAAGGCAGGAGGTGCCTTAGTAACAGGAGTGATTCTCTTTTTCTACTCTTGGTTCTCAAATTTGTGTATCTTCCCTGTCCAGTAGCTGGAATCACTTGCCATGGCTGCAGCATATTATCTAACCCTGTAAAGATACTGTGTCCAGGGTGCCACCACAAACCGTGTACTCAGAAGTCACTCCATCTTGTACCAGACCACTGGGAGAATGTTCTCCTATGCGCATCCTCTCAGGTAGTATATGTTTATTTCTGCACCATGTGACAGGCATGTATAGATGTACATGATGGGATTCTCTTCTTAGAAGAGTTTAGGAAAAACACTATCATATCAAATGTTATTTTGCATTAAAAAATTAAAATTGCTTTAAGGGCTAAAGTGACTAAAAATCACTCCCAGTTTGGAGGTGGAAGAAGACTTGATAGAGATGAGAAATTAATCTAGGCATAGAAAGATGAGCAAGGGCAAAAACTTGTAGCAATTGCAGGGACTTATCAGAGAGCTACAGCTTGGCTGGAAATTGCAGGAGCATAAGGAACAAGTGAAGCAGAAATTCTGAAAGGTGAATGGCATGAGATCTGTGCAGAAATGGAAATGTCAATCTCCAATGAGAAGTAGGAAATTTTCTTTCTCTTTGTTTTCTTTCCCTCAAAATGTTGCAAAATATCATGACAGAAAAGATATCAGTGTGTAAGCCCTAATTTTACGCTCAGGTGTGAGATTTTGGAGGGACACATGTATCTGAGTTCCATTTCTATTGTCAGGATAGGTGGATATTAATACACCCTTCACAGGTTTAACAGATAATCCTGTGAGTAGTCTTCTTTAAGTAAATATGTACTGAGTCTCTTAGCACACTAAATATGGAACTAAGTCAATACTACCGCGATGACAAAACTGATCACTACAGTTGGGTGAAAACTTGTATGTTTACAATCGATGGCTCACCTTCCACTTTTATATTTCTACCAAGGGCTCCTGATCTCTTGGACAAGGTGATTACCCCTGGGATTAGAATTTGATTCAGGAAATTGATTTGACTCAAGATTCTCAGAGCTGGGGACCAAAGACAGAATTTTGCCAACAACTCTGGGGAATTTGCTAGACTCTGGCTGTCAGGATCCCTAGGCTGCCCTGGCCTCCATCTTCCTAAATCCTGGTTGTTAAGAACATGTTTAGACTTTGCCTAGCACCTGAGAACTGTTGTCCTAAATTTCCCTTATGTGGAAGTCATTTGAGATGACCGCTGTCACTCAACAGCAAGAGTATTATCCAAGCCACTGTGTCTCCCATTAGCCTTCTCACATACAGAGTTTTTGGCAAGTAATTCCCAAATAATAAATATTATTTTGCTAAACCTCATGCTTGCTGTTATTCTTTCCTTGCTGAAGCAGGGCATGCTTAAATACATGCAGAAGGTGCTTTAGTTATATTTCACTGTTCTCTGCCAATTGTTTTCATCTTACTGTATAGCTAGAAATCTCCTTCAGGTATTTCAATAGATATATATTTTTATGAAATATAAAATACGATATTGAATCTAAATCTTACAACTAATACTAAATTCAGAAACCACCATTGCTCAATCAAACTGAAATAGCACTTACTACCTACCATGAGATATTACTGAACCAAACCCTTAAAATTATGGTTTGCTTGCTCCATTGCGAAGGTCACTGTGTGCATGCAGTTCTAGGTAGAGACACTGCATATGAAGCAACAGGACTGTAGGAAAGCTGGGCAGAGATGATCAAAATCTTACTCCTGTACTGTTTTATGAATATTTTGATATTAGGAAAAAAATCACATTTATCTCATAAGGTGAAATTTTAAATCCATGTTTTAGTTCTAGATAACAAACCAACCAGCTTACCAATTAATTGTTTCGAACACCAATTAAGGACCTAGTACATTGCTAGCCTATTTTTGTACTTTTAGAATCTTCTTCTTTCGGTGAACTTTTGAAATCATCTTTCCCTGTGGTTCACGCTGAAATCAACCAAGATTAGAACCGTGAGTGCCTGTGCTTAAATTACCTCATGATTGCTTGAGAAGGAAATCTCGATGGAAACTGACTGACAATCACTATTGTCTCTCTCTCTCTATGTCCCCAGTTCATTTCTCTATGTCCCCAGCTCCATTTTGGAGACTAATCCCTATTTTTTTTTCTTAAAAAAGTTATACCTCTATTTTTACAAGCTACTACCACTACTACTACCTTTTCGTTAGACCTCTTGAGTCTTCTGAGATACTGACCAAGACAGGCCAGGCATTCGAGATTCCCTTTTAGTGCGGTGGTTGTCTGTGCTCCTACTAGCATCAAATGGGTAGAGGCCAGGGATGCTGGTCAACATGGTGCTAATATTTTAAAAATTTCTCCTCCACCTCTTAACCAGATGTCTTTAATGCTGAAATTGCAAGGCTGCACTGCTCTGCCAGGTGCCTATGAGGACAGAGTTTGGAGCCAACTGGGCCCGACTTTAAGCTCAAGCCCTGTTGTTTACCAGCAACCTTGCATCTGGCATTTTTTTTTTTGTCTGTGCTTCCATTTCCTAACTATTAAATTAAGCGATAATTATCATTGTATAGTATTTTGGAGGATGAGGGAGATCGAGTAAGCTCATTCATGTAAAATATTAAGCATTAATCAAGGCACCTAATGCTCAGTAATGAGTCACAGATTTCCTGCTGTAGAATGAAATATCAAGTTCTTTCCAGTGGAACAGTTCTGGGAAACTATAATGAAGAAAAAAATAATTAAGAAGTGGAAGCTAAAGTAAAGAAATAGACACAAGTGTTCAGCCAAGATTTTACATTTTAAGGTCACTGAAGTCTAACCCAGAAGAGGATGTCAACCTTGGCTCACATTCCCCCGTCGAGTGCAGCTTGGGTAAAGCACAAGCACGGCAAACTGCAGCGACTGTAGAGCCACAGAGCTAACAGATGTGACACAAGGAGCCCCACGTTGGCATTTGAAACCTATGGGGATCTCATCACTTCTACAAAGAAATGTACTCTGTCCCATTTTTCTTTCATCATGTCACTCGTGCTCTTTTATTTTCCTGGTCTTGACGGAGACCCAGGTACAGAGGACTATTTCTCTGTCTCGGCAATATAAACTAGTGTCACAACCATGCTATGTGGCAAGTGACACTTGGGCATGTAGTTGGGGGATCACTATTTGTGCACTGGAGGAGACAGGTATGGTCTTAAAAGAGCAGCTGATTCTCAGGTTTAGATTACAGTTGGAATATGAGTATATGCATCCAGTGGGTGCCAACTCTTTTAACCTTTAGAGAAACAGCCAGGACTCTGGATTTTTATCCGAACTCCCTTGATATTACATACAGGATATATACTGAAAAACTGCAGATAAAACAAAACAAGACCAAGCATTGAATTCAGCCTAAGGGTGCTCACTGCACTATTCCAAACTAATAAAAACAGTTGTCTTTTTTTTCTTTTAGTTCCATTTCCCACTATTCAAAAGCAGCACCTTGTGCATTTGCTCATTCATCAATTCCTGCTGCATGTGTATGGTGTCCTTGATGCTACTTTAAGTGCTTGAGACACAGTGAAAACACTGGCTGTCATCGTGAAGTTGGTATTCAGGTGGAAAGAGGCAAAGACACAAAACACATAACATACCAGGTAGTGATGTGATTATGGGCAACCTAGAGCAAGCAGAGGAGACAGAGAGTGCTCTGGGAAGGAGGCTCAGAATAAGGATGCATTGGAGCAGAGACCATAAAGAGGAGAGAACATGAGCGCTGCTACTGTACCAGGGAAGGGAACTCGAGGCAAATGGGATGGCATGAGCCCTGGCCTGAGGCAGGCGGTTCACTTAGCAGATCTGCAGAGCTCCCAGGTCAGTAGTCGTATACAGCTCAGTGAATAAGGGCCAGACCAAAACCCATGGGAGGAGCTGGAGAAGTCACTCTTCCGATTTATCTTTGAACAGAATTATTCTGATTTCTAAGAATGAGAGACAGAAATAGTTAAGGCTGAGTCTTAGCAGCAGTCAGTTCTCCACAGGGCTGAAACTGGCTCTTCACATCACCTGCCCCAAGCCTTGTTGTGTAGGTACGAGTTTCCTACAGAGGGGTCCTTCCTCTCATTCATGGGAACAGCTTAAAGACCCTTGAGAATGGCACCCTTTTGGCACTGCAGAATCTTCTAGGTACTGGATGTTTGCCGCGTCCTAGTCCATCCACGCCTTGTGACAAGGTCCATGGGTGGAGGAGAGCGCTTCAAGGAATCGCTTCTCCAGGAAAAGGACACCGTATGTGGGAATCGGGCGCAAGGATCTTGTAATGTTTTGTACTGATAATTGTAATTTGTGTAATTCACATATATATATATTTTCATGTAATACTCAATATGAAATCAAAAATAGAAACTCCAGAGGAGTTACTAGAAAACTTCTAGATAACTTTGTGAAAACTAATTGTGAAATTTTACCTTCTGTGAGTAGTATGAGAGAGTTTATACAAAAGCTTTAAATGAAAGAGCTCATGGAGGAGGATTTACAAAATTCCTGTGAGACAACTACCCTGAGACACTGGACAGGCAGCCAGAGACGGGCAACTAGGACACATATGTTACACCACCGGCCACCTAAGACAGGCACAGGACCAACTGCTGTCCTGCAGGCCCATGA